>OZ024794.1:82860468-83416032 GCA_964017045.1 Omphiscola glabra
TGTGGTAAAGAAGTTCTATTACGGCCCTTGCACGATCTCCTTACTATGTGCTGGGAACAGGGACAGCTACCACAAGAGTTGAAAGATGCAAACATTGTTAATTTGTACAAGAACAAAGGAGACGAGAGTGACTGAAACAACTATCGTGGAATCTCCCTTCTTAGCATAGTTGGAATGGCCTTCGCCCGAGTTGCGTTAACACGCTTGCAGACCCTAGCAGCGCGCGTACTCCCAGAATCGCAATGTGGCTTTCGAGCCGGTAGGTCAACCATAGACATGATCTTCTCTCTGCGCCAGTTGCAGGAGAAATGCAGGGAACAACATATGCCTCTATACATCGCGTTTGTCGACCTCACTAAAGCTTTTGATCTTGTCAGCAGAAGCGGCCTCTTCCAGATCCTAAAAAATAGGCTGCCCTACACGTCTGCTTAACATCATCGAGCAGTTCCCCGATAACATGCAGGGCACAGTGTGCTATGACGGTGCCACCTCATAAGCTTTTCCAGTAAGTAGTGGAGTAAAGCAAGGCTGCGTGCTGGCTCCTACTTTATTTGCAATCTTCTTCTCCATCTTACTCCAGTATGCCTTCCAGAACAACAGCGAGGGGATGTACATCCACACTAGAGCTGACGGGAGATTATTCAACATTGCGTGCCTTAGAGCTAAGACCAAAATAAGAAAGGTCATGCTACGCGAGCTCTTATTTGCAGATGACGCCGCTTTAGTATCTCACTCAGCAGACGGCGTGCAGAGCCTTGTATCCAGCTTATCCGCTGCCTGCAAAGAGTTTGGCCTGACCATCAGCTTAAAGAAAACCAACATTATGGCTCAGGACGTTGGCTCTCTCCCCACTATCTCCATCGACGACTGCGACTTGGATGCTGTTGACAGATTCACATATCTAGGGTCGAACATTTCGAGCACCCTCTCAATGGAGGATGAGATAAGTGGTAGGATAGGGAAGGCCGCAACTGTCATGGCGAGACTGAAGAAAAGAGTCTGGTCCAATGCCAAACTCACAACAAGAACTAAGCTGCAGGTATACCACGCCTGCGTACTGAGCGCACTCCTCTATGGTTGCGAGTCTTGGACCACATATACCAGGCACGAAAAAAGGCTCAATGGCTTCCACCTCAGATGCCTGCGCCGCATCCTTGACATCAAATGGCAGGAAAAAGTCCCCAACACGGATGTCCTGTCTCAAACAAATATGTGCAGCGTCCCAGCCATTTTAATCTAAAGACGCCTCCGCTGGCTTGGGCACGTCAAGCGAATGCAACCTGGTCGCATACTTAAGGACGTGCTGTACAGCGAGTTGGCGACTGGGAAAAGGTCAGTTGGACGGCCTGGTCTCAGATACTTAGACATATGCAAAAGAGACATGAAGGCAGCCAACATCAACATCTCAAATTGGGAGTACCTGGCGGAGGATCGATCCACATGGCGGGATATTGTGAAGGCAGGATCACTACGTGCCGAGGTGCTCTACAGGGCGGAAGCAGCTGCAAAGAGAGCGCAGAGAAACGCCAAAATACACTGCTCCACCGCATTCGTGTGTGGGTCATGCAAAAGACACTGCCACTCGAGGATCGGTCTCACTAGGCACACCAAGAGCTGCAATCAGACAATATAATCTATCGTCTCTCGTTGACGGAAAGATGCCATACATATATAAGAATGAGCTATAGGGACATAACGCCAAAGAACCGAAAATATTTTGATACTTTCGGACTCTTAAAAACAAACATAGTTTATATTATTTTACGGAAATCGAATAAATTTACATGCGCAAAAAATATTATATTTCCTCTTTTATTTTAGCAAAAGTTTAAGTATTATTATTATAAATTACAAATACATATAAAGAAACAACTAAGGAACTATCTTAACCATTTTATATGCGTTTAAAAGTTATGGAAAAAAAATAAATAGAAAAAATATGATAAAAGAAATACACAGTAATCACATTTATCGGGAAAACCTAAACATCAGTTGTTGTTAGTTCTTTAGTGCGTTGTCAATAAGGCGAAATAAAATTAAAATTAATTAGTTCTAAATAATCACGCAAATGACGTCATAGTGCTAATTGCCTATTTAGCCAAAGCTAAAAGTTATCTGATTTAATAAAAGAGCGTGACAAAACTGATGATGTACATTCCCCTTCTTATAATTAAAATTAATAAATAGCATTTGTTACGGCCTTATTCTTTTCGGCTTCCAAATGTTACAGCCTCTTACTCTGCGGCCTACTCTCGTTGTCTAGGGTCTTTACGATTCCACTGAGGTCCACACAATGACACAATTAAGTCCACAATAATTCCTCATAGTTTCATAAGTCAGTTTATTCACTTTGTACAAAACGTCGTCCCATCCAGGGTCACTACACACACATCAAGTCATCAACAACTCGTATGGAATAAAACTCACGATCTCTCTTAATAAATCTCTTGTCCTCCTATACAAATCTCTTGGTCTCTGTCGACTAACCAACACACTGTCCTTTTATCCACGCACTTGTTTATTCCTATTTCCCTGTCATCCAATCACCATTCAGCCAATATAATTCATAACACTAATGGGCTAAAAAGTGTTCACTGTAACAACAGTGGTTCTCATACAAACTCTCACCATGCATAAACAACTTTCATATCAAAACATCAGGCTAACTAACTCTAGTTCACAACATTCCTCTCCCCCTTTCTTTGACATCACTTACAGCCATGATAGTGATGTCACACACAAAAAATGACACACGTAAATAACAATCGTAACAACATTATAATGCAAGGAAAACATAATTAAAAGTATATCCTGGGCCAGAACATAAAGTAAATTTACAATGATACCCCACTGGTAATCCGCAATACCCAGCGAGCTCAATACATGTCAAAACATGAGTCAACCAAAATTTGACTGTGCAAAAATAATTCTACCCTAAACCTCATGTTTAGAATAGTTCGGCCTAACCAAATCATTCATGTCTTAACACATTTATGTTTTGGAGTATCTCAATTATGTTGAAGGACACATCATTATTCCAAGCGAGACAGTATAGTGTCTGGACACACCAATACTGACATGTTAAGTACCCTGAAATTCCTACCTACAATACAATTATTTTTTTTATAATTCAAATCTTAAGAAGTCTTTCCTCTTTTTTTTTTTCCAAATAGAGACAATCTTAACCTTGACGTACGATCGAATCATGCTTACTAGACCCTAAGACTTCATTGAAAAATACATTCAATAGTCTTGGGGTATAATGTCTTCAATAGTTTATAAAATAATACATGCAATAGTCAGGGTATAATACATACAATAAACATGGGATATTACATATAATAGTCATGGTATAATGCTACCACAAACATAGGATACTAACTTTAATAGATATGAAAAAGTATCTTTAATGTTCATGTAGAAAAAAAAATACATTTGTAGGTCATGAAATAAGACATTTAATGGTAAGGAGAAAAAAAAATTACCTGAACCGCGGTTCACCACTTTATCACCATTCTCACAATTCAATTTAACTTTAGTTATTCCCCTTTTTAGTTTCGAACGATGTTAAAATCAGTCGAGTCGATGAGTAGTTTATAATACAAACTTCATACGAAGTTTGAACAACTAAACCAGTCGAGACAGAAGGTCGGCCGCAAAATTGTCAGTTCCCTTAATATGCCGAACTGTAAAACTCTTGCAGTGTCAGGGCCCATCTACATATACGGGAGTTACCATAGTTGGTGCTTTGAAGAAATGATAATGGTTTGTGGTCACAGAGCAGTTCGAAGACTTGCCCGTACAAATATTTAGAGAGGCGTTGCACTGACCATACTATTGCCAGACACTCCCTTTCAATGACCGAGTATCTCTGCTCCCTCGGGAGTAATTTCCGGCTCAAAAATCTGACTGGGTGTAGTATCCCGTCAACCTTTTGCATCAAGCAGCAAGAAATGCCAATATTGGAAGCATCAGTTTGGAGGGTGAATGGTTTTGAAGGATCAGGCAGTTTAAGAATAGGTTCACTCGCCAAATGTCTCTGTCAAGGGTATGAAATCAATGTAGTTATGTTTGTAAGTAAATCATGTTGAGTTAGAGAGTATACGTGTAGCGTTATATATTGTGCGTGAATGTTGTGACGTATTTGGGTAGGGGAAGTGACGCATTAGTTGAGTGTAGTGTAGAGAGTGGAATGTAGATGGCGGTTGGACAAAGCGATGTTGTAGAACCTTAGGAAAGAGAGCTGTGTGCCTTGTGTTTCCTGATAATTAAAGTTATATATAGTTATGAAAAGGACTTGAGTTGTTACTAATGGTTGAATTAGTGGAAGAACTTGTTGAATGATCCAATCCTGAGGACATAGAAGTTGACAGTCTCTGAATGCATGTAAGAGCATTATCGCACTCGATTGTCCAGTCTAATTTTGCAGGTGCTCCCCCTCGCAAGAGATTGGTTAGAGGATGTACAATATCAGAGAATTTTGGGATAAATTTATTATAGTAGTTTACTAGTCCCAACAAGCTCCTCACTTCCTTCTTAGTTCTAGGGGCTCCAAGTTGGAGGATTTTTTCAATATTGTTCAGGTCGGGACCTTGTTCCCCCTTCCCGACGCTATGTCCCAGACACGTAACTTTTTCGAACCCCAGTTCCAGTTTACTAGGCTTCGCGGTAAATCCTGTTTCCCTCAATTTGTTAAACACTTTCGTTAATGTTTCCATATGCTCCTCCCAAGAATGAGTGTAGACACAAATGTCATCAAAGTAAGAAACCACATTGTCAATGTTATTCAACAGTGTCCTGATGACCCTGGTGAAAATAGAGGGGCTGTTTTTTAGGCCAAATGGGAGATAACAGAATTGAAAGTGGCCCAATGGTACTCTAAAGGCGGTATAAGGCTTGCTATTTTCAGATATAGGAATCTGCCAAAACCCTTTAGTAAGGTCTATTTTAGAGAAATATGTGGCAGCATGTAACACCGAGAAAATATCTTCTGGGTCAGGGATGACTTCAGCATCGAACTCTGTGATAGAATTAAGTTTGCGATAGTCGACGCAGGTGCGAATTGAACCGTCTTTTTTCTTTACTAATACCACAGGGGCGGCGTACGGTGAAGTACTTTCTTCAATGATCCCCAATTCTAACATATTTTTCACCTCTTCTTCAAGTTTGTCTCTCAAGTGTAATGGGACTGTATATTGTTTTAAAACTATCGGCTTGTTAGATGTAACTCTTATGTTAAACTCTTCAACTTTCGCTTTCCCAGGAATGTCCGATATGACGTCATCAAATTCATTCACTAACCTTGTGATCTCGTCGATTTGGCGTGGTGACAAATCACGATTAATGCTAACTTGTTTGAATTTTTCACTATCTGTGTAACTGGGTGTCGGTAGAGTCACTATTTTTAGACTTCGTCCTTGTAATCGTCCTCCGTAACGATGGAGGCGTTGCAGCCGTGTAGTATGTGTTCATCTGCCAAAGGAGTCGCTGGTTGTACCCCTTTGTGACGATCGTGGTATTTCATCACTCTGTTAATATGATATGTCTTCGTGGACCTCCCCTTCTTAATAGTGACATTAAATTTGGTTGTACGGTGAATCACTTGATAAGGTCCATCCCAGAATAAAGCCAGTTTGTTTTTCCTTTTAGGTTTCAGAAGCAGAACATAGTCCCTCACTTCGATATTCTTTGGAGAGGTCTTTTTGTCATAATGTATTTTCATTTTTTCTTTCGAGGTTTCATTATTAGAGAGCGCTAGTTCTGTTGTCATTTTAAGTCTATGTTTTATATCTAATAAGTATTGGTAAATGGTCTTTGTTTCGCCGTTTATAAAATCATCAGTAAATAGATTCTTTATTATAGACACTGGGCCTCGTACTTTCCGCCCATATACCATTTCGTAAGGTGAAATTTTGGTGGATTCGTTTGGCACTTCCCTAAGAGCAAATAATGATACACTTATATATCTATCCCAAATATAAGGTTCTTCAGCGGCCAGTTTACGCAGCATTGACTTCAATGAGCCGTTGAATCTTTCAACCAACCCATTCGAGCTCGGGTGATATGGAGAAGACTTGACTCTTTTAATGCCAAAGAAATTGGTGACCTGAGCGAATATTTCCGACTTAAATTGGGGTCCATTATCGGATAGAATCTAAATGATAATATTTATTATTTGTTTAAATAAGACAGTAAAGTGAGTAGTTTGAAATGTAGTTAAATAAATAATATTCTTGTATAAAATGTGATTTTTTTTTGGCAAATATCAATATTAAACACATAAACACAATTAGCTAATCAACAATAGCAGTATCAAAAATATGTATGTTTTTTTATACCATACTCATGTATAACCGTTATCCATTGTGATATTGCGTGATTCATTGTGAAATTGGTGTGCATAAATAAAGCATTTATATATTGAATGAAATTTTTTTTTATGCATCGCAGTCTTGTGGTGTCTTATGCACCGCAGTCTTGTGTTGTCTTATGCATCACACTCTTGTGTTGTCTTATGCATCGCAGTATTGTGTTGTCTTATGTATCGCAGTCTTGCCTTGTCTTATTCATCTCAGTCTTGTAAAAATAATAAATATTTGAGCTATCTAAATATAATTTAAAATATAGCTACAGCGTGGGTGGATCAATCGCTACAAGTGTGTGGACTAAATTTTGAAAATACACGCTTCTCACGTGGACAGCTATATGTTGCCTGCTCACGCGTTGAAAAAACGTCTAATTTATTTGTGTACGCACAAGACGGAAAAAACAATAAATATTTTCTATTTAAAAATTACTTTAAAACTTAATTAAAACACAAACACTTTTTTCATTGAGTGGCATGCAATGCATGCCGGGTTCTCGCTAGTAGTAAATAAAAAAAGTGACGGTCCATTCTCATTTCATCACAGTGTTGCTAACCTATTATTAGCAAGATATCTACTTCTAGAGTTAAGCAAGGGGGAGGGGGTGAAGCAACCAGAAGAAAGGGACATCCCACGGGGCAAAGCCCAACATCAATTTTCATTGGTTATAAATGTGGTTTTTTAAAAACAATAAAAATTAAATAATTATACAAAGCTACTCTTGATTAGTTTAATTGAGATTCAACAAGTGACCTCGTACTCTATAAATAGAATGGGGGCTGCTAATTATTATTTTTTAATCTAGGTTTTTAATTCAAATATCAACAACTCACTAGAATGTCAGTGATAAGACTATATCAACAACTCACTAGAATGTCAGTGATAAGAATATATCAACAAAACACTATGTTGTGGTAGAGCTGGTCAGGTATGTTGTGGTAGAGCAGGTCAGATATTTTGAGGTAGAGCTGGTCAGGTTTGTTATGGTAGAGCTGGTCTCAGAGCCGTTCTTAGGCATAGAAAAATAAGCGAACGCCTAGGGCCCCACTGCCAAGAAGGCCCCGCCGGGCGCTTTTGGTTTAGCCTACAACTTGCAAGTCCATATATTTCAGAAGAACAAATTTTCTCTAGTGGTGGAATTATCAATATGGTTAGTGGTTACACACGGGCAAATAGGAAACGGGCAAATAGGAAACGGGCAAATGTGAAACGGGCAAATAGGAAACAGTGACGAAGGCAGAATAGAGGTGCCGCAGTGTTGGGTGGTCTTTTCTCCTCAGGTCCGGGGCACTCCATCTCTAGACCCCCCTTCCGGGGCCCCTACCTACGCTCCATGCCTAGGGCCCCCAAAAGCCTAAGAGTGGCTCTGACTGTTCGGATATGTTGTGGAAGAGTTGGTCAGATATGTTGTGGTAGAGCCGGTCAGATATGTTGTGGTAGAGCTAGTTAGATATCTTGTGGTAGAGCTAGTTAGATATCTTGTGGTAGAGCTAGTCAGATATGTTGTGGTAGAGCTAGTCAGATATCTTGTGGTAGAGCTAGTCAGATATGTTGTGGTAGAGCTGGTCAGATATGTCTCTACCACGACAAATTGACATAATGTGATAGACATTTGCATAGATGATAGGAAATTGCGAGTGCTTGAAGGGGTTGGTTCCGGGTGGATTAAATTATAATAAATATTTAGTTCGTTCTAAAATGTACAATTTCTTGCTTTGAAAACTAAAAAATATTCCAGCTATTTAAAAACATTTTATCTAAAACATTTTATCTAAAAAACATTCCTTCCATCTAACAAACATTCCAATAACAAAAAACATTAAAATTAACAAACATTTCTACCATCTAACAAACATTACTTTTGACGAACAATACATATTACAACTATTACATCCAAAAAACATTAACAAATGTTGAGTCGTGTGACTACTGCTATTGCTACTACGTACACTTGTTGTGGATTATGTAATACACTTGCATAATTACGACCTGGCAATCGTTACTGACCTGAATGCCATGCTTCACAAATCACAAATGTCCCGAGTATTAGTTGTCAAATTACGTACTCTTTTATTATCCGAAAAATCATATACCAATATCCGTACTATCAAAAGTCACTAAGAATCCTTTTCGAAGTACTACAATCACATAATAAAATCCATTGTAATAATAGGCACTAATAATAATAATCCTTATCTCTGTCACTACTCCATGTACACATCACACTACACGTCTCTCTACTCACACAATATATATATACACTAGAGACCGACAGAAGTTCAGCTTCGGTTTCGGCGCCAAAAGTGACCATTTGATCACCTTCGGCCTAAATTTCGGTTTAATTTCGGCTTCGGCCCAAACTGAAAAGTTAACTTTCGGTTTAATTTAGGTTTCGAAAGTGACTGGGGTTTTCGGTCATCTACCAGAGGTCAGACTGTATTCTGTCTCTAGGCTGGCAATCCGATATTCATTATTGCTCGACGTCTAGCTGTCATCGTATGTTATATGACTAGTACTCTGCGAACACTGCTCACAGCTGCATGATGAGCTACTTGTCTTTTATTTCCAACAAATTAAATTTCAATTAGGCCTAGGCTAATGTAAACAGTTATTTGGAAGAAAAAATTAATGGAATGGTAATATTTATATCATTATTTTTGTATTAATTTTTTTCAAAAATAAACTTTGTAACCCTAGGTTTATTCAATTCATTCATTTTTTATATTCATTTTGATTTATCATTATCATGCTCATCGATGTTGTCATAGGCAAATGTGAATAATATGGAATAATCCTAGGAAATGGTAAAATTTCCCCTATTATTTCTTTTTTTGTAAAAATTAAGGAAACCTAGGCATTTTCAATACATTCATTTCTAGATATTCATCATTATCATGGTCGTAACAATTTTATTGACGAAATAACAGGTGTGTGCATGTATCACTGGTTTGTATTATAATTATGTAGTGAGCCTACTGAAGACCTGTTTACTTGTTTGATTTAGGCGACCAATTGAGATGTCTTTTGCGATCTCCTCGAGACTAGTCAGAACAACAATTTTAGAGACCCAGTTAAAAAAATAATTCCCCCCTCCCACCATGGGGATATAGGGAGGTTGGTCACCGAGGGAAATAATTACATCACCAGCAGTGCACGATCAGACTAAGGTGTTGGTACTAGGCTAAATATTAATACAGCGATATCTTGCCAGCTATTTATGAAAACACAAAGCATTAGTTTGACGAAAACCGCGAAACATTGTGGTGATATTTCTATAGCCTTAATAACTGATATTTAGATGACAATTGGCTCCGTTGGAGCCATAATGATTATTGTAGGTATATATTCTAGAATGTAATTATATTATAGAGGCAAGGTCTATTTTGTAGACCGTCCAAATTTTCACTTACCATAATAATTTCAAAAACATTTGAAATAAATTTAAATTACTTTTAAATAAAATGGTAAAAGTCAAAGTATTCATTAATTGTTTATTTATTATTATTCACTATGAATTCATTTGTATGAATAAAATGTCAATATTGATACTTTCCCCCTTCATTTTTTGATGTATGCAGCATGTATGCGTGGACGAATTTCAAAATACCTAAATATTTCAGTTGCGGCTTCGGTTTCGGTCGAAAGTCATTTTTACCTTTTGGCCTAGTTTCGGTTTCCGCCGAAATCAGAAAATCACTTTCGGTCGATCTCTAGTATGTTATTAATGTTATTTGATATGTTTCAATAAATGTTGTTAATGTTAGTTCATATGTTTATGTATATTTGTTAAAGTTAGTTGATATGTTTCTTTATATGGTGTTAATGTTAGTTGATATGTTTCTGTATATGTTGTTGGTGTTAGTTTTTGAGTTTTTGTATATGCTGTTAATGTTAGTTGATATGTTTCTGTATATGTTGTAAATGTTAGTTGATATGTTTCTGTATATGTTGTAAATGTTAGTTGATATGTTTCTGTATATGTTGTTGATGTTAGTTGATATGTTTCTGTATATGTTGTTAATGTTAGTTGATATGTTTCTATATATGTTGTAAATGTTAGTTGATATGTTTCTGTATATGTTGTTAATGTTAGTTGATATGTTTCTATATATGTTGTAAATGTTAGTTGATATGTTTCTGTAAATGTTGTTAATGTTATTCATATGCTTCTGTATATTTGTTAAAGTCAGTTGATATGTTTCTTTATATGTTGTTAAAGTTAGTTGATATGTTTCTGTGAATGACATCTAGGGTAAATTGATTAAAAAATATAACGAAGTTTCAATCGAGGAGACATGACGTTATTGGATGTGTGAATCAATATTTATATAAGAAAGCAGTCAAGCATGTAGATATGTATGTTAAATGAAACTCAAGCATATCTATGTATATGTAAGTCAACCATTGAGATCTGTATGCTAAATATAAGTCAACATTTAGATCTTTATGCTAAATGTAAGTCAAACATTTAGATCTTTATGCTAAATGTAAGTCAAACATTTAGATCTTTATGCTAAATGTAAGTCAAACATTTAGATCTTTATGCTAAATGTAAGTCAAACATTTAGATCTTTATGCTAAATGTAAGTCAAACATTTAGATCTTTATGCTAAATGTAAGTCAAACATTTAGATCTTTATGCTAAATGTAAGTCAAACATTTAGATCTTTATGCTAAATGTAAGTCAAACATTTAGATCTTTATGCTAAATATAAGTCAAACATTTAGATCTTTATGCTAAATGTAAGTCAAACATTTAGATCTTTATGCTAAATGTAAGTCAAACATTTAGATCTTTATGCTAAATGTAAGTCAAACATTTAGATCTTTATGCTAAATGTAAGTCAAACATTTAGATCTTTATGCTATATGTAGGCGGCTAAAGCACAATTTTCCAATGTATATAAAAACGAATAAGAAAACTAACTATCAAGATGAATTAAATGCCCGGCAATAATTGATTGACTTCTAATGACACTTGATTATCAAGACATGGAAACAACCTAATGCCCAGTGAATTCATCTAACCATAAAACTCCCTCACTACAAAATAGTTCTCTCCAACTTTGGCTAAAAATAAGAGACTCCGCTAAAGAGTTTAAAGAGACTTGATGGGATAATGACCGACTGGCCGGATATTCTCTCCTGCCCCCCCAAACCCCCCCCCCCCCCTCCTTTTCCGAAACCAGATCGATCTATAAGCGATGTTGTTTTTGTTGTGAACTAGCGTTGAATTCAAGCAAGAAATTAGTCGGGTTGTCGGGGTTTAAGATTACCACATAAAAACAGCGACTTTTATGCCCCACGAAATATCAGGTTTTGTTGAAACAGATGCCTGGAAAAAGGCTGAGAAACAAATCGTGTTGGCTAGTGCAGAAGACAAGATTAACTCATAAAGGGGCTTTGCGGGGTGCATTTATTCTTAGAACTGGAGAAAAAACTCCATGGAACCTCGCGTGCTTGAATGAAAGGATACCCCCCCCCTCCCACCTTCACCCACTCCCCAACCCTTGTATCTGGACAGAATTATGGAGCCGTTAGTTCGTATTCCGACAGCAAACAATCGGTTGGCAATGGGGTATTTGCTGGGAGCAGGCTGTCCCTGCTGTAGCAAACCTAGTCTTTTGAATAGACTCAAGCACTCTAGTAGTTATGGGGTCTGTACCCAGGGGCAGGCGGGAGCGACCACCTCCCCAGACCCCCGATGGTATTCCCCGCCCGCCCCTGGGGAGGTGGAGACTGAGATGTTTTGCTAACTTACCAGCTGGGAGGTGGAGACTGAGGTGTTTTGCTGACTTACCAGCTGGGAGGTGGAGACTGAGATGTTTTGCTGACTTACCAGCTGGGAGGTGGAGACTGAGGTGTTTTGCTGACTTACCAGCTGGGAGGTGGAGACTGAGGTGTTTTGCTGACTTACCAGCTGGGAGGTGGAGACTGAGGTGTTTTGCTGACTTACCAGCTGGGAGGTGGAGACTGAGGTGTTTTGCTGACTTACCAGCTGGGAGGTGGAGACTGAGATGTTTTGCTGACTTACCAGCTGGGAGGTGGAGACTGAGGTGTTTTGCTGACTTACCAGCTGGGAGTCGGAGACTGAGGTGTTTTGCTGACTTACCAGCTGGGAGGTGGAGACTGAGATGTTTTGCTGACTTACCAGCTGGGAGGTGGAGACTGAGGTGTTTTGCTGACTTACCAGCTGGGAGGTGGAGACTGAGATGTTTTGCTGACTTACCAGCTGGGAGGTGGGGACTGAGATATTTTGCTGACTTACCAGCTGGGAGGTGGGGACTGAGATGTTTTGCTGACTTACCAGCTGGGAGGTGGAGACTGAGATGTTTTGCTGACTTACCAGCTGGGAGGTGGAGACTGAGATGTTTTGCTGACTTACCAGCTGGGAGGTGGAGACTGAGATGTTTTGCTGACTTACCAGCTGGGAGGTGGAGACTGAGGTGTTTTGCTGACTTACCAGCTGGGAGGTGGAGACTGAGGTGTTTTGCTGACTTACCAGCTGGGAGGTGGAGACTGAGATGTTTTGCTGACTTACCAGCTGGGAGGTGGGGACTGAGATATTTTGCTGACTTACCAGCTGGGAGGTGGGGACTGAGATGTTTTGCTGACTTACCAGCTGGGAGGTGGAGACTGAGATGTTTTGCTGACTTACCAGCTGGGAGGTGGAGACTGAGATGTTTTGCTGACTTACCAGCTGGGAGGTGGAGACTGAGATGTTTTGCTGACTTACCAGCTGGGAGGTGGAGACTGAGGTGTTTTGCTGACTTACCAGCTGGGAGGTGGAGACTGAGGTGTTTTGCTGACTTACCAGCTTTGAGGTGGAGACTGAGATGTTTTGCTGACTTACCAGCTGGGAGGTGGAGACTGAGATGTTTTGCTGACTTACCAGCTGGGAGGTGGAGACTGAGATGTTTTGCTGACTTACCAGCTGGGAGGTGGAGACTGAGGTGTTTTGCTGACTTACCAGCTGGGAGTTGGAGACTGAGATTTTTTGCTGACTTACCAGCTGGGAGGTGGAGACCCAGGTGTTTTGCTGACTTACCAGCTGGGAGGTGGAGACTGAGATGTTTTGCTGACTTACCAGCTGGGAGGTGGAGACTGAGATGTTTTGCTGACTTACCAGCTGGGAGGTGGAGACTGAGATTTTTTGCTGACTTACCAGCTGGGAGGTGGAGACTGAGGTGTTTTGCTGACTTACCAGCTGGGAGGTGGAGACTGAGATGTTTTGCTGACTTACCAGCTGGGAGGTGGAGACTGAGATGTTTTGCTGACTTACCAGCTGGGAGGTGGAGACTGAGATGTTTTGCTGACTTACCAGCTGGGAGGTGGAGACTGAGGTGTTTTGCTGACTTACCAGCTGGGAGGTGGAGACTGAGATGTTTTGCTGACTTACCAGCTGGGAGGTGGAGACTGAGATGTTTTGCTGACTTACCAGCTGGGAGGTGGAGACTGAGGTGTTTTGCTGACTTACCAGCTGGGAGTCGGAGACTGAGGTGTTTTGCTGACTTACCAGCTGGGAGGTGGAGACTGAGGTGTTTTGCTGACTTACCAGCTGGGAGGTGGAGACTGAGATGTTTTGCTGACTTACCAGCTGGGAGGTGGAGACTGAGATGTTTTGCTGACTTACCAGCTGGGAGGTGGAGACTGAGGTGTTTTGCTGACTTACCAGCAGGGAGGTGGAGACTGAGATGTTTTGCTGACTTACCAGCTGGGAGGTGGAGACTGAGGTGTTTTGCTGACTTACCAGCTGGGAGGTGGAGACTGAGATGTTTTGCTGACTTACCAGCTGGGAGGTGGAGACTGAGATGTTTTGCTGACTTACCAGCTCAATATGTTCAATGACGTGCTAAATGTTTCAATATTTTCACGACCCATGGTCTTGTTGTCCTGTTAACCTGTTGTCTTGTTGTCCTGTTGACCCTTGGTCTTGTTGTCCTGTTGACCTGTGGTCTGCTGGTCCTTTTGACCTGTGGTCTTGTTTTCCTGTTGACCTCTGGTCTTGTTTTCCTGTTGACCTGTGGACTTCTGGTCCTGTTGACCTCTGGTCTTCTGGTCCTGTTGACCTCTGGTCTTGTTGTCCTATTGACCTGTCGTCTTGTTGTCCTGTTGACCTCTGGTATTGTTGTCCTGTTTACCTCTGGTCTTCTGGTCCTTTTGACCTGTGGTCTTGTTTTCCGGTTGACCTCTGGTCTTCTGGTCCTGTTGACCTCTGGTCTTGTTGTCCTGTTGACCTGTGGTCTTGTTGTCTTGTTGACCTGTGGTCGTGTTGTCCTGTTGACCTCTGGTCTTGTTGTCCTGTTGACCGTATGGTCTTCTGGTCCTGTTGACCTCTGGTCTTGTTGTCCTATTGACCTGTCGTCTTGTTGTCCTGTTGACCTCTGGTATTGTTGTCCTGTTGACCTCTGGTCTTCTGGTCCTTTTGACCTGTGGTATTGTTTTCCGGTTGACCTCTGGTCTTCTGGTCCTGTTGACCTGTGGTCTTGTTGTCCTGTGGTCTTGTTGTCCTGTTGACCTCTGGTCTTGTTGTCCTGTTGATCTGTGGTCTTCTTGTCTTTCCTGTGGTTCCGGGAAGTCTATTGTTTGCTAAAAATCTTCTTGTGGTCCTGTTGTCTTGTGGTTTTGTGGTCTGTGATCGTACCCTCTAAAACACGATATCATATGTAATTATACATTGGTTTGCACGTGTGTGGGAGAGGGGGGGGGGGACTTTCAACCAGATTTTAGTCAATGGCATATTTTGAGACAATAGAAGGGGATGTGCTTTGTGCAGTGTGTGACCCACATCAAAGTACACCCCTGGGTCTTCACCCTATCGGTTTAGTACCTAATGAATATTATTATAGCACAAGAAAGAAACAGGAATACAATAAAATACAGCTGAAGCTGTTTCATTTTCTTTGCTTACATTCATATCAACTGTAGGTTGTTGCTTCTCCCCCCCCCCCCCAGGTTTGTCATGAGTCCATGGTTTCTTACTCTTTTGGCAGCGTCACACACCCTCTTTATTTCAAAACATCCCCCCCCCCCGACCTGACGGTAACACATGATAATAACATTTTCTAATAAATCCGATTTTCTGGTTCTTCCCGCACCCCCTTAGAGTGCACAAAGGTTCCCTGGGGCTAACTTTCCTTAGAGCACAACGTGAGAACCCATGTTTAAGAAATCTTGCATTAGTCGATAATGCTGACTGAAGACATTAATTTAGGGATTTTAAAGGTGTGTCAACGTTTGCCAAGGTGTGTCAAGGTTTTCACGTTTAGATCCAAGCGGATGATTTTACGAGGCCAGTGCGCTTTATCGGGTTGTACTACAACAGTATTTTTTTGTTGCTCTAGCCCTTGAAAGGTCCAGTACTACCGTAATTTTCGGTGTTGATAGTTTCATTGAAAGGTCAAGTGCTACAGTCACGGCAGTGTCAATAGGTCATGCGTAGTCATGACAACAGAAGTACCGCAATTCTTTGCTACTTTTTGGGTGTCTTACCACCGTTAGTAGGGCAACTTTTAGTCCACAGAGATAACAATTTTAACTCCGTGAAGGTAACCATTTTAACTCCATCAAGGTAAACATTTTAACTCCCTGAACATAACTCTTTTAACTCCATCAAGGTAAACATTTTAACTCCATCAAGGTAAACATTTTAACTCCCTGAACGTAAACATTTTAACTCCATCAAGGTAAACATTTTAATAAGTGGCGTAGATAGGGTTGGTCTCACCTGGTGCGGTAAACTCAGGGTGTTACCCCCCCACCCCCCAAACCGACTTCCACGGTGGATTTCTTCTTGCTAAGATAAGTCCCAAGTTTATCAATGACGAGAACAAATCATAGATGAACTGAAGGTCAGGAGGTCAATGTATTTTAAAAACTTTAACGTGTACTTAAGGTCGCCAGACGAAATTTGGCATCGATAGAAAGCTTTACGTCTCTGAATATAGATTACGATCGCTTCTTGTCACTTACGAACGTTACCGAACACTTCAATCGGCGACGAATCATAGACAAAACGGTGTTTTTCTGACCTAATCATAGGGTCACATCATTTCTGACGCATCAACCTTGAAATTTTAAGAAAGCACGTTGGTTACATGTGTGGAAAATGTTCGTGTGATCGGTTATCCTTCTATGAAATTCGGTTAGACCGAGCAGTGTGTGCTGTGTTAGACCGAGCAGTGTGTGCTGTGTTAGACCGAGCAGTGTGTGCTGTGTTAGACCGAGCAGTGTGTGCTGTGTTAGACCGAGCAGTGTGTGCTGTGTTAGACCGAGCAGTGTGTGCTGTGTTAGACCGAGCAGTGTGTGCTGTGTTAGACCGAGCAGTGTGTGCTGTGTTAGACCGAGCGGTGTGTGCTGTGTTAGTCCGAGCAATGTGTGCTCTGTAAATATGCAGTTGTTTAATTTCGTGTCACCCCCTCCCGCACCCCCTAGCTACGCCACTGCATTTTATTTCTATGAAGGTAAACCATTTTTTGAAGTTAGTTCCCATATTTGATCTCTGTTGACAATAACAATTACATAACTATAAAAATCAACTAGCTTCAATTAGTTTATACATTTTTTTAATGTTTGTAAAATTAAATTAATTTTATCCCAGGATTTACTGGGATCCCGGGATGAAGAAAATTATCCCGGTCTTGAGAGACCCCAGCCAGATCTCTGTTCTGTTAAGTCGCCTCAGAACAATCGTATAATCCACGCCATTAGGAACGTTTCGATTTTTCCAACCTCATTTCAAGTCTGGCTTTTTGTATGTCCCCTGGTGTGTCCCCCGTTGTGTCCCCTGGTGTGTCCTCCGGTGTGTCATCTGGTTAGTCCCCTGGTGTACCCTCTGGTGTGTCCCCTGGTGTGTCCCATGGTGTCCCCTGGTGTGTCCCATGGTGTGCCCTCTGGTGTGTCCCCTGGTGTGTCCCCGGGTGTTTCCCCTGGTATGTTTCCTGTTGTGTCCCCTGTTGTGTCCCCTGGTGTGTCATTGATCATCTAATACAGAGACACAAGTGGGTTAACGGCAGGCTGAGATCACATTGTCATTGCATATCCGCCATTTTTATTGAGGTGGGAAAAAAAATTCCGTGTTAAAGTTTGATCGAGAAAAAATATTAGCATTTTGATTACACGCGAGGCATCAGCAATCTAAAGCAACTTTGGCTCTCAATTATTCGCTGACGTCTTGGCCACTTTCACTTCTAAGTAGGAACATATTCTTCTTATTATTTTGTTTCTGATCAAATCATCCCCCCCCCCCCAAACCCCAGGGCAACAGGAAAACTTTTGGTCTTATCGATAAAGTGTCAAATAACTTGTCAAAATTAATCAGAATCTTGCCTCTCTTTAAAATTAGCAGCCTTAGGAAATCTCAGCACAATTTTAGAAATTCCAGCGCCCTTTAGGAAATTCCACGCGACGTTAGGTAATCCCAACACCCCTTTAGGTAATCCTGGCACCCATTTAGGTAATCCCGGCGCCCCTTTAGCACATCCCAGCACCCCTTTAGATAATCCCAGTACCCTTTTAGGAAATCCCTGCGCCCCTTTAGGAAATCCCAGCGCCCCTTTAGATAATCCCGGCGCCCCTTTAGGAAATTCGAGCGCCCCTTTAGCAAATCCCAGCGCCCCTTTAGGAAATCCCAACGTCCCTTTAGGAAATCCCAGCGCCCCTTTAGAGAATCCTGACGTCCCTTTAGGAAATCCCAGAGCAATGGGGTGGCGTTGACAACTTGAGAATCATTACTTTAATGCCCCACAATATTTATAAAAAACAAGATACTGATAACGACCATTGACAAATATCTGTCTAGTAGTGACACAGTTTTGGACAAGTAGATATGAAATACATTTTTTAAAACTTTCTTATCACTGAGAACTAGGATTTCTCATTTCCGGGGGTTTTATTATCCCGGGAAAACGGGATAAAACTCTCATCCGGGGATCCCGAGAAATCCCCGGTTAAAAAAATTTACTTTAAAATATATCATAAATTAAATTAAACTATACCAAGAGTTGGTTTTTAATATGAATAAATTTGCTATTGTCTATGAATGACTGACGAACGATGTTTAGATTAGTCGAGAAGTTGGTCACTTGCTACTAGATTAAAAATAAATATTGTTTTAATTTTGAATGGCTTCGAGGGACTTTCTTATTATCTGGTGTACGCATTTTAAATCAGCCCTTATTCAGAACGGTGCGCTTTCAAACAGCCGTTCAAGAAATACGAGGAAGGACTGCAGACGGGGTGAAGCAATCAGACATATTATACACAGGGTCAAGGAAATCAGAAATATACACAGTGTCAAGGAAATCAGAAATATACACAGTGTCAAGGAAATCAGAAATATACACAGGGTCAAGGAAATCAGAAATATACACAGGGTCAAGGAAATCAGAAATATACACAGGGTCAAGGAAATCAAAAATATACACAGGGTCAAGGAAATCAGAAATATACACAGGGTCAAGGAAATCAAAAATATACACAGGGTCAAGGAAATAAAAAATATACACAGGGTCAAGGAAATCAAAAATATACACAGGGTCAAGGAAATCAAAAATATACACAGGGTCAAGGAAATCAGAAATATACACAGGGTCAAGGAAATCAAAAATATACACAGGGTCAAGGAAATCAAAAATATACACAGGGTCAAGGAAATCCTAAAAAACGACTACGACAAAAAACTGTATTTTAAAAAAAAAAGTAAAATGTAGTGGGTAAAGAGCATAAAGTATATTATTTAATAAAACTATTCTTTTAGTGTTTTTCGGCCAAATTTCGTGGGACAATTTTAAAAATAATGTTTGTTCGTTATCCAACCTAAATTACCATCTGCTGTAAAATATTAAATATTAAATTATTTTGGCGCCGGGGGCCGTAATAGTAAACGTTTAAAAGGCTAAATCTTGGGGGGGGGGGGGGGGGGGGGACAAAAATTGGTCTTTGAATTGAGCTTGAATATTACTTCGAAGGAGTTAGGTCCAAACTTCAATGTTTGCAAAGAGTTATTATAAATTGGGATTCTTATAGAAGACAATTTTTTAGTTCTAATTGTTAATTTTGCGAAGTTTTTCTGACATATCGCTAAATTTACATGTACCAAGATAACGCTTCAGACATTAGAAGTTTTTTCCCCGAATACAAACCTAACCAATGTTTATCTGCTACATACAGTCATATTCGTTTAATAGACGCAAATAAACAGTGTGCCGTTTGAATAAACTACAGTTCACTAAGTTGTGTATGGAAAAAGAAAGGGGGGGGGGGTGAACATTATTACAAGTATTAGATCGTTCAGTGCCATGCATAGATTGTGATTTGGTGCATTTAGAGATTTACTGAACTAGGGGTTTAAGTGTTCTGTTATAAATTTGTAATATATATATATATGTGTGTGTGTGTGTTTGTGTGTATGTGTGTATGGAATCATTCTTCTTCACAAGACGATGGCGTTGGCCTAGTTGGCTCACTAGGCCAAACCTAGAATGGCAATAACCTCACAAAAAGAGTGATATAAATTGAGCCATAAGGCACAAGCCTCATATATACAGTTGGCCAGAAGGCACAAGTCTCATGTATACAGTTGGCCAGAAGGCACAAGTCTCATATATACAGTTGGCCAGAAGGCACAAGTCTCATGTATACAGTTGGCCATATGGCACGGGCCGCGGGCCTCATATATACAATGGGCCATAGGCATGAGCTGCAGGCCTCATATATACAGTGGGCCATAGGCATGAGCTGCAGGCCTCATATATAGTGGGCCATAGGGCATGAGCTGCAGGCCTCATTTATACAGTGGGCCATAGGGCATGAGCCGCAGGCCTCATATATACAGTGGGCCATAGGGCATGAGCCGCAGGCCTCATATATACAATGGGTCATAGGGCATGAGCCGCAGGTCTCATATATACAATGGGTCATAGGGCATGAGCCGCAGGTCTCATATATACAATGGGCCATAGGGCATGAGCTGCAGGCCTCATATATACAGTGGGCCATAAGGCGCGGGCCGTGGGATTTATATATACAGTGGCCACACATTTTACACAAGAACTTATGTGGGCGTCATATTTCTTTCCAGCAGTGGTTCTCAGCCTGTGGATCGTGGCATTAGGAAGGTTGAGAACCACTGCTTTAGTTTTCTAATTATTGCTAAACATTATATCAAAGCAAACGTGGGGGCCCCCTGTAATAAAAGCTGCGTGACTTGGGCCCCCATGACAGTAAGAGTGACTCTTTGATTGAACAGTGTCATTAACATGTGCGATGAGTGAACCTAGTGACCCACAGTGACCCGACTGTCCTGTGTTGTCTGACTGGACGTGGTGAGGTTTTTTCATGAATGTCTTAACTAAAACATTTTGGATTATAGTGGTTGGATAGCTGGAGTGAGTGGTCATGTGATGTGGGGTATAAAAAGAATGTAGAACGGAGAATAAAGTTAGTTGTTACACACACCACACCCTATAGTGTTCATGATTATACTATTACAGCCTCTCTCGATCTCCAAAAACATTTTGATATTCTTCGTGTAGTACTATGTGTGGTCATCAAGCCACCAGAGGTCACTGTGACTCCACCTGCGTAAGTGGGGAAAACCAAGGAGGGGGGGGGGAGAGCAGGACGGAGGAGGGTGGGAGCGGGAGAGATGGGGGTGTGTAAGGAGGAGAGCACTTCACCAGTCTGAACTATGACATGTGATGTCATTCAATTACCGTTATTTTTTTTTTTTGAGAAAGAACACATCCTAACATAATCGAAGCATGATTTTTAAATAAATGAAACAGGAATCGGGAAAATCAATTCTAACTCTACTTAAAGATGTTATGTTCAACATGTAGCGCCTGTAGGGCCAGTCTCAGAAGTATATCCAACATGTAGCGCCTGTAGGGCCAGTCTCAGAAGTATATTCAACATGTAGCGCCTGTAGGGCCAGTCTCAGAAGTATATTCAACATGTAGCGCCTGTAGGGCCAGTCTCAGAAGTATATTCAACATGTAGCGCCTGTAGGGCCAGTCTCAGAAGTATATTCAACATGTAGCGCCTGTTGGGCCAGTCTCAGAAGTATATTCAACATGTAGCGCCTGTAGGGTCAGTCTCAGAAGTATATTCAACATCTAACGCCTGTAGGGCCAGTCTCAGAAGTATATTCAACATGTAACGCCTGTAGGGCCAGTCTCAGAAGTATATTCAACATCTAACGCCTGTAGGGCCAGTCTCAGCAATAATTAAAAGAAATAACACAAAATAAAAAAAAATTAAACATAAATTTCACCATAACATAAAATAATTTATGTAAACAGTGGCGGAGCTACGAGTGGAACTACCCGGGGGCCGCCCAAGCTTTCAACGAAAAAAACCTGCATTAGGCTGAAAAATCCCGCCCCTTCTCCACTCCCTTCCAACGCCCCTGTTTCTAATTGATTTAAATGGTAATTATCTTGAACGTCATACGAATCAAACTGAATGACACATGCAGAAAACGAGCCACTCCTGATTTATAACTTTGATCCAGTTTGATAACTGTCTCAATCAGCCATCGTTTGAGAACTGTCACAATCAGCCATCGTTTGAGGACTGTCTCAATCAGCCATCGTTTGAGAACTGTCTCAATCAGCCATCGTTTGAGAACTGTCTCAATCAGCCATCGTTTGAGAACTGTCTCAATCAGCCATCGTTTGAGAACTGTCACAATCAGCCATCGTTTGAGAACTGTCACAATCAGCCATCGTTTGAGAACTGTCTCAATCAGCCATCGTTTGAGAACTGTCTCAATCAGCCATCGTTTGAGAACTGTCTCAATCAGCCATCGTTTGAGAACTGTCTCAATCAGCCATCGTTTGAGAACTGTCTCAATCAGCCATCGTTTGAGAACTGTCACAATCAGCCATCGTTTGATGCTGTGCATACGTTATAGAAAGTCTTAATGATGATCAGACCCGTCTGACCAGTCGGGCAGCGCTCGGGGAGAGGGGGGATGCAATCTACAATTATTGTTTGATTCTCCCTCTCTCTTTTCTATTTATACCCTCTCTTTCTTTCTCTCTCTCTCTTTTAACTAATCTCTATTTCTTCTCCCTTTATCCTCTGTCATATCTCTCTCTCCTCTTCCTCCCCTATCTTATTTCTTTCTGTCTCTTCTCTATTCCTCTCTCTCTCTTCTCTCCCTCTCCCTTATCTCTCTCTCCTCTCCCTCCTTCTCCCTACATTTCTCTAACACGTTATATCACTCTCGTGACTTCTATCATTGATACAGTGCAAACCAAGTTTGTGATTGATACAGTACAAACCAAGTTTGTGATTGGTAATTAAAATAATTAATATCGATGGATAATTACGATGGATAATTAAAATGATTAATTTCGATGGATAATGACTATGGATAATTAAAATGATTTATATCGACGGAAATAGAGATGGATAATGACGATGGATAATGACGATGGATAATGACGATGGATAATGACGATGGATAATGACGATGGATAATTAATATGTTTAATATCGATGGATAATGACGATGGATAATTGAATTATTAATATCGATGGATAATTCAGATGGATAATGACTATGGATAATTGTGATGTATAATTAACATGATTAATATCGATTGATAATTAAGATGGATAAGTGTGATGGATAATTGTGATGGATAATTGCGATGGATAATTGAGATGGATAATTTAGATAAATAATATCGTTGGATAATGACGATGGATAATGTCGATGGGTGATTACGATGGATAATGAATATGGATGATGATGAGGGATAATGACGATGGATAATGACGATGGATAATGACGATGGATAATTACGATAGATACAAACAAAGCATTCAAACTAAAGATACAAATGAAATGCCACTTGTTCCTAAATGTCCACGTTTTTTTTGTTTTATCCTAAGGTTCTTAAAAATTCAAGGGCACCTGTCTGCCCCCCACTGTCAAGAATGCTGTTCGCGCATTTTATTCTGGCCGGATGTTCGGGTTATTGAACAGAATTTACAGCGTCCTAACATTACCCACACACCACTTCAGTCTGAGTAAGGGTATGTGTGTCTGTGCTCTTGTGTCTGTGTGTCTCTGTGTTTGTGTCTGAGTGTTTTGGGCGGGGGGCGGGGAACAGAGTGGAGAATCCATATCGACAGTTTTGGTTATTCGAGTGTCCAGTCAATAGTTTGTTACCCCAGTCAATTGAATGGATGTTAGGCCAATAGACTGAGGCCAGTAAACTTGAAGTGACGGTGAAGTGAACATATGGGTTGATGTATGGATCTCCATTAAATTGGTGAACTGATCATCATACAGTTCCCATTCGAAGGTTCTCAACAAACTCATTTTAACATAAAACGATCAAGATTCATCCCAATCAACTGTACACAGATACGAGCTTCAACTGTGCACAGATACGAGCCTCAACTGTGCACAGATACGAACCTCAACTGTACACAGATACGAGCCTCAACTGTACACAGATACGAGCCTCAACTGTACATAGATACGAGCCTCAACTGTACAGATACGAGCCTCAACTGTACACAGATACGAGCCTCAACTTTACATAGATATGAGTCTCAACTGTACACAGATACGAGCCTCATATACGAGCCTAAACTGTACACAGATACGAGCCTCAACTGTACACAGATACGAGCCTCAACTGTACACAATTACGAGCCTCAACTGTACACAGATACGAGCCATTGAACTTTTGTGGTCACATGACGGCAAAGATTCAACAGACCATTATTTCTCGAGGATAGAAGAAAGCAAAATATTAAATATTGGGGTCAGAGGCCATCTTATTCTTTTGATCCAAATTTTCATTCTCTGCTCCGTGAAATTTTTGTAATATCAGGCAATATATCAACACAAAATGTGATTCAGCGCGGAGTTGGATAGTTTAATTACCTTTCCCTCCTGTAATTTCTATCCCGTCACCAATCACCTTGGTTCAAGTGCCAACCGTAGAGCTAATTTTCTGACGGTTGGATTTATGGGCGTTCTATTCTGGTAAGTTCTTATTCGCGTATTAAAAATAAGACGGTCGACTGTGACCGACAGACGTACCAGAGACAAGAGCTACAAGAGACGGACATTTGAAGAAATGTGATAAAACAGGGGCTTCAGATTGACGGTTTCATGCAAACCCATTCAGGTCTTGGCCGTCTTATTGGGTCGATAGTTCTACAGGCAGTGTTGGGGTGTTGGGGGTGATGAGAGCAATGTGGGAGTGTTGGGACTGATGGGGCAATGTTGGGACTGATGGGAGCAATGTTGGGAGGTTTTGGTGGGGAGATGTTGGGGTGTTGCGACTGATGGGAGCAATGTTGGGGTGTTGGGACTGATGGGAGCAATGTTGGGAGGTTTTGATGGGGAGGTGTTGGGACTGATGGGGCAATGTTGGGGTGTTGGGACTGATGGGGCAATGTTGGGGTGTTGGGACTGATGGGAGCAATGTTGGGAGGTTTTGATGGGGAGATGTTGGGGTGTTGGGACTGATGGGAGCAATGTTGGGGTGTTGGGACTGATGGGGCAATGTTGGAGTGTTGGGACTGATGGGAGCAATGTTGGGAGGTTTTGATAGGGAGACGTTGGGGTGTTGGGACTGATGGGAGCAATGTTGGAGTGTTGGAACTAATGGGGCAATGTTGGGGTGTTGAGGGTGATGGGAGCAATTTTGAGTTTTGGGACTGATGGGGCAATGTTGGAGTGTTGGGGCTGATGGTGCAATGTTGGGAGGTTTTGGGTTTGATGGGGCGATGTTGGGGTATTGGGACTGATGGGGCAATGTTGGAGTATTGGGACTGATGGGGCAATGTTGGAGTGTTGGGACTGATGGGGCAATGTTGGAGTGTTGGGACTGATGGGGCAATGTTTTGAGGTTTTGGGTTTGATGGGGAGATGTTGGGGTGTTGAGGGTGATGGGAGCAATGTTGGAGTGTTGGGACTGACGGGGCAATGTTGGAGTGTTGGGACTGACGGGGCAATGTTGGAGTGTTGGGACAGATGGGGCAATGTTGGAGTGTTGAGGATGATGGGAGCAATGTTGGAGTGTTGGGACTGATGAGGCAATTTTGGGGTGTTGGGACTGATGGGAGCAATGTTGGAGTGTTGGGACTGATGGAGCACACAGTAATGTGGACGTTAGAGCCTCAAGCATCATAATCCTTAGGTTTGTTATCGACAGGTTGCTTGCGTAGTCAGGGTTTTTGTCCAAGCTATAGTTTCAAAGTCCAACTGGATTAGCGCCCATAAGTAACTTGGTATACGTTTAGAACGATAGCCTGTCTGAGAAAGTCCCCAAGTAACAGGTAGAAAGGGATAAATACATGATCCCCGGAAGGGATTGTTAGATTTTAATACATTTTCCCCATTTTAAACATACTGGTCAGTCTTTTAATAATACCTTTAAATTATTCCTTTTAATTATACTTTAAATTAAAACTTTTAATTATAACTTTCAATTTAAAGTTTAAATTATGCCTTTCAATTATACCTTTAAATTATACTTTTCAATTATAGCATTTAAGTATAATATACCTATAACTTATACCCTTAAGTTATATCATTTTAATTATACCTTTCGAGATTGTCTCCCGACGATAGTATCTCCTGACGAGAGCGAGAGCGTCTCATGACTGGAGTGTCTCTTGACTAGAATGTCTACTGACTAGTGTCTCGTGATGAGAGTGTCTCAATGATGACAGGATCTCCTGATGAGTTAAAGTCTGTTAGCGTCTCCATTTTCTAAAACTTAACCAGAAACTGCAGTGATGTTAGTCGCAGGAGTTATACAGACGCCGCAAGATATTCAATTACTCGAAGATTAAGTATCTACTTAGTAACTAATGCAACGCAAGAGCTCATGTGATACGATGTAGGAGAAGGGGGGAAGTCCGAAGTGAACTTGGTTCAGGGCCAATAAAGACAGACTTAAGGCGCCAATCTTGGCACGGACAAAATGGACGCGTTGTATTGTCACGGGGTCATAGATTAACCATAGAGAATGAAGCACGAGACGTGAATAAGGGGAGGTTATTTTCATTTGTAACAGGATGTATGATGTGGGGAGGGGACCTAACTCCACATCTTTTTGATACCAATCGAAGTAAAGTAGCTGCCGTTAATATGATATTTAAAATTGGTCTGCAAAAATATAGCCAGTCTTATTTTAACAAAGAAATGGAGAATTTAGGATGTGAGAATTTAAGAGTAAATTCTTGAAGAAAGTAGAATAACTAATAGTATATTTCCATAAATGGTGTTTCTATTTTCATATAACTTGTATTTTCATATTTAAATGAATACTCCAATGTTAACTAGTCACAGTTAGTCCTGGTGATGAGTGGTGTCCTACTTAAGACATCATATAAATAAAACTTCCATAGACAATGACAGACTTGCATAGACAAGGACAGACTTCCATAGACAAGGACAGACTTCCATAGACAAGGACAGACTTCTACAGACAAGGACAGATTTCCATAGACAAGGACAGACTTACATAGACAAGGACAGATTTCCATAGACAAGGACAGACTTCCATAGACAAGGACAGACTTCCATAGACAAGGACAGACTTCCATAGACAAGGACATACTTCCATAGATCAGTGCTGAGTTGCTTGCACACCGCCTGGGAATTTAACGTGGTTTAAAGCAGAATTTAAGATGTCATAATCTCCCCTTCGACCCTTACGAGATCCATTCTGAATCTAAAGTCCTGATATTTTATAATATTAAGAAAAGTTTAAATGGATTAACCCTTGATGGGGTCAAAGTTTTGCTTGTCAAACTCTAACCTCATTTTAGGGTCGAAAAATAAAAGTCATGAAAACATAAAACTGCCTAGAGAAAATGTTGAGTCACTTAAGTAGGGGTTAAAGTCTCTATCACGTGACTCAGTCAATCTATCACGTGACTCAGTCAATATATCACGTGACTCAGTCAATATATCTTCATAATATCAACCTTCCGGATGAAGTAAGCCTTTCCGCTGGGAAGTCTGTGAGAAGTACTGGTAGCCAACAATTTGAACTGTCATGACTCTAGTGTAAATATACTACCTCCGATAGAGAACTAAACATTTGAAGTATAATTCTATCTCTTATCGTAACTCAAACAAAGTCTCAAATCTGTTGTTGGCCCCTTTCAATATCTTCACACATGGCCCCACAGCCTTCATACCCTACTCCCCCGTTAACCCATTACAGTGCAGCAGTCCCCCCTGATTTAAACTGATGTACTCTAGCAGACGAGATGGTTCAGTCAAGTAAAGACAAAGTTTGATTTCATAACTGAAAAGATAAAAACGAAATAAGCAATATTGCTTAAAACCTTAAAACCTTAAAACCTTAAAACCTTAAGACCTTAAAACCTTAAAACCTTAAAACCTTAAAACCTTAAAACCTTAAGACCTTAAAACCTTAAAACCTTAAAACCTTAAAACCTTAAAACCTTAAGACCTTAAAACCTTAAAACCTTAAAACCTTAAAACCTTAAAACCTTAAAACCTTAAGACCTTAAAACCTTAAAACCTTAAAACCTTAAAACCTTAAAACCTTAAGACCTTAAAACCTTAAAACCTTAAAACCTTAAAACCTTAAAACCTTAAAACCTTAAAACCTTAAAACCTTAAAACCTTAAAACCTTAAAACCTTAAAACCTTAAAACCTTAAAACCTTAAAACCTTAAAACCTTAAAACCTTAAAACCTTAAAACCTTAAAACCTTAAAACCTTAAAACCTTAAAACCTTAAATCCTTAAAACCTTAAAACCTTAAAACCTTAAAACCTTAAAACCTTAAAACCTTAAAACCTTAAAACCTTAAAACCTTAAAACCTTAAAACCTTAAAACCTTAAAACCTTAAAACCTTAAAACCTTAAAACCTTAAAACCTTAAAACCTTAAAACCTTAAAACCTTAAAACCTTAAAACCTTAAAACCTTAAAACCTTAAAACCAATGTGTTCTCATTAAAATACAAATAATCAAATACACTAACTCTTGATTAAAACTATAACTCTTGACTAAACCAATAAATCTTGATTAAAACAATTTATCTTGATTAAAACAATTACTCTTGATGCAACAATGACAAAATTTGTTTGAAATATCTGACTACAAATACAATCTTAGTGATTTTAAGTGAACATCATCTACTACTGCCATCTACTACTGCCATCTACTACTGCCATCTACTACTGCTATGTAGTACTGTCATCTACTACTGCCATCTACTACTGCCATCTAGGTCCACAGAACTAACTTTAACTCATTTTAAACTTCTGTTAAAGCATGCAGACCGTCATATAAAGCATGCAGACCGTCATATAAAGCATGCAGACCGTCATATAAAGCATGCAGACCGTCATATAAAGCATGCAGACCGTCATATAAAGCATGCAGACTGTCATATAAAGCATGCAGACCGTCATATAAAGCATGCAGACCGTCATATAAAGCATGCAGACCGTCATATAAAGCATGCAGACCGTCATATAAAGCATGCAGACCGTCATATAAAGCATGCAGACCGTCATATAAAGCATGCAGACCGTCATATGAAGCATACAGAAAGCATATAAAGCATGCAAACCGTCATATAAAGCATGCAAACCGTCATATAAAGCATACAGACCGTCCAACACATCATCCAAATTGTCAAACATAGAATGCAAACAGTCAAAGAGACGAAAAACTTGAAACCAACCGCTATCACGTATTGGTCCTTTAACAAAAGGGCAACTTTATGACGATATGGTAAATGGGAAACACTATGTTCTATTGGTAAATTGGAAACACTACGACCTATTGGTAAATTGGAAACACTACGACCTATTGGTAAATTGGCAACACTACGACCTATTGGTAAATTGGCAACACTACGACCTATTGGTAAATTGGCAACACTACGACCTATTGGTAAATGGGAAACACTATGACTTCTTTGTAAATTGGCAACACTATGACCTATTGGTAAATGGGAAACACTATGTTCTATTGGTAAATTGGCAACACTATGACCTATTGGTAAATGGGAAACACTATGTTCTATTGGTAAATTGGCAACACTACGACCTATTGGTAAATGGGAAACACTATGTTCTATTGGTAAATTGGCAACACTACGACCTATTGGTAAATGGGAAACACTATGTTCTATTGGTAAATTGGCAACACTACGACCTATTGGTAAATTGGCAACACTACGACCTATTGGTAAATTGGCAACACTACGACCTATTGGTAAATGGGAAACACTATGACTTCTTTGTAAATTGGCAACACTATGACCTATTGGTAAATGGGAAACACTATGTTCTATTGGTAAATTGGCAACACTACGACCTATTGGTAAATGGGAAACACTATGTTCTATTGGTAAAATGGCAATACTACGACGTGCTGTTACAATAATCCACTAATCTAAAGAGACCATTTGTTATCACCTTGAGCACACAGATCGTATCGTGACTTAAAGATCCAAGCTCTTTAAATATTATTAAAATCTTTCAGTTCTTGGTCCAATTTTCACAAGACGTTTCCCCCCTATATAAGGCAGATTAGACAGACTTTGAACTGTAAGGGCCAGGACAAATTCACACAATTAACCACCAAATCATTCAAGATGAGAACTGCCATCATATTCTCGGTTATTCTTGCAGTATGTTCTGCTTTCCTGCTGGATACAAAACGTAAGCCATTTAGTAGAACCGTTTTAATACGTAGACATTTGACCTACAACCATTTAACCACAACCAGTCTCATTTAAAGAATTCAAAAAATTATTTTGAAATTACTCCGTAACTCACAGGGGCGTAGCCAGGTTTAGACGCTTGGGGGTATGGGGGTGGCGAAAAATTATCTAAAAGAAGTCCTACACACCAAAATAATAAGTTTCACAAATAAAATTGATTAAGCTTATATAGATTAGATAGGTTTATTTTATTATTTTTAGAACGACCTTAACCTTCAGCGCGTGGGGACACAACATACAAAAGTAAAGAAATCTGCACTTCTTTTTCAGGAATTAAAAAAAAGAGTTCCGGAATTTTTAACTTTGGGGGAGGGGTAAATTTTAGAAAAATCGTGGGAGGATCTGGGGCCCTTCCCCAGAAAGTTTGTGATAAGCTCAAAATGCATTGGCGCATTTCCGGAATTTAGTTTGCATAGTAAAGGCCATATCTTATATAGTAAACGTATAAACTTGATGCGAATGAATGAAGGTGATTGTATACATAGAATGGGCCACGCACAAATTGCGTCCTTTGCGTAACAATACATTGTCCGATGTAACTTAGCTGGAGATGACAACAACGCTGTTAACCCTTAGCAGACCAAGCTTACAAGCTAATAGTTGATTGAAAGCTTGTAACTGTGTATTAGTAGCAATGATTACCTTTTTGGTGTAGGATTAGGGGACACAATGAATACAGTTATCGTTTAGGAGTAAGGGAGGTGATGCCTCTATTTACACTTCAGACTCTCAGCCATTCAAAAGAAATTTCATGCTCACTATATAGTTTTTAAATGTGACCATTTTTTTGGTTTAAAAAAAAACTTTGTCCAGCGTCTTGGCTTCACATTTGTCCCTACGTCATTTTCTTCAACCATGTTGGAGTGATCTTGAGTTTCGCTTTCGAAATGGGTGAATGAATGATGCGCTAAAGTGTGGGCCAAACTGTGGTTGTTTAAATCAAAATGTTCCTTGAGACAAAGCTATGGGGCCAAACTTTCGTTCTGTGGGATTCCTACAAAAGGTTTATTAAACCGTTGCATATGGTTACCTGGACCAGAGTTCAGAATAAAACGACTATCCTTGAACAATTAAATTTAAAGGCGGGTTTTTCCTACGTTTAGTTTCATTCATCAAATCCACTATTCAATTTATGTTTTCCAATTTCAGAATATAAATGGGACAATCTCAAGGGTAAGTAAGATTATTACAAATAAGAAATTTTCTTTTTATGTTTTTTTCCCAGAAATCTAACAATTTTCTAGTTTACAATGAGAAGTTTTGATAAATTTTTGTTGCCCAAAGTACAAGAGCTATTATTTGACTTATATATGGCTAATATAGCATACCTATGCTTAACCGGGTGCAGATTTTTTACACCGGGTCCGGGTATTTTAAAAAATACCCGGTGGGTCCAAGTGTTATATAAAAAAGAGTTAAATTTTAATATTCTATAATATGCAGCGAAATCTACTGCCCTTTCCATAGAACAAAGATGTTAAAATAACAGTGACATTTTTAAAAAAATCCTTTCTAACAAAAAATACACCTATTTACCAGAGTTCAGAGGTCACCCATGACGTTCACTGTGTGACAGGGAAACATGAATAATAGCAACACCAGATAATAGTTGTTTCTTCCTAAAGTAAAAAGAAATAAATCAGCCTAATTGCCGGAGTTCACACGTCACGCATGAAGCTCGCTGCGGGACAGCCATTAAAAAAAACCTCAGTACTTTAAAATATAAAAATGTGGAGTTAGTGGGGTGGGGTGGTTTTGAAGAGGAAGCAGGACGCGCCAGAAGCAAAATATATATAAGAGATAACGTGAAGTCTTACAGGCAAGGTCTATTCTTTTTTACAGTATCAGACTGAAAATGTTATGTACAATTGGTTTTGTTTGATGAAAACAACAACACAACTACATAAGACTGTTTAAACAGTGATACGAAATTACATTTTTGTTTGATGTCCTGCACTGGGATATTTTATTCTAAAAGTAATATATCTCGAGTAATCCCCACCACAGACTGGCGTGTGAGGAAATGACCACATATCCTACACTATTGTGATGGGCCAGGTGTCTTTGGGTCTGGCTTCTTAATGTTTCGTGCCTTTGGGCTTGGTGTCTTTAGACCTAATGTCTTTGGGCCTGTAGTCTTTAGGCCTCTAATTGTTTCATTATTCTTTCTGAGTGCTGTCTTTGAAAAGGAGGCTGGTAGCATTCCAACGACGTGGCCAAGCCATGTACATCGACTTGCCAAAATTTCCACCGCCGCTTCATTGTGATGGGAAAAGTTTATCTTCAGATTTGATGAGCTTGCGGCCTTCTAAAATGTTGCTTCATCGAGGGTTATAGCACAAAGAAAGTTCATTTAAAGATGTCAGTCATAGTTGAAGATGTTCACACCGCTCACTCTGCTCATACTGCTCCATTTCTACACTCAACAATTGTCCGAATGGCTTAGAGCAGGTGTCACCAAATTTTTTACACGGCGGGCCGGATGAACTATCTGGATAACGGAAAAAATAACGAGCGCGGGCCGGATAATCATTCTGTACAATACTTACAAGCAAGTTCAAGTACCGTCGGCGGGCCGGATGAACTGGCCTCGCAGGCCGGAACCGGCCCGCGGGCCGTAGTTTGGTGACCCCTGGCCTAGAGGTTTAGATTAGATTAGAAGTAGTTTCTTTTGGCGATCAAACATCCCATGTGACCTTATCACGAGGTACTGAGGTCACATTTCCTTAGGTACTGAAATTCTGTCACATTTCCTTAAGTACTGGAACTCTGTCACATTGCCTGCCTTAAGTACTGAAACTCTGTCACATTGCCCAAGGTTCTGAACAATCTGCCAAGTTTTCAATGAACTGTTGTTCAGTGATGTTGTCCTCTCGTGCTCAAATGTCCCGTGACCTGCATCCTCCCGGTTTTGACTTCGATGCTTTGATTCTGAAAGTTTTAGTTACACTTCATGTCTTTTCATGTGCGACTTGGTTAATGAAGGATAGTTTTCATGCCGACAGCTAACCTACGACATCGCCCTACTCAAAGTTCTCGAGATTGAGTCCATCGTCCACTGTAGTCCTGCACTTTACCACTTTGTGGTTGCAGCATGAGCCAATCACTTGCAAGTTAGATGAGAACATAAAAAGAGAATGCGTCCCTTCTTTGCTGGAGATTGAACTTTGAGGTTCCTTGAGGCGGTCATTGTCAAGAGTTTTATTTTGAAAGTTGCGATAAAAGGTTATTTTCATGTATTTAGTAAGAGGGCAAGGCTAATCTTTTTGTTTAAAAATGAAAAATAATATTTCAACATAACTTGATAGAAAACTTCTTGAATATTTCAGTAACCTGGGGACCAAACCCGCTGAATTCAAACTATTTTGTTGGCATGCCCAGGACAACTGCTGATGCTGAACATAATGGCTTTAAAAAGATCGGTGGCTGTGACAGTAAGCCTATGTGTTTGTGACAGTACTTCTAAGTTTTTGTGACAATAGGCCTGTGTGTTTGTGACAATAAGTCTATGTGTTCGTGACAGTAAGTCTGTTTGTTTGTGACAGTAAATATATATGATTATTGCGACAGTATTGTGACCCCTATATCTATGACCCCTATATCTATGACCCCTATATCTATGACCCTTATATCTATGACCCCTATATCATGACACCTATATCTATGACCCCTATATCTATGACCCTTATATCTATGACCCCTATATCTATGACCCCTATATCTATGACCCCTATATATATGTAACCGTTTATAATGGGTTCGTTCTGTCTAGGGGTGGGGGCGGGTCCTTTGAATACAGGGGCACAACCTTCCCTATACTAGATAACCTATTAGGTCTTTCAATTTAATCTAAGAGCACGCAGTTCAGGAGAGACAATAACGTCGTTAACTAAGGCATGAAAGGAAAACCCTTGACAACAGAGATTTTATTTCACACTAAATTTATTTGACACCATCAGGATGTGATAGCGTGCCGGAACAAAGACTTGTACTCAGATGGCTTTCAATGAAAACTCAAGCATAGAAGTTACAATTTCCAAAGTATAGAAAGTACAAAAGGATGAGTGAAGGATGTGTGAATGGTGAGAGAATGGTCAGAGAATGATGAGAGAATGATGAATGATATGAGATGATGAGTAAAGAGAATGATGAGAGAATGGTGAGAAATTGATGACTAAAGAGAATGATGAGAGAGTGGGCAGTGAATTATGAGAGAATGGTGAGTGAATGATGAGTGAATAATGAGGGAATGATGAGTGAATGGTGAGTGAATGGTGAGTGAATGATGAGAGAATGGTGAGTGATTGAGAGAATGGTGAGTGAATGATGAGAGAATGGTGCGTGAATGATGAGAAAATGGTGAGTGAATGATGAAAGGATGGTGAGTGAATGATGAAAGAATGGTGAGTGAATGATGAAAGAATGGTGAGTGAATAATAAGAGAATGATGAGAGAATGGTGAGTGAATGATGAAAGAATGGTGAGTGAATGATGAGAAAATGGTGAGTGAATGATGAAAGAATGGTGCGTGAATGATGAGAAAATGGTGAGTGAATGATGAAAGAATGGTGAGTGAATGATGAGTGAATAATGAGGGAATGATGAGTGAATGATGAGAAAATGGTGAGTGAATGATGAGTGAATGATGAGAAAATGGTGAGTGAATGATGAGTGAATGATGAAAGAATGGTGAGTGAATGATGAGTGAATAATGAGGGAATGGTGAGTGAATGATGAGAAAATGGTGAGTGAATGATGAGAGAATGCTGAGTGAATGATGAGTGAATAATGAGGGAATGATGAGTGAATGGTGAGTGAATGGTGAGTGAATGATGAGAGAATGGTGAGTGATTGAGAGAATGGTGAGTGAATGATGAGTGAATGATGAGAGAATGGTGCGTGAATGATGAGAAAATGGTGCGTGCATGATGAGAAAATGGTGATTGAATGATGAAAGAATGGTGAGTGAATAATAAGAGAATGATAAGAGAATGGTGAGTGAATGATGAAAGAATGATGAGTGAATGGTGAGTGAATGGTGAATGAATGATGAGAGAATGGTGAGTGATTGAGAGAATGGTGAGTGAATGATGAGAGAATGGTGCGTGAATGATGAGAAAATGGTGAGTGAATGATGAAAGAATGGTGAGTGAATAATAAGAGAATGATGAGAGAATGGTGAGTGAATGGTGAAAGAATGGTGAGTGAATGATGAGTGAATGATGAGAGAATGGTGTGTGAATGATGAGAAAATTGTGAGTGAATGATGAAAGAATGGTGAGTGAATAATAAGAGAATGATAAGAGAATGGTGAGTGAATGATGAAAGAATGATGAGTGAATGGTGAGTGAATGATGAGAGAATGTTGAGTGATTGAGAGAATGGTGAGTGAATGATGAGAGAATGATGAGAGAAAGATGAAAGAATGGTGAGTGAATGATAACAAAATGGTGAGTGAATGATGAGAGAATGGTGAGTGAATAATAAGAGAATGATAAGAGAATGGTGAGTGAATAATAAGAGAATGGTGAGTGAATGAGAGAATGATGAGAGAAAGATGAAAGAATGGTGAGTGAATGATGAGAAAATGGTGAGTGAATGATGAGAGAATGGTGAGTGAATGATGAGAAAATGGTGAGTGAATGATGAGAAAATGGTGAGTGAATGATGAGAAAATGGTGAGTGAATGAAGAGAAAATGGTGAGTGAAAGATGATAGAATGGTCAGTGAATGATGAGAAAATGGTGAAAGAATGTTGAGTGAATGATGAGAGAAAGGTGAATGAATAAAGAGAGAATGGTGAGTGAATGATGAGAGAATGGTCAGTGAATGATGAGAAAATTGTGAGTGAATGATGAGAGAATGGTCAGTGAATGATGAGAGAATGGTGAAAGAATGTTGAGTGAATGATGAGAGAATGGTGAAAGAATGTTGAGTGAATGATGAGAGAAAGGTGAAAGAATGTTGAGTGAATGATGAGAGAATGGTGAAAGAATGTTGAGTGAATGATGAGAAAATGATGAGTGAATGATGAGAGAATGATGAAAGAATGTTGAGTGAATGATGAGAGAATGGTGAAAGAATGTTGAGTGAATGATGAGTGAATGATGAGAGAATGGTGAAAGAATGTTGAGTGAATGTTGAGTGAATGATGAGTGAACGATGAGAGAATGGTGAAAGAATGTTGAGTGAATGATGAGAGAATGGTGAAAGAATGTTGAGTGAATGATGAGAGAATGGTGAATGAATGGTGAGTGAATGATGAGAGAATGGTGAAAGAATGTTGAGTGAATGATGAGAGAAAGGTGAATGAATAAAGAGAGAATGGTGAGTGAATGATGAGAGAATGGTGAAAGAATGTTGAGTGAATGATGAGAGAATGATGAAAGAATGTTGAGTGAATGATGAGAGAATGGTCAGTGAATGATGAGAAAATGGTGAGTGAATGATGAGAGAATGATGAAAGAATGTTCAGTGAATGATGAGAGAATGATGAGAGAATGGTGAAAGAATGTTGAGTGAATGATGAGAGAAAGGTGAAAGAATGTTGAGTGAATGATGAGAGAATGGTGAAAGAATGTTGAGTGAATGATGAGAGAATGATGAAAGAAGGGTGAGTGAATGATGAGAGAATGGTGAAAGAATGTTGAGTGAATGATGAGAGAATGATGAAAGAATGTTGAGTGAATGATGAGAGAATGGTGAGTGAATGATGAGAGAATGGTGAGTGAATAATAAGAGAATGATGAGAGAATGGTGAGTGAATGATAAGAGAATGATGAGAGAATGGTGAGTGAATGATGAAAGAATGGTGAGTGAATGATGAGAGAATGGTGAGTGAATGATGAGAGAATGATGAGAGAAAGATGAAAGAATGGTGAGTGAATGATGAGAGAATGGTGAGTGAATAATAAGAGAATGGTGAGTGAATGATGAGAGAATGATGAGAGAAAGATGAAAGAATGGTGAGTGAATGATGAGAGAATGATGAGAGAAAGATGAAAGAATGGTGAGTGAATGATGAGAAAATGGTGAGTGAATGATGAGAGAATGGTGAGTGAATGATGAGAAAATGGTGAGTGAATGATGAGAAAATGGTGAGTGAATGATGAGAGAATGGTCAGTGAATGATAAGAAAATGGTGAAAGAATGTTGAGTGAATGATGAGAGAAAGGTGAATGAATAAAGAGAGAATGGTGAGTGAATGATGAGAGAATGGTCAGTGAATGATGAGAAAATGGTGAGTGAATGATGAGAGAATGGTCAGTGAATGATGAGAGAATGGTGAAAGAATGTTGAGTGAATGATGAGAGAATGGTGAAAGAATGTTGAATGAATGATGAGAAAATGATGAGTGAATGATGAGAGAATGATGAGTGAATGATGAGAGAATGATGAAAGAATGTTGAGTGAATGATGAGAGAATGGTGAAAGAATGTTGAGTGAATGATGAGAGAATGGTGAAAGAATGTTGAGTGAATGATGAGAGAATGGTGAATGAATGGTGAGTGAATGATGAGAGAATGGTGAAAGAATGTTGAGTGAATGATGAGAGAAAGGTGAATGAATAAAGAGAGAATGGTGAGTGAATGATGAGAGAATGGTGAAAGAATGTTGAGTGAATGATGAGAGAATGATGAAAGAATGGTCAGTGAATGATGAGAGAATGATGAAAGAATGTTGAGTGAATGATGAGAGAATGGTCAGTAAATGATGAGAAAATAGTGAGTGAATGATGAGAGAATGATGAAAGAATGTTCAGTGAATGATGAGAGAATGATGAGAGAATGGTGAAAGAATGTTGAGTGAATGATGAGAGAATGATGAGAGAATGGTGAAAGAATGTTGTGTGAATGATGAGAGAAAGGTGAAAGAATGTTGAGTGAATGATGAGAGAATGGTGAAAGAATGTTGAGTGAATGATGAGAGAATGATGAAAGAATGGTGAGTGAATGATGAGAGAATGGTGAAAGAATGTTGAGTGAATGATGAGAGAATGATGAAAGAATGTTGAGTGAATGATGAGAGAATGGTGAAAGAATGTTGAGTGAATGATGAGAGAATGGTGAAAGAATGTTGAGTGAATGATGAAAGAATGGTGAGTGAATGATGAGAGAATGGTGAAAGAATATTGAGTGAATGATGAGAGAAAGGTGAATGAATAAAGAGAGAATGGTGAGTGAATGATGAGAGAATGGTGAGAGAATGGTGAGTGAATGATGAGAGAATGATGAAAGAATGGTGAAAGAATGTTGAGTGAATGATGAGAGAAAGGTGAATGAATAAAGAGAGAATGGTGAGTGAATGAAGAGAGAATGGTCAGTGAATGATGAGAAAATGGTGAGTGAATGATGAGAGAATTGTCAGTGAATGATGAGTGAATGATGAGAGAATGGTGAAAGAATGTTGAGTGAATGATGAGAGAAAGGTGAATGAATAAAGAGAAAATGGTGACTGAATGATGAGAGAATGATGAGAGGATGATGAGTGAATGATGAGATAATGATGAGAAAATGGTGAGTGAATGATGAGTGAATGATGAGAAAATGGTGAGTGAATGATGAGATAATGATGAGAGGATGGTGAGTGAATGATGAGTGAATGATGAGAGAATGATGAGAAAATGGTGAGTGAATGATGAGAAAATGGTGAGTGAATGATGAGAAAATGGTGAGTGAATGATGAGATAATGATGAGAGGATGGTGAGTGAATGATGAGTGAATGATGAGAAAATGGTGAGTGAATGATGAGATAATGATGAGAGGATGGTGAGTGAATGATGAGAAAATTATGAGAAAATGGTGAGTGAATGATGAGATAATGATGAGAGGATGGTGAGTGAATGATGAGTGAATGATGAGAAAATGGTGAGTGAATGATGAGATATGATGAGAGGATGGTGAGTGAATGATGAGTGAATGATGAGAAAATGGTGAGTGAATGATGAGAAAACGTTGAGTGAATGATGAGAAAATGGTGAGTGAATGATGAGATAATGATGAGAGGATGGTGAGTGAATGATGAGTGAATGATGATAGGATGGTGAGTGAATGATGAGAGAATGATGAGAAAATAGTGAGTGAATTATGAGATAATGATGAGAGGATGGTGAGTGAATGATGAGTGAATGATGAGAGGATGGTGAGTGAATGATGAGATAATGATGAGAGGATGATGAGTGAATGATGAGAGAATGATGAGTGAATGATGAGAAAATGGTGAGTGAATGATGAGTGAATGATGAGTGAATAATGAGAGGATGGTGAGTGAATGATGAGAGAATGGTGAGAAAATGGTGAGTGAATGATGAGAGGATGGTGAGAAAATGATGAGTGAATGATGAGTGAATGATGAGTGAATGATGAGAGGATGGTAAGTGAATGATGAGAGAATGGTGAGAAAATGATGAGTGAATGATGAGAGGATGGTGAGTGAATGATGAGTGAATGATGAGAGGATGGTGAGTGAATGATGAGTGAATGATGAGAGGATGGTGAGTGAATGATGAGAGAATGATGAGAAAATGTTGAGTGAATGATGAGAGAATGGTGAGTGAATGATGAGAGGATGGTGAGTGAATGATGAGAGAATGATGAGAAAATGTTGAGTGAATGATGAGAGAATGATGAGTGAATGATGAGAGGATGGTGAGTGAATGATGAGAGGATGGTGAGTGAATGATGAGAGAATGGTGAGTGAATGATGAGAAAATGTTGAGTGAATGATGAGAGAATGGTGAGTGAATGATGAGAGAATGGTGAGTGAATGATGAGAAAATGTTTAGTGAATGATGAGAGGATGGTGAGTGAATGATGAGAGAATGGTGAGTGAATGATGAGAGGATGGTGAGTGAATTATGAGAAAATGTTGAGTGAATGATGAGAGGATGGTGAGTGAATGATGAGAGAATGGTGAGTGAATGATGAGAGGATGGTGAGTGAATGATGAGAGGATGGTGAGTGAATGATGAGAAAATGGTGAGTGAATGATGAGAGGATGGTGAGTGAATGATGAGAAAATGTTGAGTGAATGATGAGAGAATGGTGAGTGAATGATGAGAGAATGGTGAGTGAATGATGAGAAAATGTTGAGTGAATGATGAGAGGATGGTGAGTGAATGATGAGAGAATGGTGAGTGAATGATGAGAGGATGGTGAGTGAATGATGAGAGAATGTTGAGTGAATGATGAGAGAATGGTGAGAGGATGGTGAGTGAATGATGAGAGAATGGTGAGTGAATGATGAGAGAATGGTGAGAGGATGGTGAGTGAATGATGAGAGAATGATGAGAAAATGTTGAGTGAATGATGAGAGGATGGTGAGTGAATGATGAGAGAATGGTGAGAGGATGGTGAGTGAATGATGAGAGGATGGTGAGTGAATGATGAGAGAATGATGAGAAAATGTTGAGTGAATGATGAGAGGATGGTGAGTGAATGATGAGTGAATGATGAGAGGATGGTGAGTGAATGATGAGAGGATGGTGAGTGAATGATACGGTTTGATAAAAATCCTAATAAGAAAATTCGTTCATAAAAAGATTTAACCAATAACATAATTCAAAACGTTCTCATAAAAGATTCCTAAGGTCATTAGTTATGTTCTTACTAGTGTTCAATTAACAAGCTAACTATGGCCATAGACTTGAACAAGACCAACAAATTGACCGCTGGCTACTGGGGGCAAGCTTTATGTCAACCTTGATCTAACATGGAAATCAGTTTTTATACTGGTCTGACTGATCTGGCTGGTCTTAGTGGTCTGGCTGGTCTTAGTGGTCTGGCAGGTCTGGCTGGTCTGACTGGTCTTAGTGGTCTGGCTGGTCTTAGTTGTCTGGCTGGTCTTAGTGGTCTGGCTGATATTACTAGTCTGGCAGGTCTGGCTGGTCTTACTGGTCTGGCTGGTCTTAGTTGTCTGGCTGGTCTTAGTGGTCTGGCTGATATTACTAGTCTGGCTGGTCTTAGTGGTCTGGCTGGTCTTAGTGGTCTGGCTGGTCTTACTGGTCTGGCTGGTCTTAGTGGTCTGGCTGGTCTTAGTTGTCTGGCTGGTCTTAGTGGTCTGGCTGATCTTACTGGTCTGGCTGGTCTTAGTGGTCTGGCTGGTCTTAGTTGTCTGGCTGGTCTTAGTGGTCTGGCTGGTCTTACTGGTCTGGCTGGTCTTAGTGGTCTGGCTGGTCTTAGTGGTCTGGCTAGTCTTAGTGGTCTGGCTGGTCTTAGTGGTCTGGCTGGTCTTAGTGGTCTGGCTGGTCTTAGTTGTCTGGCTGGTCTTAGTGGTCTGGCTGGTCTTAGTGGTCTGGCTGGTCTTAGTGGTCTGGCTGGTCTTACTGGTCTGGCTGGTCTTAGTGGTCTGGCTGGTCTTAGTGGTCTGGCTAGTCTTAGTGGTCTGGCTGGTCTTAGTGGTCTGGCTGGTCTTAGTGGTCTGGCTGGTCTTAGTGGTCTGGCTGGTCTTAGTTGTCTGGCTGGTCTTACTGGTCTGGCTGGTCTTAGTGGTCTGGCTGGTCTTAGTGGTCTGGCTGGTCTTAGTTGTCTGGCTGGTCTTAGTGGTCTGGCTGGTCTTAGTGGTCTGGCTGGACTTATTTGTCTGGCTGGTCTTAGTGGACTGACTGGTCTTAGTGGTGGTCTGAATGGTAGGTCTGACTGGTCTGGTTAGTTTTGTTGGTCCAGACTATTTCAAGACATTTGGGAGCCATAGGTGGATGAGTTTCATCATCACGTATTTTAAATGAAGACAACAAAAAGGGGGGGGGGGGGGGAGGCAGAGTCACATTAAATTTTTTTTAGTTATCGCCCCTGACTAATAGACGGACAGAAATAGAGTGTAATGAATTAAGTTTTAAGTAGAAAAAAATGGAAACGCAGAATTCTCTCTTTTTTTTGGAGGGGGGGGGGTAACTAAGTGTCTTAAATCGGTGATGTCCCTCAACACGAGTATACATTATTGCGCTGAAATGTTGTGGGTAACAGAATAATACTTGCTGATTCTGGACACAGGGAACTAAACACTTGCTGATTCTGGACACAGGGAACTAAACACTTGCTGATTCTGGACACAGGGAACTAAACACTTGCTGATTCTGGACACATGGAACTAAACACTTGCTGATTCTGGGCACAAGGAACTAAACACTTGCTGATTCTGGACACAAGGAACTAAACACTTGCTGATTCTGGACACAGGGAACTAAACACTTGCTGATTCTGGACACATGGAACTAAACACTTGTTGATTCTGGACACATGGAACTAAATACTTGCTGATTCTGGACACATGGAACTAAACACTTGCTGATTCTGGACATGTGGAACTAAACACTTGCTGATTCTGGACATGTGGAACTAAACACTTGTTGATTCTGGACACAGGGAACTAAACACTTTTTTTTTAGTTATCACCCCTGACTAATAGACGGACAGAAATAGTGTGTAATGAATTAAGTTTTAAGGTGAAAAAAAATGGAAACGCAGAATTCTCTCTTTTTTTTTGGGGGGGGGGGTAATTAAGTGTCTTAAATCGGTGATGTCCCTCTACACGAGTATACATTGTTGCGCTGAAATGTTGTGGGTAACAGAATAATACTTGCTGATTCTGGACACAGGGAACTAAACACTTGCTGATTCTGGACACAGGGAACTAAACACTTGCTGATTCTGGACACATGGAACTAAACACTTGCTGATTCTGGACACATGGAACTAAACACTTGCTGATTCTGGACATATGGAACTAAACACTTGCTGAATCTGGACATATGGAACTAAACACTTGCTGATTCTGGACATGTGGAACTAAACACTTGTTGATTCTGGACACAGGGAACTAAACACTTGCTGATTCTGGACACAAGGAACTAAATACTTGCTGATTCTGGACACATGGAACTAAACACTTGCTGATTCTGGACACAGGGAACTAAACACTTGCTGATTCTGGACACAGGGAACTAAACACTTGCTGATTCTGGACACATGGAACTAAACACTTGCTGATTCTGGACACATGGAACTAAATACTTGCTGATTCTGGACACATGGAACTAAACACTTGCTGATTCTGGACACAAGGAACTAAACACTTGCTGATTCTGGACATGTGGAACTAAACACTTGCTGATTCTGGACATGTGGAACTAAACACTTGTTGATTCTGGACACAGGGAACTAAACACTTTTTTTTTAGTTATCACCCCTGACTAATAGACGGACAGAAATAGTGTGTAATGAATTAAGTTTTAAGGTGAAAAAAAATGGAAACGCAGAATTCTCTCTTTTTTTTGGGGGGGGGGGGGGTAATTAAGTGTCTTAAATCGGTGATGTCCCTCTACACGAGTATACATTGTTGCGCTGAAATGTTGTGGGTAACAGAATAATACTTGCTGATTCTGGACACAGGGAACTAAACACTTGCTGATTCTGGACACAGGGAACTAAACACTTGCTGATTCTGGACACATGGAACTAAACACTTGCTGATGCTGGACACATGGAACTAAACACTTGCTTATTCTGGACATATGGAACTAAACACTTGCTGAATCTGGACATATGGAACTAAACACTTGCTGATTCTGGACATGTGGAACTAAACACTTGTTGATTCTGGACACAGGGAACTAAACACTTGCTGATTCTGGACACAAGGAACTAAACACTTGCTGAGTCTGGACACATGGAACTAAACACTTGCTGATTCTTGACATATGGAACTATCTCAACTTTAGTTCATTGCCGAGCCAAGTAGGAATCGAAAGACAGGACAATAAGAGAAGAACGTTTGACAAAGGGTCTCCCTCTGGACAAATAAAATACAAGAAACAGAATAAACAGGAACTAGAGTCGAACTAAAAACTTAAGTGATCAACGATTATTAACTTTTTTTATACCTTTAAAGAGAGAAAATTGGCGAAAAAGGCTTTTCGAAACAGCGGGATGTAAATCTAGACAGGTTCAGTTGGTAATTGATTTCTATTAATAGAATATTAGTATGGCTGGGAAAATAACCAACAGTACGTCTTTTAAAGTGGGTCAGTGAGTATCTTAATGTGGGACAGTAAGTCTCTTAAGGTGGGACAGGGAATCTCTTAAGGTGGGAGAGTAAATGCCTAGCAATACATCGTTAATTACATTGCAGCAGAAATTTGTCTAAGTTACATCGATAAGTTCATTTGAATAGGTTGTTAACTTCAAATACCTTTCTTGATCCCTCCAGCAACTGCCCACTGGCGTGGACAACGTTACATCAAAAATGACGACTACGCTGTTGTGTTGCTGTATGACATCCATGGATTCATCGCTGGCATCCAGACAACGGTGGGTTTCTTATACACTAGTCCAGTGGTCGGCAAAGTCGTTAGTCAAAAGAGCCAAAATTCAGTTGCAGGGCGTTTACAAAATTTTTGAGAGCCAAATTTCTTTTCAAGAGCTTGTCAAGAACCATGTTTTTTGGAGTCAATAGCGATTTGTGGCCGCCAGGCCGAGCCGCACTCATGTCGTTTAAGAGCCGCATGCGGGTGAGCCGCAATTTGCAGACCACTGCACTAAAATATTCTCTTTGAAAAAAATTGGATTATGCAAGGTAACAGACATTAGGTTATGTATGGTGAAAGACATTGTGTCATGTATTGTGACAGTAATTGAGTCTTACATTATGACAAACATTTGGTCATGCAAGGTGAAAGATATTGAGTCATGCATGATGACAGGCATTGAGTCATATATTATGACAGATATTGGGTCATGCATGGCGAACTGGCTATACGACGTCATTCGAGAAGAGTTTGTTAAAAACTGACTACTCTGAGTTTTTTGTTTTGTTTTTGTTTTTGTTTTGTATTTTGTTTTTGTTTTGTATTTTGTTTTTTGTTTTGTATTTTGTTTTTGGTCGCAAGAAACAACATTTATTTTCTAATGGATTTAATGATAATTGTTTTTTTGAAAATAAGATTAAGATGTATAAATTCTGACATTGCCCTATAAAATGGTGTGATGCTGTTTAAGGGTGGTAAACTGTACAATGATCAATTGATAAGTTATTAACGAACCATCGTTTATTGACACCATTTGTTGTACAATTATCAACTCACCAGTTATCAACAATCTGCAAAATTATAAACTCACTAGTCATTAAAATCTGTACAATTATCAACTCACCAGTTATCAACAATCTGTACAACTATCAACTCACCAGTTATCAACAATCTGTACAACTATCAACTCACCAGTTATCAACGGACCATCAAGTATTGATACCATCCGCATTTTTTATTTTTTCCTGAAGGTTCCCAAAGATCAAGGTCGGAACTACCCCAAGCCCCCCATCGAGCCCCCATTTGTTTCTGATGGGAACCGTTGGGTTATCTCCGCCTACTTTGTCGATCCATGTAAGTAATCTCGCATAAAGGGACATAATGTCTTAGTTTAATTTCACAATTTTTTAACTCCCCCTCCCCCCCCCCCCAATCCCACCTAACACGTGACATTAGCATTATTTATTAATTAATTTTTTTAAAACATAATGTCACGTGGTAGTGCAGTTTTGTTTCTTTACCTCGCTGTTCTGGCCATGTCAGCATATCGCATTTAAGTAAGAGTGACATGCAGGGCACAACGAGAGGAGGGAGAAGAACAGGAAGACAGAGAAAAAGATGGAAAGATAACATCAAAGAGTGGACGGTACTAAAACTAGGCGATGCTGTGCGTAGTGCAGAAAACAGAGAGGAATGGAGGATGATAGTTTTCATGTCATCTGTGGCGCCCCAACGGTCCAAAGAATAAGGGACATGATGATGATGAATAGTAATCAAATTCAAGTACTCATTCGATTTCACATTTGTTCCAGGAACTTAGTCCTGTGTTAGTTCTCTTTAAATTACTGTGATGAGAAGATATTGTTATTGTTAGAGCTTTATTCATTTCTTATAATATTTAGATTTTCTGTATCTATACTCATATTTTATTCCAGTTGCAAGTAATAAAGTAGCTAATTTATATTGGGGCACTGATTGTCTTCGTTTTAGCCAGTAGAGTGTCTAAAATCTACCCGTGTCAGTCAGTAGTGTGTCTAAAATCTACATATGTTAGCCAGTAGTGTGTCTAAAATCTACATATGTTAGCTAGTTGTGTGTCTAAAATCTACATATGTTAGCTAGTTGTGTGTCTAAAATCTACATATGTTAGCTAGTAGTGTGTCTAAAATCTACATATGTTAGCTAGTTGTGTGTCTAAAATCTACATATGTTAGCTAGTTGTGTGTCTAAAATCTACATATGTTAGCTAGTAGTGTGTCTTAAATCTGTTAGATTCTTTTCAAATTCCTTTAGACCACGAGCCGGTTCAAATTAATTGCGCACACGGGGGGGGGGGGGGGGGTGGGGGGGGGGTGGGGGGGGTGGTGGTGAGTAGTGCGTAACACTACATTAAATTTCTTCGTTGTTATGTTAACAGCCACCATCTGCACCAAGGGGAGAACTGTTCAAGAGTTCAACGCAGACGGCACTGGCACCAACCTGTACATTCAGAATAGCACCTCACCTGAGCACAGTGTCCTCATACCTCACAAAGAGACTGACATCCGGGGCACACACTGGGTGGAAGGAAATTGTTTCCTCACAATGGGTGAGTTATCGCATTGACAGATTAAATATAACTTTTATATTAATAGGTTCAGATGGCGAACTAACCCAAGACGGAGGGTAACCTAACCACACGACAGATGGTAACCTAACCACACGACAGATGATGACCTAACTACACGACAGATGGTGACCTAACCACACGACAGATGGTGACCTAACAACAAGACAGAGGGTGACCTAACCACAAAAGAGACGGTGACCAAACTAAAAACAGATGTGATCTAACCACACGACAGATGGTGATCTAACCACAAGAAAGATGGTGACCTAACCACAAAATAGATAGTAAAGCTAACCACAAGACAGGTCATTGACCAATGATTTTCTGCCAATGGGATCTCGTGTTTCCATCATTACCTCAGCTCACCTACGGAATCTATGATTAGCATTCAGTTTAGTAGTTCTTTATGTGGTCACATAATTATTTTTTTTAAAATAAGGGCCTTGTCTTATTAGGGTTCGTTCGCAAATTACGTCAAGCAAAAAATGACCTCTTCAGACCCCCTCCCCCTGTCACAAAGTGTCACAAATCCTTTACCCCCCCCCCCCCAATTAGTGTCACGTCACACCTAAATACGTTCAAAACATACACACAATTTTCATAACTAAACTAAGATATTATTTTACTCTGTAACATTTTCCCATAATGAATTAAGATGTAGTATAATTAGAACACTGTGACTTAAAACAGCGAAGTACTCCCCGAGCCGAATGTAAAATGGCCACATCAGTTTGTGTCATTTTTTTGATACGCGCAGAAGGTGTGCGCGACTGAGTTTCACGATACCTATAATACCAGAGCTGAAATTAATGTTTTTAAAATTAATTGAATAAAGATTTTTTCAAAATTAGAATATTTTAGATGTTTAATTATTTTAATTTTGTGACCTCACACATTTTTATCCCCCTCCCCATATTGCAAATTCTCGACACCCCACCCTACCCCCTGAGTGTGACTTAATTTGCGAACGACCCCTTACCTGCACTCTAAAATATGAAAGGAGCTAAATCAAAATTAACGGGACCATGCTACTATCCTATAATTTATAAATGTCACCTATTTTGTTTGATAATGTATCTCAATTAAAATATTCCATCTTCAATCAGGTAAACACTACTGGTACAATCTGAAGGCCGACATGAGCTGTGACACAGTCTTCCCAGTATTCCTCCTGTACAACCACGGAGAGTTGACCGCATTCGGCTGGGCCCTCATCACCAACCTGACATCAACAAGATACGAGCACCCGTCACCACCGTCCTTTGGTGTAAGTTTCATTAAGATAATAATGTTATTTTACTCATTTGATCGCCAGACTTTACATTTCATTTCCTGATGTCTTGGACTGGGGGTCAATCAAATCCCCTGACGTCTTGGACTGGGGGTCAATCAAATCCCCTGACGTCTTGGACTGGGGGTCAATCAAATCCCCTGACGTCTTGGACTGGGGGTCAATCAAATCCCCTGACGTCTTGGACTGGGGGTCGATCAAATCCCCTGACGTCTTGGACCGGGGGTCAATCAAATCCCCTGACGTCTTGGACTGGGGGTCAATCAAATCCCCTGACGTCTTGGACTGGGGGTCAGTCAAATCCCCTGACGTCTTGGACTGGGGGTCAATCAAATCCCCTGACGTCTTGGACTGGGTGCCAATCAAATCCCCTGACGTCTTGGACTGGGGGTCATGCGGTTCAAACTTTCACCGTGCTGTTACATTGACATATTTTCTGCTCAACGAAGAAGGCATTTGGCCGACACGTTTGTTGTTTAATTGTCTCTTTTTCTTACTAACTTTATTTAATTTCTTTATCTAATGTTCAAATGAAGATTTATACAATCAAAGTGCCCCTTCTTACCCCTCCCCCCAATAATTTTAGTTCACTAAACATCTTCTGCCTAAACTTCCTTAGTGCAGCTTATCACCCCTACCTTCAACAGCCCATATTTACCCCCCCCCCTCCCTAAACATTCGACCCCCACACACACCGTATCATCCCCCCCCCCCCCCCAATGAAATGTTTGACGTCATGTGAACACAACTCCCCTGAGTAATAAATATTGATTTATCATAAATAAATTTTTATGGCAGGACGGATTGTGAAAGAAATACGGCGTACAAAAAAACATCATCGTACAGCTACCTGCCACCCATACAGCGGCGGATCAAGGGACATGAGTACATGTCAATACACCCCTACCACGATGCCATTAAAAACATACGAATACACACAAAACAACTCTGAAATTTATGTTAAGTTAAATTATGAATTATAGTTATAAGAAGCCCAACTTGTTTCTACACCCCATGATACGTCAATGCACACTTTTTATTATGATCTCCGTCATATTTCTATCTATTTATAAGTTTGTCTATTGTAAATTATAGAATTTGTTAAATGGTAGTTTGGGCAGCAGCGACTACTGTGAACCCGCCCTTGTTGTGGTATCATTATAGTCGAGTTATAGATCCAATATGGTCTAAAGTACTGCCGACCTCAGTCAGCACATTTGGCGCCCTCCAGTGGGTTTCTTCATGGGTACCCCATTAAAAAAATGATAACAGGAATAAGTCATTGGTTTATAAAAACGTTTAAATTTGAGACCCATCTCGCTCGTTACTAGTTACCCCCCCCCCTCTTTCCCCCAAGGCCGCACTGAACTGAAGTATGACCTGTAACTTATGGGGGGGGGGGTAAGATTTAATTCTCTCATAATATAAAACATATTTCTAAAACTAAATCAACTTTTGATATTGATAGAGCAATATGCAGGCGAGACTGTCTAATAAGTTGTTATTGATTTCATTCGTTTCCTTTGGGAATTCCCGTATCCTTATTTGTTTGTTCTTCTCGGGGGCTGGGAACTCTATGTGGGCGTTGCCATTCAGTTAGACACAAGTTGCTTTGTGAAGATCTCTTTAAAATATGGAGAGACAGCTGCAGCAGCGCCCCCACAAACAATAAGAATGTATGTTGAGTAAATCTTCAATGTTGGCCAAGGCTAAAAATAACAGGATAACGCGTGCCGTCTCTGAAGTTGTAGAAAGGGACATCAATCATTCCTTGGGAATGTTACACGAATTATCAATCATTCATGGCATTTGAATAAAATCAATCTTTGTGTATGTGTGTGTGGAGAGTGTACGACTTGCATATAACATGTTAGGAAATTAATGTTATTTGATGACATCATGGAGCTCGTGAGACCCTTCTTGGGAATAATTCTTTTTATTACAAAAATATTATTTAATAAAATGTGCTGGGAACCCAACTGTGATTTACAAACCCACCATAGCTGCCCCACAGCTTACATCACAGCTACACCATGGCTTACATCACAGCTACACCATGGCTTCCCAACAGTTGCACAACAGCTTACATCTCAGCTACAGCTTCACCCTCCTTACAGTACCGGTACAGAGATTAAACAGACATAGGGATGTGCCTCCCGGAAATATGCCTTTGAAGAACAAATAGCACCATCGGATCTGACCGCCCCCTCCCACGACTTCAAAATCCCCCTCCCACCACAGTATAACAGTTGCACTTATAATGACGCCACGTTTGCATTTCCGGAAACAGGGCTAACTTTAACGGCGGGAATGGGTATGACAAGATTCATTTCACAATATTATAATTATAGTATAGCTATAGATGAAAACAACTTAAAGTAAAGGGAAGTAGCCATTGAAGCAATAGAATTAGAAGGACCATCAATTAGTTGAATTAGATCAATGTATTTGTTCTTATGTCTGATGTTGTATGTAGCCACTGAACAGAGACAAGAACCATGCTTGTTGGTTAGGGAACTGTAACTTGTTTCAAGTAAATATCTGCATTTTTGCACTGAACCATGTTTGGTACCGGTAGCTAAAGCACTGAACCATGTTTGGTACCGGTAGCTAAAGCACTGAACCATGTTTGGTACCGGTAGCTAAAGCACTGAACCATGTATGGTACCGGTAGCTAAAGCACTGAACCATGTTTGGTACCGGTAGCTAAAGCACTGAACCATGTTTGGTACCGGTAGCTAAAGGGGCCAGTATATCTCAGGATACAGTTTTGAATTTTTTGTGTCTATAGTTAACACCTCGGGTCGTGAGGAATGGTGTGGAAACCATAGGTGGAGAGGAATGGTGTTGAACACCACAGGTGGTAAGGAATGGTGTGGAACACCACAGGTGGTGAGGAATGGCGTGGAACACCACAGGTGGTGAGGAATGGTGTGGAACACCGCAGGTGGTGACGAATGGTGTGGTGAGGAATGTGTGTGGTTCCCCAGTTGTCGTCATACTTGCCATGTATTTAATGAGTTCCGATCAATTCGATTAGGATGAATCGGTAGCTTTTAAAACATAAAATTACTAATTTTGTTGAAACAAAACTTTTGATAGAGTGTTTAACAACTGGTCCAAATATAATAATTACGCTTCTCTTGAATAAATGCATGGTTATAAACAAATTATTTGATTGTATTTGACAGATGTTCATGAAGACAGTTCCCACCTGCCTGAACACAGCAGGTGTCCTTTCAACAATGCACATCTACCTTACTGGAAACTACGCATTGGATACGTGCTAGGTAGGTCAGGTGTATGATGACTATGTACATACTATGCCCTGGATACATGCTTAGGTAGGTCCGGTGTATGAGGACTATGTACATACTATGGCCTGGATACATGCTTAGGTAGGTCCGGTGTATGAGGACTATGTACATACTATGCCCTGGATACATGCTAGGTAGGTCAGGTGTATGATGACTATGTACATACTATGGCCTGGATACATGCTTAGGTAGGTCAGGTGTATGATGACTATGTACATACTATGGCCTGGATACATGCTTAGGTAGGTCAGGTGTATGATGACTTTGTAAATAAAGGAAATTAGCAAGGCAATCCAGAACCAAGTGGTGCAGATGACATGATGTCTACAAGTTTGAATTCTGTAGATAGTAAAATAGCTATTAAACAAAACATGTGTTAAGTAATGTGTGAATCAATAAAACAGTATCCAATAATATAGTTTGAATGGAGACAATAGTTATGTAATTATATTTTTAAAAATTGTAAGTTGTGTTCAATAACAGTAACAACTGTCAACAACTCAACTTGTCTCTGCAGGTTCAAGGCCACTAATGTACGAATAAAAACATCCGATGGATAAGGGAGATAATTCCATTGCCACTCCTCAATAAACTTGTGTAACCTCAAGATGGTGTTCTTCAATTTATTTTGTCACATGTTATGACAGTTTAACAAGCAAAATAATTGTGTTAAAAAGTTACAGAACATTGCATGACATGATTAGATCATAATGGATTATAGAACATTACATGATTAGATCATAATGGATTATAGAACATTACATGATTAGATCATAATGGATTATAGAACATTACATGATTAGATCATAATGGATTATAGAACATTACATGATTAGATCATAATGGATTATAGAACATTACATGATTAGATCATAATGGATTACAGAACATTACATGACATGACTAGGTCTTAGCTCTTTACATTTCTCTGATTTTTAAACATTTTCTTAAGATTTCTAATAACGCCACAAAAAAATCAATAGCTTTAAGAGTTTTAGTCTAAATTTCATGATATTAATATAAATTTGTTGGGAAATGCATGAGAATTTCATAAATTAATGTTTCTCAATATGTGATTTCATTACTTTGATGTTGTGAGAAAAATTAAATAATTTTTTAATGGATATTTGAAAAAATAAATAAATTGATTAGATAAAAAGAAGAGGGAACAAAAATATCTCAAATTTTTCATAAAACTGATTTATTCAGTAAGATACTACATTTTAGTATGTCATATAAGGAATTCAAACAGTGTTAATTGCATGTTATAAAAATTTGAACGATTTTGTACAATGTGTTAACAAGGGGAAATAATTTTTACAAATCAATTGACCACCCCTTCACAAATTTTTCATAAGAATTACCGGTACAGCACATTTAATCATTTTTTATTTTTACATGTTTATAAATATTTACACCAAAGAAAATATACAGGTGGTTAATTTAAACTTTATGTAACTTAACAAGACAGTTTCCTGTTTTATTAAAGCAAATGTAAGGGTCACAGGTGCTGCATTTTATTGGGGATTTTTTTTTGCACTCCCAATTTATAACACACCTTACAATTTCTATATAAATATGTGCACTTAGGGACAATCTGATTCACTGCCTGGTATTTTAAGGTGCTAACTATGTGCACTTAGGGACAATCGGATGCACTGCCTGCTATTTTGAGGTGCTAACATTGGTGGCACTTGGAACTTCATCAGTGTTTTGTAATCCATCCAATGCTCTAATAAGTTCTGTTTACAAAGGAATATCCATCAGCTGTCATATGATTGGAGACAAGAGAGACTGTCATTGGCTCTCCATTGAAAAGTTAAAAATTACATCCTCTCTAATCCACCTCATATCTCCTCTCTTTGATTTTTGTTTTCCTAAGTTTTTATTTCTTTCAGTTCATTAGGAAAACCTTTCCTATTTTTTAATATGGTACCACAAGCAAGTATTCCAATAATGAACAGATCTTTGAGTAATTTATACCTACTATAGAAGTTATCAATAACTACTTGGTAGCCTTGATTTTTAACATTAACAGACTTGATAAGGTTCATTTCAACATCATAGGCCAAGCCATTGTTTGATGATTGGGTCTGCTTCCCTAAATACACATCTTGGTCCTCAATCTTCTCTGTTGGTCCTCCATCTTCTCTGTTGGTCCTCCATCTTCTCTGTTGGTCCTCCATCTTCTGTTGGTCCTCCATCTTCTCTGTTGGTCCTCCATCTTCTCTGTTGGTCCTCCATCTTCTCTGTTGGTCCTCCATCTTCTCAGTTGGTCCTCCATCTTCTCTGTTGGTCCTCCATCTTCTGTTGGTCCTCCATCTTCTCTGTTGGTCCTCCATCTTCTGTTGGTCCTCCATCTTCTCTGTTGGTCCTCCATCTTCTCTGTTGGTCCTCCATCTTCTGTTGGTCCTCCATCTTCTCTGTTGGTCCTCCATCTTCTCTGTTGGTCCTCCATCTTCTCTGTTGGTCCTCAATCTTCTCTGTTGGTCCTCCATCTTCTCTGTTGGTCCTCCATCTTCTCTGTTGGTCCTCCATCTTCTGTTGGTCCTCCATCTTCTCTGTTGGTCCTCCATCTTCTCTGTTGGTCCTCCATCTTCTCTGTTGGTCCTCCATCTTCTCAGTTGGTCCTCCATCTTCTCTGTTGGTCCTCCATCTTCTCAGTTGGTCCTTAATCTTCTCTGTTGGTCCTCCATCTTCTCTGTTGGTCCTCCATCTTCTCTGTTGGTCCTCCATCTTCTGTTGGTCCTCCATCTTCTCTGTTGGTCCTCCATCTTCTCTGTTGGTCCTCCATCTTCTCAGTTGGTCCTCCATCTTCTCTGTTGGTCCTCCTTCTTCTCTGTTGGTCCTCCATCTTCTCAGTTGGTCCTTAATCTTCTCTGTTGGTCCTCCATCTTCTCTGTTGGTCCTCCTTCTTCTCTGTTGGTCCTCCTATTTCTTTGTTTCAATGTTAGACAATTTGAGAAATGTCATTACCGGTATTTGCATCAATCTTTTTCTGGTCCAGAAGGCTCTGGCCCAAAGTTCATGGTACAGTCGACCAGTTCCTAGAAACTTGTAGAATTCCTCAGCTGATACATCATACCAACCAGGGTAGCTTGAAGGCTTAGTGGTCCCATGGTAAAGGCATAGTTGTTGGTGTACTTTACACATGCATCCACTAAATAACCCACAACTATAGAGTTATAAGATCTCAATAGAAGAGAAAGGAAAAGATAATAATGAAAACAATGAATTTTAACTTCTTTATTTCAGAACCATTAGTTTGTACAGACTACACGGCAGTCATAAAACCATTAGTTTGTACAGACTACACGGCAGTCATAAAACCATTAGTTTGTACAGACTACACGGCAGTCATAAAACCAACAGGAAAATTAAATAAAACAATATCCCTGAACAATTTCTTGTAACAAGATATGGACAAAGATGGCTCATGAGATGGCTCATGAGATGGCTCATGTTCTACACACACAACAGTACATCTGATTTGTCCTATATATACATATTTGGTACAATGCATCTGATTACTTGTGGCGAGGATCAATCATTCTAACAACAGCTGTCTGTATTGCGATTGTATAGTTGTCCATGAGAAGCGATTCACTAACTCCTGTCAACAAAAACATTCATGTCACTACTCTTTAAGGAATCACATTTTTTTTTAAAAATATTTTAAATCATAAATATTTATTGCACTGTTACAAAGCTACTCATAAGTATTTATTAGACTGTTACAAAACTACTCAAAAATATTTAACTGTTAAAAAAACTACTAATAAATATTTATTGGACTGTTACAAAGCTACTCATAAATATTTATTAGACTGTTACAAAACTACTCAAAAATATTTAACTGTTAAAAAACTACTAATAAATATTTATTGGACTGTTACAAACAAAGCTGCTCATAAATATTTATTGCATTACATTACATAATGCCCCATTACATAACTACTCATAAATGAAGCAATTTTTTAAACATGAGTAAATAAATTTAAGTTAGAGTTATTAGAAGTCAACAATTTCATAGCACAGATGGAGTTTTTACACACGAAGAAATGTATCTATCTGCTGATGTCTCTCTGTCCTGTCAGTCATAGTCTCATTTATTCCGTTTCTGTAATCCTGTCTGTCTAAAAGCAAGTTGGTCTGTTTCTGTAGTCCTGTCTGTCTAAAAGCAAGTTGGTCTGTTTCTGTAGTCCTGTCTGTCTAAAAGCAAGTTGGTCTGTTTCTGTAGTCCTGTCTGTCTAAAAGCAAGTTGGTCTGATTCTGTAGTCCTGTCTGTCTAAAAGCAAGTTGGTCTGATTCTGTAGTCCTGTCTGTCTAAAAGCAAGTTGGTCTGATTCTGTAGTCCTGTCTGTCTAAAAGCAAGTTGGTCTGATTCTGTACTGATTATTATCTTAGATTCTATCCGTCTGATTTCACGTCATGTCTAAAAACTGAATTCTGCTCAGTCACATTGTCAGATGTTTGTTGAATCCATAATTGGACAAATGAAGCAATTGGTCAAATGAACCCACAATTGGACAAATACACCAACAATTGGACAAATTTGAGGAAAAACACAAATTTACTTCAACTAAATAAATCAAGACACACTGTCATACCGTTACAGTGTCCTGACTAAGTCTCGCCGTGTCTGGTCGTTTGCAGAATCTCTTTAATCGCTTGACTAGTTGTGCTTGTGTTGAGTACAGGCAGTCTTCTGTTTCAAATATAACAAAAAACTACATTACTTTCACAATCTATCATTATACAAAAATCCAGTGATATAAGATTTAACTAACCACAGAACCATTGATAGTTACAGACAAATTAAATCTTATATACCGGGTACCACAGAACCATTGATAGTTACAGTCAAATTAAATCTTATATACCACAGAACCATTGATAGTTACAGACAAATTAAATCTTATATACCGGGTACCACAGAACCATTGATAGTTAGTCAAATTAAATCTTATATACCACAGAACCATTGATAGTTACAGACAAATTAAATCTTATATACCACAGTACCATTGACAGTTACAGTCAAATTAAATCTTATATACCACAGTACCATTGATAATTAATTTAATGTTTAAATAAAAACTTAAAATTTAGGACATACAAAAGTTATTAAAAAACAGCAAAACAAATCCAATATTTTAACTGAAATTTAAAAAAATGATAATTGATTGAATGTTTCCACTCTATGAATTGATAAATTATAGATCAAAGAAAGTTTATTACCTGGATATAGTTCAGGGTAAACAAGTCGTTTAGGGCAAAGAGGATAACATTTGTGACTGACTGCTTCTAAACTAGATAAAAAAATGCAAATAAATTCATCAATAATTTATCATAGGTAGGCCCACAACTACTAGATAAATCTGCTTAGGATTAGATTTTTTTTAAAAATTATTCAAATATCCCAAAATAAAATGAACAAATTATTATCTAATGAAATAAAAATAGATGTAATAAATAAATGTACTTACACACTGACAAGTTTGTACTTACACACTGACAACTTTGTACATACACACTTACAACTCTGTACTTACATACTGGCAACTTTGCACTTACACACTGCCAACTTTGTACTTACACCCTGACAACTTTGTACTTACACACTGACAACTTTGTACTGACACACACAGACAACTTTGTTCTTACACACTGACAACTTTGCAGACCTGCCAAGAAAAAAAATCTGTAGGGGATGCGAGAGCGCAGCTTGGAGTTGGTTTAAGAAGTACATACTAATGCACAAGCCTATTTTTTGTAAATAAAGAAATATAAAGTTACCTCCATTGTCTTTGAAGAGTCCACAAAACATGAGAAATACATTACTGGAAATGTTTATGTACAGATTTATACAAAAAACATTGCCATTTGATTTACATATCTACACAGGTAGCTAAGACTAAGAGTTCAGTTTTCCAGGATCTCCCTAGTGGCCTTTTTGCACTTGTCCAACAGCTCTTTGGACAAATGAAGGTTAGCATGGCAATTGATTTTTAGTTACAAGCAAGTTTATCAACTTTCATACTCGCCCTTGTTTCATTGTAATTTTTCTTCACAATGGAAAAAATTCTTTCAGCATCTGCATTGTTGTGTGGAATGCAGCACAGAGCAATTCAAGCATACCTGTAGATAAATGGTTTAATTCTAATTGATCAGTAATAGGACTTTTGTATGTTTTCAGTAAGTGCCATTTTTTTATCTATCCTGGTTGAGTTGACAACTTCTGTTTGTAGGTCCATAATCTGGTACTTTCTGAATTGTTTCTTGTACATGTCAAGTGAACAGGTCATTGGAATTTAAAACAATAAAACTGGAGTTGTGAATGTAGCACTCTCTCTGCAGCTCATATTTTATATTATGGCATGCCGGCAAAGTGGGTCTGATGTGGGAAAGTTTTCTTTCATGTATGCCAGTGCTGTAACCTAGAAAGACTTCAGGTGTTTAATAACTGCTAGCCTGGCTTTTTCCTTTAGCTTATCCAGAAGAGCATAAGCCGCTGAGCCAAAGTACAGTGCATTAGGTGGCAGATGATTTGTAGGGTCTGCATAATTAACCTGGTAGGCATCCTTATAGATTCTTAATACCTCAGGCTTAATGAAGCGAGACATGATATCTCTTGCCAAACTCTGCAAAGCATCTTTGGTGAGATGGACCTGAGGAGCATCGTCTTGAAATTGTCTGTTGACTTATCAAAAGCTGGCATTATCCACAGGAGAAAGGAACAGTGAATTAGATAGCGTCTGGAATTGAGAAAGGAAACAATCCTGTCAAGTCTATCACTCTTGCCACTTTCAGGATCTTTAGATGAGGAAGATGATGCAGTAGCTGTGGATAGAATAATTTTAGAAATAGCAACACAATTTCATTGAAATAACATCCAATATATAATTAACCATATTTTAAAGGACAAATTGAATATAAATTATCAATTAAAATAACCAAGATTCAATGATATCATCTCCAGGCTCTGTATCTTCTTTGTTTTTTCTCCTAAATCAGCTTTCATAGTTTCAAAATATGTTGCCGGGGGCTTCCAAAGATCCACCAGGTGCTGCAAGCATGTACAAAATGGATGCCATCTTGTAGGACAATACTTGAATAAATTTAAATTCTGTCTTTTATGACTGTGATTAACAAAATAATTTATGTCTATCAATATTTCTTCCATGTTGCATGGTAGAGTTTTGGTAGCCTTTTTCACAGCAAGATTCAGTAAATGGCAGATGCAGCCAATTGTTATCATTTTGGAATTTTTTCTCCTTCAGTTGAGTTGAAGCACCGCCCAAAATACAAATATAAAAATAAATAATTAGTTTGTGTATAAATCAGCTTTACTGTAAAGCACATTTGAAACTTGGCAGTTTTCTAAATAATAGAGCTATATAACTTTGTACTTTGTATACAGCCTTATCTAGCATTATGTCAAGACCTACCCTGTTGCAGTGAACATTTTTCCACTGCTACAAGATTTATAATTAATATCAGAAAGATTTGAAATATTGTAAAAACGTCTACTTACTTTTTGTCCCAGTCATTACAGCAGCATTGTCTGACATGAATGCAAGGCAGTTCAGTATCTCATACTTTTTCAGTTGGTCCAATATAAGTTCTGTGATTCCATTCGCTGTAGAAGCTGATGTTACCTCAGGGCAGGACAATAATTTGGTACAAATATGTACGGATTCAGAATCATATATGCGAACAACAATGGGATAAAGCTGAAAACTTTTATCACTGCTTTCATCAGCGGCTAGTCTGTAAGAAAGTACTTTCATGTCTTTGGCCATGGCTGAGGAAGACTCTCAAGCAAGGGTGTGGACAATCGTCGTTTTAGTATGACCACAAGCATACTTTCTTTCGATCTGGGAATCTGGAAACATTTCTTTGACTCTGTTATTAAAACGAACCGAGTTGGCAAGAGAAATGTTTCCTTCAATCAGAAAGGTGGTGAATAAAACTTTCAATCTGATAACTGAATCGTCTGATTCCTTGGCTGAGAAATTAGACATGGATATTGTAGATACTGCTTTTAGCTGCAGCTGTATTTTTTTTCTGTTAAGATATGTTTATTAATATCATTGTACCCACCACTTTAAATAGGTAAGTGGATCGGGCACAGATTGCAGAATGCAAATGTATCGTCATGTGGTGATGGCCACATAAATGAGTGTTTTTCCAAATACTCCTTTCAAAATCACTGAATATGACATTTTGTTTTGTTTTGAGCACTATCACTCTCAACTTTAGTCACTGGAAAAGCTTTTCCAGCACATATCTTTTCAAAAGTTATCCATTTAATAAGAAATGCTATAACCAAAAAAAAAGTCACAACACAACTGTAAGACTAGTAAAACTAAGGATGAATTACGATTGGATCAAATGATGAATGAAGAATGGAGTTCACGGTTCGCTTTGATAGAAACAAAGGAAGTGGTATCATCGAAATGCACCACTTCCTGTCATACTCGATTTTTTTTTTTTTAAATTCAGCTTTGGATTTTTATGACGCATGAAAAATTATAATGTTCGGAAAGTCTGAATTTTAAGGGGATGTCAGAAGGTCGGAATGGGGGGTAAAAAAATCTGTATAATTCCGACAAAATCGGAAGGGTTGGCAGGTCTGACTTTGTACTTACACACTGGCAACTGTGTACTTACACGCTGACAACTTTTTACTTACACACTAACACCAAAAAACTCATGGAGAGCTGTGGACACTACAACATGGGCTGAATCTAGGATTTTGAAATAATCTTCCTTTGTTTGATAACCCCAAGCTAGAATCTTATCTTGGAGTCCCGATTTGGCACGTTCAAAAATGTCAGGAATTTCAGAAAAGGTTTCTCCTATCACGGAGACATGAAAGTCATGACCTTCACATTGAAGTTGTAGTAAAGCATTGAAGAAACTGTCTGGATCTTTGTCATGTTCCCTGTACAACAATAAAACTCTTTGTCATGTTCCCTGTACAACAATAAAACTCTTTGTCATGTTCCCTGTACAACAATAAAACTCTTTGTCATGTTCCCTGTACAACTGAAAATCCTTCCTACTCCACTCATTTCCATAAAATAAGTATTCACATAAGATTGCAGAGAGCAGCAGTTGATAATTCCATGAAAACTGTCTTTTAGGACAGTAATCATTTGATGAATGATATGAATTTCAAAGGCTAACTTCATCATTTCATCTATTGTGTAATTATTTATACATACAAATAGGGTTTTGATTTTTTTCAGCGAAAAAGATACTGACATTTAGTTTAATGAATATTTATGAAGTATGAGGTAGCATTCAAATATGTAAATGTGTTCTGTGCACCAACATTTAACTGATAATACTAAATTTCCCTAAGAATAATACAACTTACCATCTGTGAGGCCAAACAATATGAAGAATTTCTTTTGTTGAAAAACTTTTTATGGAGGTTATAGATCTCTCTTCTGAACATTTTGGATTACTCAATGTATTTCCTTTTTCCTCTTTCTTGGTATCTACTTTGTTTTGTTCACTTACAACAGAAGCAACTGTTGTGTCTGTTTCACTCTGCTTAGAGTATCCATTTATGTGACAAGACTCTTTCATGTTCTCATCACCACTGCTGACATGGATGCTTGAAAAAGTATTGAAATCTGAAGTGACGCAATCAACAAGACTCTTTGTTGTCAAGTTCTGAACAGGATTAGATAGCTGCGACTGTTTGAGACTAAGAGGGAAGTCTGGCAGCACAAGGGGGAAATATAGAACTTGGCACTTTGGGCGTATCTGAGTCTCTAGATTCTTAGGTCGATGATCAGGTATCAGCTTTAAATGTGTTGGTATCATTGATAGGAATGATTCCATGTTGAATTTTGAATTGAAAACAACAATGTCAGCTACTAAACTGTTTAAAAAAAAGGAATAATAAATTTTAATTCAAAAAGCAAATGCACCACATATATTCATTTTATGAAATGAAATGATCACAAGAGTAGGTGATTTTTTTAAAAAGAGCATTAGAAATTTTTATAAAAAGAAACCTTGTGAGAATCTGATTGTAGCCATATTGAAAATCACGTTCCTGGTGTCGTCGTACAGGATAGACCAACTGGTTCTCATGGAAGTAAACAATTTTCTTTGTGCTGGCGAGATCAGGACGGAGGGCGATAAGTTCAGCAAGATTGAGAACTGAACTTGTAAACAGAACTCTGTAAAGTATAAAATGTTGAATTATGATTTTGAAATATAAATAAAACTTTTCAGGTTCAATAATTAAATTAATTTCATTAACTCAACAATCATTAATATTCAGGACAATGCCGTAGCTTACATAGTGTTACAAGACATACCTTAATATATAAATCTGAAATCCCGTACACTTAGTTGAACAATTTAAGTTTGAAAATAAAAATTGAAATTGATTACAATACTGATATTGATAAAAACTCAATTCCACATTAGTAGCTTTAAAATAATATAGATAGACACTATTAATAACTAAATTAGGCTTCTTAGCGCTTTATACTATAGGGTAATTTCTTATTTGAGTGATATTGAGGAGTGATCTTTATAAGCATTTTTAATTAAAAACACCCTTCTCTATTAACCAGATGGAAATACGTTAAATACAAATAGTTAATAGATCATTTATTGTTTTCCGATTAGTTTGTCAAATGTTTTCTTTATTTTTAATTTCTAAGTTGTCATTGTATACCCAAATGAAGCAACGAATAGTAAAAGATACATGCAGTCAATTGTCAATAATAAAGTAATAAAGGTGTAGACACTGTAGTAGTGTACATTTTGATCTCATACAATTTGATTCATAGTATAAGTAATACTAGATAATAATAATATAATGGCAGTGTCTACACGTCCGGCGACCAAACAAATAGTGCGGGAGATATACGTCCGGTGGGCCTGTCACATGGCCGCCGAACGACTAGTGGAAGATATTCTGACGGCAGACATGTCATTTGACCGCCGGACGACTAGTAGGTGTTATTATTCTGTCAGGTCATGTGACAAGAGGTCGCCTGCAAAATAGTTGCATTGCATATGATATTCCAATATTGTGTACAATAATTACATATATTAGTCAGCCGATCCCTAGATAATAAATAAATACTGAACATGTTAATATATTCATATGCTCTGAGATACATAAAGTGTACCGTAAGCATTTGACTTTGAATATTAAACTAGTCAGCCTATACTATATATACTAACTAGTAGTACTATTACTATTTGATTACCACTCTTCAAAAATAAAAAAAATCCGTTATCTTGGTTAAACATCTTATAAAGCTCTACCTTGAACCAAATAAAATAAGTCAGTAGACCTATGTCAATAAAGTTATATTTTAGAATTGGCAGTGTCTACATGTCCGGCGGCTGGACAAATAGTGTGGGAGATATACGTCCGCCGGGCCTGTCACCTGACCGCCAAACGATTAGTGGGAGATATTTCGGCGTCAGACATGTCATGTGACCGCCAGACGACTAGTAGGTGTTATTATTCCATCAGGTCATGTGACAAGGGGTCACCGGCAAAATAGTTGCATTGCATCTGATATTCCATTATTGTGTACAGTAATTATTATTATTATTATTGGTAGTTTTCTATAGCGTGGTACCCCAGCCTAGGCCTTCGAGAAAATGTTGTGGCAGAGAACAGAGAGTTTATAGTCAATCCGTGCTTGTACAGGGAGCCAATGAAGTGAATGAAGTAGTGGTGTGACATGATCACGTTTTTTTTTACTTTAAAACTAGCCTAGCAGCTGAGTTTTGAACCTTTTGTGGTTTTTCTAAGAAGTGTTTTGGTGAACCTGACAGAAAAGAGTTGCAATTGTCAAGACGAGAGAGAACAAGAGCATAGACTAGGGTTTTTGTTGCACTAACTGTGAGGTAGTGGCGGATGGAGCTGACCTTACGGATAGCTGTGTATGCAGGGTGGCAAATGTGAGATATATGATTATCGAGAGACATGTTGTTAGACAGAATATAACCAAGATTCCTAGTGGAGTATGTAAACTGTATGTCTGAGTTACCTACTTGAAATGAGGTGGGGAGAGCTGAGTTAAAGGATGATTTGTGATCGTGAATGAGAAGTGCTTCCATTTTGTTATCTTTAAGTTTCAACTTGCTGAGTGTCATCCATGACTTGACATCAGCAATGCATATATTAGTCAGCCAATCCCTTGATAATAAATAAATACTGAACATGTTAATATATCCATATGCTCTGAGATACATAAATTGTACCGTAAGCATTTGACTTTGAATATTAAACTAGTCGGCCCATACTACATACTAACTAGTAGTACTATTACTATTTGATTCCAACTCTTCAAAGAAAAAAAAAAGTGTGTTATCTCGGTTAAACATCTTTTATAGCTCTACCTTGAAGCCTAAACTAAATTTAAAATACGAACCAAAAATAAGTCAGTAGACCTATGCAAATCCCATCTACATTCATAGGAGCCAAAATGATCAATAAATTGATCGTGGGCCCTTAATATATAGAAGAAGAAGTAGGCTTTGTTGGTCACGTGACTTGGTCAACGGACGAATATCTCGATAAAGTATTCGTCCGACGGTCATGTGACTTGGTCACCGGAAGTATATCTCCCGCACTATTCGTCGGGTCGCCGGACATGTAGACACTACGTACTATAATAGTAATCCTACTAACTACATAGACACTATAGATAATTCATTATTATTAATTAGTATTTTTAAGTAGTTAATATTATGTTCCTATAAATTATAATTTATTATATATCTATAATAATATTTTATTTAATAGAATTCTTTAAAAGTTATACGCGTAACCTTAGAAAACTTAAATTCTTATTTGGGAAGCGTTATCCGCACAGCTCTGCCAATAATGCCGAGCGTTATCGGCAGACCAAAATCTTTGAATAACGGCGAACATTATCGGCAGACCGAAATCTTTGAATAATGCAGGGCGTTATCGGCAGACAGAAATTTGACCAAATTTCTAGGAGTAATTAGGATCATATTCCAAGTGGCGGGGGGGGGGGGGGGGGGGGGGGGGTGTGTGTGTGTAAGTGTGATTTCATTGAATTAATGTTTTGACAAAAAATAATGTCCATAATGTAATGGCACTACTAGCAAAACCACGGTTGTTGGCCTGCGTACACCGCTGCTGTACAAGCAGCAAATCCTTGGTCTTTTTAGCCAGTCTTTAACTCTATGCGGTACTTGTAATTATTAATTTTAAACTTTTGTTAAAACTGAAAACTATTTATTTAAAAATTATTTAATACCTGCAAGATTAAACAAAAGTAGAACTGATATTTTTATTGTGCACAGGGCTGGAGTCCTGCATGAACGCAAGGGAACTACGTTCCTGTAATTGTAAAACTTTAATAGTAATATTTTTTTTAAATTTGGTAATATACATTTTATTTATTTTGGGGGTTGGGAGGAAGATATTTGGGTAAGTTCCACACTTTTGTAAAGGGCAAGCATTTCTTAGTATGAAATTGGTCGTATATCTGGCTTCTTAGTAAGTGAAACGCATTTTATATCATAATCATAACCTGTGGCGTAATTCCACAAATGTTATTGATTGCACATAATTCTCATAAAACTACTGTTACAAATGAACAAAATTATTAAATATAAAATATACTTTTAATTAAAATAAAGAAGAACAAAAAAGTAAAATTCGATCTCCATCTAGTAACTGATCACATAATGTAAGATTGCCCAGCATATACTCTACCACAAGACCACACAAGTTCATATCCAACTGCCTTATCTTAAAACCGGGTCAATGGTACATTATTGCCGCGGTGTACGCAGGCATAGGCATAGGTCCATGGTTTGCTAGATAAACCGCCACTGTGTACGCAGGCGTAGTTCCATGGTTTTACGGACATTCGTTTTTTATTTATTTTTGATTCATTTATTAGTGAAGTAATGTAAAAAAAAAAAATAGTTCGGCAGACAGAAATCTTCGAATAACGGCGAGCGTTATCGGCAGACAGAAATCTTTGAATAACGGCGAACGTTATCCGCAGAGCTGTGCGAATAATCACTTCTTATTTCTTTGGTTTGGAAATTAGCATTATTGTACTAGTGAACGAAAATAAAGTAAATTATAATTAAATCACCTGTAATTATTTGAAACAGGGATTATCTGGCTTAGGTAGAGAGCTGATGTTCTCGCGCGCCATTGCCACTTCTTGGCTGGAAGAGAATGTACTTCGCATCTTGGGCCAATTTCTTTGTCCATTTCAAGACTTTGTATGAGTTGCTGATGAGAACCGCCGTAAAAGGGCTCTATTAATAAAATATCTTTCATATTCTAAAAATATTTAAATATCTTTTTTATTTTTAAAATTACAGCTGAAAACACAGAAACTTAACTTAAATAATATATTGTGCAAAAAAGTAATTTAGAGTAGTCTCCCTAACAAAAGTCACGTAGAGTTATCCCTCACTTTTTTCGTGCAAAATGACGTTGCTCAGGGGTTCTAAAAGTATGGTGTAGTCACTAATACTATCTACCTTTCTACTTATTAATTTCCTGTATTTCTTAAGGATATTTTAAGACCATAGTTTATGTACTCTCTATTAACAGTGGTAAACACAAAATAACTAAATACCATGCACGCACTTTAGATATAGGTTGGAGGCCAAAGTTCTAAATGCATTTCTTATTCTATATATACTAATTATAGGCATACACTTAATGAGAGTGTTATGGACGCTATTTATTAGCCTTATCAAAGATGAGAGTCTATCTTAAGTTGCTTGCTCTATCAAGTATAGGTCTATACTCCAGATAAATTATATCAAATATAGGAATATACCTTAGAGAGATAATATAAAAATATGCCTAAACCCCGGAGAAATTATATCAAATATAAGCTTGTAATACTTCGGAGAAATGATGTCAAATATATGCCCATGCCCCAGAGATATTATATAAAAATATAGACCCAGACCACAGAGAGAAGATTTCAAAATTAGAACTTTATCAAAGATGCGTGATATAAAACACAATCTGATCACGCAACTGATTGTCCCAAATGACACCATACAATCTGAACACACAACTGATTGTCCCAAATGACCCCATACCGCTATTTTAATTAAATTAATGATTATTTTCAATATAGACCGATTTAAACAAGTGCTCAATTCATCTATCCATTGTCCCTAATTTGGCTGTACAGCCCACTGGTCAACGATCGAAATTATTTTAATATATTTAAAATAAAAAAAAAGAATTTAAACCTTTAAAACATTAAAAGCTAGCATTCAATGTTTGATCAATTACAGGATTTGATGATTTGATTTACTGAAACATGTGAAGAATTATTGAACTATTGGAGTAACTTGCCCCAATGCAACCACGAGTCAGCTCTTCCTCGCAACTTTTTACTGAGTGGAAAAGAAAGGTTACTTAGAGGGCAGCTAGTGAAATCACTGACTTGGCAGTGTTTAGAGATGTTCCAGCAGATAACTAGCATAATAATAAGGTGAAATGCTTATGTCTGAGTAGCCCCTTAAGCAGCCATCTGCCCGCCCTGCAACCAGTGATTAGCCTTTAATGCAGCGTTTCTCAACCTGTGGGTCGCGACCCCTTTGGCTTAGTGCAACCAGCTGACCCTAGGGCAACCACAAAGGTGCCCTCAATGTAACCAGTTGTGATAATAAAGCTAGGGATCTCCCAATACACTCACACAGGTACACACATAACCACATCAATAAATCTGACACAGACACACATAAAAACATCAATAACTCTGACACATATAGTCTAGACGAGATGAAATTTTTGTCCTTTTGTTTGTTTGTGAACGAATTTTTCCTCTTAATTGTGACCCACTTTGTCATTTTTATTTGTTTGCTTTGGAATATTTCATCTCAATTTTGGCCCCCTTTCTGAGATCCAATTAAGCTCACGCTTTGTACAGTTTTGTATAGTTACCCACCTCTGATAAAAATCAAAACCCTTATGATCAATATGTCACCAGTGACCTCCACTTACTTTTGGGTGACCTTTGTGGGTCAAATATTGCATCACAAGTTTGAACCACTTGCTGATGTCCAACTGAGATTAAACTTCGTACACTAACCCACCTCATCTGACAAGACACATTGTTTTTGACATATGACTGTAACAACCCTTACGTTTTGGGGGGTCATTTATTTTATAATTTTTTTTATGTTAATTTTTGGAAAAGCCTGTTGTTTTTTTGTTTTTTTTAAAGTATTAAAAATATTTTAATTTGTTGCAAAATATATGTTTATTATTTTTATGGCTATAAAAATCTTACATTTTAAAGGGCTAAACGTCACCTATGATTTTCTTTTGGGCCTGATTACCTTATGCTATTCTCAAGTAGCTAACATAAGACAGAGAGAGAGAGAGACAGACAGAAAGGGGTAATAGATATAGCTGCACTAAGACAATGTTGATATTTTAAGCACTGAATATTTTGAATGATGGCAGCCGCTTCCATAATAATATCAAAACGGTAATGATCAATCTATAAGTTGACATGCGCTATTGCAAAAAAGGAACATTTTGCTTATAGTGTTATAGACGTGAAGAAAAAAAAAAGAAATAATTTTACTAAACATAATATTTTACCTCATCATTTTTTAAAAATAAATTCTGAAATATAATTGGTTTAAAAAGTATAAATAATTTTGTTCCCCGACTATCAGAATCATTAAAAGTGATCCATATTTATTTACTTTTTTTTTTCCTTGGGGTGGAAGGGTAAACGATTGTTGACATAATGAATTAAGGATGTCCTTTAAAATTTGAAAGTTTGACAGTTGTTGACAAGGTAGAGGTGAGAGAATTATTTGACATAATAAATGTATGGCCCCTTATTAATATTAATATTCATAGTAAACTCTCGAATTAAATACCTTACCAATTAGAATTTCTGTTTGAACAAGGTCCGATTGGGGGGAGTTTCACTACTCGGGGAGGAGCCATAGATGCCGCTGATAATAGTCTTTAATTGGTGTTATTTGATTTCGTTAATGTAAAAAAAATTACATTTAAATACAGTGGAACCTCTCATAACGAGCATAATTCGTTCCAGAATCTTACTCGTTAAGCGAAACACTCGTTAAACGAAACAATTTTTCCCATACAAATCAATGTAAAATACGATAATGCGTTCCATGCTAAAAAAATACTCATTTTTTCAAAAAAATTTATTAACATTTATTCAAATAAAATTACTTATGAATTGTTAAGGAGAGTAACAACTTGGAATACAATTTAGATTTGAAACAAAAAACGCAAATAAAATTATGAATTTATGACAAATAATTAATACTTTTTAACTAGAAAACTGTCTAAAGACATTTGTTTTTGCCGACGCTTCAAAATTTTACAAAAACGTCTCACAGCATTATCATTGAATAAATTTGTAGCACGAATAGCCACCTCCTTATTAGGGTGATGCTTCTCAATGTACGATGCAACAGTTTCTCATGCTTTCAGCATTTCTCTTATTGCGCTAGAAGATTGTTGCTCTGTTACTTCCTCCTCCATTAATGAGCTCTCCTCCATAATTTCTTGCTGTGAAACACGATGCAACTCCATAAGCTCTTCGGTGGTCAACTCTTGACTGTGCTCTTTCACAAGCTCTTCGGTGGTCAACTCTTGACTGTGCTCTTTCACAAGCTCTTCAATATCTTGTTGTCCACCTCGAGTCCCATGATATTGGCCAATGACACAATCTCATTACTGTAGACTCCACAGGAACTGTTTCAAAATCACATTCAACAACACTCTCTGGCCAAAGTTTTTTCCAAGCAGAAGTGAATGTTGGGGAAAAGGGACTTCCCCTTTCTGCGTAACTCGTTATGCGAAATGTCGCTCGTTAAGGGAGTAACTTCTTCACATTTATTATTGCTCGTTATGCGAATTAATCGTTATGAGAGGTGCTCGTTATGAGAGGTTCCACTGTATTTCCTTAAGTTAAAAACCGTTTTTCATTCATTAAAAGACAATAAAAACCAAGTATTTATCAGAAAAAGCACTCTACTATAGTTTACTTCAGTTTATAATATATATTTGAAACTGAATTAATTTGATCCTGGGATGAGATTTACATTGATCCCGTTTTCCCAGGTTAAGCAAGATCACGGGGAATGAGAACTCCTACAAGCAATGCCATCTCCGCACTACGGGTAATGAGAACCCCCTACAAGCAATGCCATCTCCGCACTACTGGTTTTGAGAACCCTTACAAGCAATGCTATCTCCCCACTACGGGTAATGAGAACCCCTACAAGCAATGCCATCTCCCCACTACGGGTAATGAGAACCCCCTACAAGCAATGCCATCTCCGCACTACTGGTTTTGAGAACCCTTACAAGCAATGCTATCTCCCCACTACGGGTAATGAGAACCCCTACAAGCAATGCCATCTCCCCACTACGGGTAATGAGAACCCCTACAAGCAATACCATCTCCCCACTGTAATTCGGTCACTCACCTTGTAAAGAGTATTTCCTAGCATAATTCTGCAGTTTGCGTCTGTGACTACCAAACCACGCCCCTACACTCTGGCTCCGCCCATCTTGTACATGCTGCAAGTACCAAGTCCTCCTAAAGTTTGTCAACAATTTGATCAATCAAAAATAATTTCTTTAAGATGTTGGTGGGTGACTGGGCGGCCGAGTGATCTATCCCAAGCATTTGCTCAAGAGTTACATCCCCAACAAAGACCGAGTCACGCAAATACAACACCAGCACCCGAGGGGGATGGGACCCACCTTTGATGGTAACTCATCTAAGAGAAGACAAACGCTGAATAAAAAAACTCGGAGAAGGAGGCGATTTGCTTTCTATGGAACCAGCTTACCCCCTATAAAACGTTGTGATTTCAATCTGCCAAGTCCACACTATCGTCACAATGCCAGAATTCCAGTATTGAGATGTTGGTCTCTTGTTTGTAGTAGCTTCATTTCCCCCTACTTAGCCACAGTAATAGATAACTAGCTAATAATATGATTTTAAGCATATATCAGATATGAAAACCTTTTTTTTTTTACATTTTTTTTTAAACTTATCATTTGATTTGAGTTTGCATTCATTATAGGTCTCAGATATAGTTTGAAATCTGTCCCAAATATTTGCAAGCTAATTCTTCTAACAACATGTAACAATGAATGATTGTTTCAAATGATAAACAATTAGAAATATTAATGAATTTATGCATTTATATGTAAGTCTTACTAAAAAAAATTTGGAAGTAAAAACACCCAAATAATATTAAAATAGTTTGAGGATAATGAACCCGTGGGGTCGCTGTCTGAAATCATGTGCTAAGAAAAAATACTGTTTTTAAAGAGTTATTTAAATTTTTAAAAAACATTTCTATCTTACAGTTGGAATTACAACTTCTATGCTGGTACCAAGTGTATTGTTATTTAAAATAATATATTTCATGGTATGGGAATATTTCCAGGGAAACTTTTGTTTACTAAACCTCGTGTGGAATCCCAGGATCCGGAGTCCATGTTATGAGTGGCTTGTAGACAGGAATACAAATACATCTAGAACAGTGGCTTGTAGACAGGAATACAAATACATCTAGAACAGTGGCTTGTAGACAGGAATACGAATACATCTAGAACAGTGGCTTGTAGACAGGAATACAAATATATCTAGAACAGTGGTGTTGTTAGGATTGGTGTCGCCCGGTGCGGTAAACATGGTGTCACTCCCCCCCCCCCCCCCCAAACCAACTTCCACGATGAATTTCTTCTTGTTAAAATAAGTCCACAGAATGATAATGACAAGAACAAATGAATTGAAGGTCAGGAAGTAAAATGTATTTAAGAACTGTAACAACGTTAAGTTATAGTTATTTTTACACGACATTTACTTTATTAAAAAATTTCCTTTTCTTGTCTTCAAAGCTGCAAACCTGTCAATCACGTGATCGAACTCAATGTCTTTCACCGTATCAATTTCAAATGATAGTAGATCCAGATCAGAAAGCCTTGACAGTCCCATTGTGGATCGTAAATAGTTCTTGATAAGCATTAGTTTTGAAAACCTCTGATCACATGAAGCCAAGCCACAGACACACAGATCGTGAGAAACAATTGAACGGTTAGCGTGAGTATTGGAAGAGATTATAAGAAGTCTCATTCAGCTATGAATTTCAAAACATCAAATACTGACCAGATCGAAACTTTGAGAAATTCAATATCAGCTGCCTTTAGGTGTTTTCCAAGCCTGTCACAGAATGCGATCTTCTAAGGTATGGCCCTTCGCGTACCAAGTAATATTGGTGTTGATTAACGCGGGGCTGTTCCTCTCTGCGAAAGTTCAGTATCCAGACGTTGAGGATTTTAACGAAGACAACACAGACGTTAATGAATAACCAAGGAATTCCTCATTAACAATTGTAAACAAGAGAATGTATTAATAGATTAATATAGTCTAGTAATGTTTCCTCAACTTTCAAACGCAACGTTAACCTCCAATAATCTCAACCTCCATAAGCTCTCTCCAAAACCTTTTTCACTTCCCCCGGAAATCGCACCCCAGCACGTTTTTCATCAAATAAATGTGGTGCTACATATCGGAAAGTCCCGAACAAAACATATCATAAGTTACATGAGTAATTAATGGTGCGCCGTTGTTCAATCCCAACCCAGTCATTTGTGACAAAGCCTTGGTATTTATTTTAAAAGTTCATCTTCTGATAACTCATCATAGAAAAGGGTTAATTTTGGAACGGACACCAATAGCCCTTTGTCACTTGCTGTCAGAGACTCTTGGGTTGAACAGCCCCAAACATATCTGCTACTTCCTTGATCGCTGATGATCTGATGTGGAGTTCAGAATGAAAGCGATCAATACACTCTAGCCTCCAGCATCTCCCTTCTGCATGTTTTCTTCTCGCAAAGCGAGAGTTCAGCGTCTGTTTATTGTTCTCCTGCTATTCCTTCTTAAACCTTAATCTTCTCTCTACCGAAATTCCATATTGATCTTGTTTTAAAAGTGCATGTTCAGTAGCATGTTCAACCAAATGACTGTGCTTTTCGTGCATGAAGAATCTTAAGGCATCTAGGTTGGTCAGCCTTTAGTCTGCAGACACTGATGTGTAAGATTATATTCCTCAAGTAGATCAGCCCAAAGTTAAAGGTAGCAGATGAACGTGAAATCACAGACAGCTTGTAAAAGAAATTTTGCTGTACCTCTTTTTAGGAGAATCACATAGAGCTTCAATCTTCGCCACACATGCATCAAACTTATCTTTCACTGTTTTAACAGCAGCATGATGAGTACGCCAACGCGTTGTTGACAGTCTTTTCATCGACACGCCAGCGTGTTCAATTAAAACATTCCATCGATGAGTGGATGCAGCAAAGAAGGAAAATATTTTTCTCAAGACCACCGAAAAATGTAATACATGAAGCATTTTCGGCAAAAGAGTGTCATTTACGAAAGTTACCGCATACTCCATCTCGCTCGTCACCCAGCCCCCCCCCCCCTTTTTTTTTCCCCATCCCAAGGCCGCACTGAACTGAAGTATGGCCCATAACTTATGTGGGGGGGGGGGTAAGATTTAATAGTCTCATAATATACAACATATTTGTAAAACTAAACCAACTTTTGATATTGATAGAGGAATATGCAGGCGAGACTTAATAAGTTGTTATTGATTTCATTCGTTTCCTTTGGAAAATCCCGTTTCCTTATTTGTTTGTTCCTTTCGGCAGCTGGGAACTCTATTTTGGCGTGGCCATTCAGTTAGACACAAGTTGGTTTGTGGAGATCTCTTTAAAATATGGAGAGACAGCTGCAGCAGCGCCCCCACAAACAATAAGAATGTATGTTGAGTAAATCGTCACTGTTGGCCAAGGCTAAAAATAAAAGGATAACGCGTGCCGTCTCTGAAGTTGTAGAAAGGGACATCAATCATTCCTTGGGAAAGTTACACGAAATATCAATCATTTATGGGATTTGAATAAAATCAATCTTTGTGTATATGTGTGTGGAGAGGGGAGAGTGTACGACTTGCATATAACATGTTAGGAAAATTAATGTTTATTGATGACATCATGGAGCTCGTGAGACCCTTCTTGGGAATAATTCTTTTTATTACAAAAAATATTATTTAATAAAATGTGCTGGGAACCCAACTGTGATTTACAAACCCACCATTGCTGCCCCACAGCTTACATCCCAGCTACACCATGGCTCCCCCACAGCTTACAAAATTAAGACCCTTTTCAATGCCTTTGAAGAACAAATAGCACCATTAGATCTGAGCGCTCCTCTCTCACGATCTCAAAATCCTCTTCACCCCTTTGCAATCTGTCAGCGGCATTTATATTTAGGCCTTATTTGCATTTCCGGAAACAGGACTAACATTATTGGCGGGAATAGGGACAGGCTATGAAATTATGTATTTTACAATATTATAATTATAGATGAAAACAATGTAAAGTGACGTAGCTATTGAAAAGAGACAATATAAAGACCATGAAATGGATCAATGTTTTTTCTCTCATGCCTGGTGCTTGGTGTAGCTGTTGAACAAAGACAATATAAGGACCGTGTTTGTTGGTTTAGGGACCTGTAACTTTTCTCAAGAAAATATCTGCCTTTTTGCATTGAACCACATGTGTGAGCTAAAGGGACCATTACATTACAATCACAGGATGCAACTTTGACTTGAGTTTATGTCTATAGTTAGGACTGGTGTGGGACACCACATGTGGTTAGGAATGGTGTGGGATACCAAAGGTGGTCAAGTGATGGTAAGGAATGATGTGGGTGGAACACCACATGTGGTAAGGAATGGTGTGGAACACCACAGATGGTGAGGAATGGTGTGGAACACCACATGTGGTGAGGAATGGTGTGGTTCCCTAGTTGTCACAATTGCCTTGTATTTACCTAGTTTCCCATCAGTTAGATAAGATGTAGCTTTTAAAAAAAGTAAAATTGTCGAAACAAACCTTTTGTTTGTGTTTTTACCAAAATATGTGAATAAAATAACGCTTCCAGTGAATAACTGCATTTATTATTGACCATATACATGATTGATTCAATCTCAGAATAGCAATTTGTCACAAATGAAGCATTACACTGCCTAAACATCATTTAATTAAGATCATATTTTATGTACATGTATTAGTTTTAAATATGACCATTATCCTGAATTTGATAAGTGTCTTTGGTCCTAAGATGTCATTTGATTTTGACATGTGTCTTTGGTCCTAACGTGTCATTTCACCCAAACACAGCAGGTGTCCTCTCTACAATGCATATCGACCTTACTGGAAACTATGCCCTGGATACGTGCTAGGTAGGTCAGGTGTATGATGACTATGTACATACTATGCACTGGATACATGCTGGGTAGGTCAGGTGTATGATGACTATGTACATACCATGCCCTGGATATGTGCTAGGTAGGTCAGGTGTATGATGACTATGTACATACCATGCCATGGATATGTGCTAGGTAGGTCAGGTGTATGATGACTATGTACATACCATGCCCTGGATATGTGCTAGGTAGGTCAGGTGTATGATGACTATGTACATACCATGCCCTGGATATGTGCTAGGTAGGTCAGGTGTATGATGACTATGTACATACCATGCCCTGGATATGTGCTAGGTAGGTCAGGTGTATGATGACTATGTACATACTATGCACTGGATACATGCTGGGTAGGTCAGGTGTATGATGACTATGTACATACCATGCCCTGGATATGTGCTAGGTAGGTCAGGTGTATGATGACTATGTACATACCAGGCCCTGGATATGTGCTAGGTAGGTCAGGTGTATGATGACTATGTACATACCATGCACTGGATACGTGCTAGGTAGGTCAGGTGTATGATGACTATGTAAATGAATGCAGTTTGCAAGGCAATCCAGAACCAAGTAGTTCACATGATATGATATCTACAAGTTAGAATTTGTGAAATGAAGTTAGAAAACAGCTACTAAAGTATCAAACATGTATCAAAAATGGCGTGAATCCATAAAACATTTGTCAAATAATATAGTATGAATGGTGAGAATTTTAATGTAATTATATAAATAAAAATTGTAAATTGTGTTCAATAACAGTAACAATTGTCAATAAATCAACTTGTCTCTGCAGGTTCAAGGCCACTGATGTCAGATTAAAATATAAGATAAGGGAGAGAATTCCATTGTGACCACTCAATAAACTCAGTGTAACCTCAAGATTGCATTCTTCTATATTTACAATTCATTTTGTCACATGGTCAATCAATAAAAAAAAAAAGGAATGTAATCTTTCCTTAAGTTAATTGCTTGTCCAATCTTCCAGACTTACAAAAGTAAATTCTTCTGTATATGTTATGACAGTTTAGCAAGCACAATACCTTTGTCTAAAAGTTAAAGAACATGACATGATTAGGTCTTAATGGATAATAATGAAGACAAGGAATGAATTTTAACTTCTTTATTTCAGAAACCACTAGTTTGTACAGACTACACAGCAGTCATAAATAAAACCATTAGTTTGTACAGACTACACAGCAGTCATAAATAAAACCATTAGTTTGTACAGACTACACAGCAGTCATAAAACCATTAGTTTGTACAGACTACACAGCAGTCATGAAACCATTAGTTTGTACAGACTACACAGCAGTCATAAAACCATTAGTTTGTACAGACTACACAGCAGTCATAAAACCATTAGTTTGTACAGACTACACAGCAGTCATGAAACCATTAGTTTGTACAGACTACACAGCAGTCATAAAACCATTAGTTTGTACAGACTACACAGCAGTCATGAAACCATTAGTTTGTACAGACTACACAGCAGTCATGAAACCATTAGTTTGTACAGACTACACAGCAGTCATAAAACCATTAGTTTGTACAGACTACACAGCAGTCATAAAACCATTAGTTTGTACAGACTACACAGCAGTCATAAAACCATTAGTTTGTACAGACTACACAGCAGTTATGAAACCATTAGTTTGTACAGACTACACAGCAGTCATAAAACCATTAGTTTGTACAGACTACACAGCAGTCATGAAACCATTAGTTTGTACAGACTACACAGCAGTCATGAAACCATTAGTTTGTACAGACTACACAGCAGTCATAAAACCATTAGTTTGTACAGACTACACAACAGTCATAAAACCATTAGTTTGTACAGACTACACAACAGTCATAAAACCAACAACAAAATTAAATAAAACAATATCACGGAGATGACACAATTTCTTGTAACAAGATATGGACAAAATTGTCTCATGTTGTACACACACAATAGCACATCTGAATTTTAAACAGGAGTAAAGAACTTTAAGTTAGACGTCAACAATTTCATGCCACACATGGAGTTTTTACCCAGGAAGAAATGTCTTAGATTCAGTTATTCTGTTTCTGTAGTCATGTCTTCTCTAGATTCATTTATTCTGCTTATGTAGTCATGTCTGAATATAAGCAAGTTGGTCTGATTCTGTAGTGATTACTATCTTTGAAAAATGAACTAACATATTATTATGGACAAACATGGGCTTAATCTAGGATTTTGAAATAATCTTTCTTTGTTTGATAACCCCAAGCTAGAATCTTATCTTGGAACTTGGAGTCCAGATTTGGCGCTTTAAAAAATGTCAGGAATTTCAGAAAAGGTTTCTCCAATCACCGAGACATGAAAGTCCTGACCTTCACATTGATGTTGTAGTAAAGCATTGAAGAAACGCTCTTGATTTTTTTCAGGTTTTCTGTTCAACAATAAAACTCTTTTTCATGTTCCCTAAACAATAATAAAAACACTTTGTCATGTTCCCTTTATAACAGTGAATCTTTCTAAGCCTCCACTCATTTCCATTAAAAAAGTATTCACATAGCAGTGTACAAAGTAGCTGATAATTCCATTAAAGCTTTTTTTAATAACAATAATCATTTGATACAATGCTATAAATAGTTACTCCGTAGATGAAATAATGAAGTTATTCTTTAATATTTATAGCATTGGTTTTGCTTTCTTAAATCTTTTATATTAACTTCTATTTTCTTTGTGTGTTTCTTTTTTTCTGTCTGGGTGTGTGGCAAAATCTTGAGATGGCTAATTGACCAACTTCCCAACAACCTATCGAGCTGAAACTTAGCACATGGACTCATTGTTGATGACAACACATTCTATCCTATTTTTAGCCCCACCGCAAATAATCAGTTTTTTCTGTTTTCTAAAGTATAAAGATGAAGGAAATATGACGCCACTGATTTCACAAAATAAAATTCCTGATAACTGCGCTAAATGAGATTCATAAAAATATAACAAGAGCACTTGGCGCAGAATATTTTCCCTTCTTTTTTCTGAAATAGGTTGTGAAATAAATCAGCTTTGTAAAAGTGGGTGGGTCATAAAAATATTAATATAAAATAAAATAATAAAAAATGCTTATAAAGGATTTATATGAAAAACTTTGTTTTAGGGGTTGGTAAATTCAGTGTCAATCTCAATGTAACTTGAAAAGATAGTGACGTTCAGTTTATTGAATGTTTATGAGAGACACGGTAGTATTCAAATATGTACTCTATGCATAGCATTGCACCAACTTTAATTGCTAATACTAAATGTCCCTAATGATAATACAGTGTATCTCTCTTAATACTAAATGTCCTTAATGATAATACAATGTATCATTTCTTAATACTAAATGTCCCTAATAATTATAATAAATGTCCCTAATGATAATACTAAATGTCCTTAATGATAATACTAAATGTCCCTAATAATTATAATAAATGTCCCTAATGATAATACTAAATTTCCCTAATGATAATACTAAATGTCCCTAATGATAAAACTAAATGTCCCTAATGATAAAACTAAATGTCCTTTATGATAATACTAAAAGTAGCTAATGATAACACTAAATGTCCCTAATGATAAAACTAAATGTCCCTAATGATCATACTAAATGTCCCTAATGATAATACTAAATGTCCCTAACGATAATACAATCTAACATCTCTAAATACTAAATGTCCCTAATGAAATACAATCTATCATCTCTTAATACTAACTGTCCTTAATAATTATAATAAATGTCCCTAATGATAATACAAAATGCTCCTTATGATAATAATAAATGTCACTAATGATAATACTGCATGTCCTTAATTATAATACAACGTACCATCTGTGAGGCCCAACAATGATATAAAGAAGAAAATGCACCACGTATATTGATTTTATGAAATGAAACTATGACGTAAAGTTGTTTTTTTCTTAAGAAAGAGCATTAGATATTAAAAAAAAAGAAACCTTGTGAGATCTGATTGTAGTCATATGAAAAATCACATTAATGGTGTTGCCGTACAGGATAGACTAACTGGTTCCCATGGAAGTATACAATTTCTTTTTGCTGGCGAGATCAGGACGAGGTGCGATAAGTTCAGCAAGATTAATAAATTACTGAACTTGTAAACAGAACTCTCTAAAATTTAAAGCTTTGAATTATGATTTTCAAGCATACATAAAACTTTTTAGGTTCAATAATTTAATTAATTTCATTAACTCAACAATCATTATTATTCAGGTCAAAGCCATAGCTTACATTACATAGTGTTACAAGACAGAACTAAATATATAAATCTGAAATCCCTTGACCTAGTTGAGCAATGTAAGGTTTAAAATCAAAATTGCAACTTATTGCAATATTGATAAAAACTTAATTCTTAATTAGTAGGCTTTAAAATAATATACTAGATAGACACTATTAATAGCTAAATTAGGCTTATTAGTTACAGAAAAAGTGCACCGAAGCAGATCAATAAATAGACGATTTTTGGCCCCCTCATCTTTCTGAAAGTATATGGGATTTGATATTTCAATCACTATTAAGATCCTATCTAAAGAAGATTTTGGCACCTGCTGTGACTGTCCTCTTTGCCCCATTCTCATGGCTGTGCCAAAGGGCAACATGGCACCCAGAGCGACACGGCATATATTATGGGAACCACTGGGATGGCCAAACTGCCGGCGGTATAAACCCGCGACACATTTTTAAAAAAATATTTTTTCCCCACCACAATTATTTCATTACTTTGGTGTTGTTTTTATTTGGGGGATGGGGACAAAAGCTTCTTGTACTTTAGAGTTCGAGAGGGGGGGGGTGTCCAAAAGAAGTCAAGCATCCCCCCACCCCTGCTTTGGTTCTGTTTGCTGTGAGCCTTTGTGTCCGTACTTGGCATCCAGAAAATAAGCTTATTTCATACAATTCGATTCATAGAAATTATAGCCATAGTATTAGTATTCATTCATTCATAGTATTTCTAAACAGTAATACTATAATAGTTCTCCTACTGACTATATTGTAGTATATAGACACTATAGATAATTAATTATTACTAAAACTTATAACAATACTATAGTGACTTAGTACAGAGTTGACTTTTCCAAGGCAGATGCTGAAGCAGTCCTCTCCCATTGATATCAAAAGGTCTGCATGTTGCTTCAATTTCGACAACTGCTCCAGACACCTTCATGAACAATCCCTGAAAAAAAATAAAGCAAATTTATTTACAATGTATAGACATCACATGTTTAGCAAACATTGGTACTAAATCAGTGTATGACTAACAACTGGAAGCAGGTATAACCAAATAGATTACCATTTCCAGATGAGCTCTTCCAGCTTTGTTCTGGTAAAATCATCCATGGACCTGACAGCACTTTTACAAACAAACCCGAGCAAAGAAATTAATACAAAAAAAATTACATTACCGGTATGAATCTTTAAATAGTTTCCAAAACTTTTAAAAAGAAAACAAGTACGGTATTAAAAAATACAAGAAAATTATTTACACTTACCTAGTATTCTGAGTTGAATAATGATATGTGGATTCTCCAAATCATTCAAAATGGTGACTGACATCTTAGCATCTCCTTTGTCTTTGTACTTTGATAGAAATTCTTTTAAAATGTCTCTCAAGTGGTACACAGTACCCACTAGATGAAACAGTATGTGCATTCTGTTACCCACATATCTTGTTATAACTCCAGAGGCTAGGTTTTTTAAGTTTTAAAAAAGCTCTGAAACCTCCTGGATCCCCGGACTTCATCTTGTACCTATAGAAAATTAATAGGCATACATTTTTATACAAATTTGTTTAAATATATGTAAAGATGTGAGTGTGTATTTATGTGTGATTCATATAATTTAAAAATAAATTATAAAGAAAACTAACTATTCAACACCCACCTCAGCTTGGAAATAGAGTAGAGTAAATTGGCTCCTTCGGATCCAATTAGTCCACTATTAACTTTTAAGTCAATCATCCAATTTCTTCAAGATTCTTCGAGCTTGGGAAGCTCTACCTTCAATGGGATGTACATTGCAGTTTAGCTCCACCAGCTCTGTACATAAGAATGCAGACAATTCTTGATTGACACAGTGATTTACTGCTGCCCTGTCAGTGAGTGTTGAGGCAAAACAATTTCTGAACTTGTGCATCACTATTTGCTGTTGTATGTTTTTGTACAAAGCAAAAGTAGTTGCATGATTCTGTATGGACGGTGTAATTTGCCCAACATACGATTCTGTTTTTCCACTTGACAGTGATAAAAGCTTCATCTTTAATTGCTGACCTTCAACAGCTATATGATACTCATTGACATGGCAGCTTTCTTTCGTCGTAGCATTTCAAGAAATTGTTGCAGTTTCATCATGCACATTGAATAAATGCTCCCCTAATTGTAAATCTGAAATAACTCCCATCTCATACGCCATTAGAGATGCTGTAGAAGGTCCAGGAATACTTGACACTGTCCAATGGCAAGGCTCTTTAACTACAAATTCAATTATAGGTCCAGCCTTCTCAATAGCAACTTGATTTAAAAGGCACATATACATGCATTTTCTAATTGGGATACTATCTTGTTTTCTCTTGTGCTCCATCTCAGAATTCCCTAAAGTTGTTACAATTGTACTAGTGTTGAACTGCTTCTCCAATTCTTTTAGCCTTTTTATTAAACTGCAAACTTCCAAGTCCAATTCCTTTATTCTTTCCTCTTTATCCTTAATAATATTTTTCAATCCTAACATTTTTTCTTTTACAAAATTGTGCTCCGTTTTAGTTTGATTTTTTTTCAGTAATTCTAGGTGGGGCAACATCTAATTTAGATTTTAAATAATTTAACTTTTTTTGTAACTTTAAATTTTCTTTTCTTACTGTAAACATTTTTTGCCTCAACTTGTCCATAGTTGCTGCATTTCTTTTAAAATTTTGGTTTACTCGTTTAACATCAAAACGTTTTGACATGTCTCTTGCTAAATGTTTTGAGGCTCTGAGTTTGGACTTTAAATCTGAAATGGTCTTCATAAATGATTTTCTTATTACTGGGCACTTCTTACAGTCTCTTGGGAGTTGCATTTCCAACCTTTCTTGAGGACTTTCTTTATTTTCATAAGAAATGACAGTGACTGCTTCAGGTCTTGGCTCAATCTTCTTTACTGACTTAACTACTGGTATCCTAAAAGGCAAATTCAAAATTTCAGTAATTCTCTTCCAGTTTTTGTTGATGTTCTTTTTAAATATTTGAACAAGTCTGGTCAAACGTGCTAATGCCGAGTTTATCCCTATGAGTGTACATTCATGGCCTTGGGCTGTCAAGATTTGATGAATCGTGTTTGTCGTTTTAACATTATTTTTATTGAGCGAAAGCCAAGTTTGTATCACATATCCATTAGGGATCATTATTCCTTCATGAGATATGAATTTGCATAAGTAAGCCTGGTAATCTTTACGAGTCTTTTTTACAGCTCGCCCATCCACTGGAATGGACAGGCATGAACCAATGGTAGTACTAGAAGCTCCTCCAAAAAGTGGGAGTGACATACTCGTATATTTAAAAGAAAGAAAATGCTGAAATGGATAAGAAATTTTAACATAATTTTTGTTATACTTATACAAATAAGTTTCAACTTTAATATTGTTGAGCTAAAGCAGTAAAGCTTAAAGGTAATAAAGGAAATAGGGTATCATTATGCAAAAATAAAATGAAAAAAAAAAGAGTGACAGCTTATTAAGAAGACAAAAGTTAATAAAATTATGAAATTCAATTAAAGAAAAAGATCACAATGTCATGATGTTCAGCAGCTGCCGAGCCTATTATTCATTAATTATTAAGATAAAATATATCATTATCCTAGGGCATTATTATTTATCTATTCCAAAAAATATAATTCCAAGTTGTAAAGGTAGGCCTATATATAATTATTTCAATTACAACATTGATTTAGACTCATTTAGATGACTCAATTTTACTTAGTTTTGACATGGTTATCATAGTAATCATGATAGCAAATTTTATAATGAAACCAATTAAATAATGAAATTTCATAAAATATGTATCAATTTGTTTTAGGTCATGAAATTCAAACAAATTAAATAACATAAATCCACTGGATGGCTTTTAAAAACATTGGATTTATAAAGATTAACACTTCAGCTAATTAAGATAGATCGTACCTGATTTCATTAGGTTAGGTTTAGGGATAGATTTAGGGTTCAGGTTAGGTTTAAGGATAGATTTAGGGTTCAGGTTAGCAGTTCAGGGATACATTTAGGAAATGTTTTCATTACTTTTTTACGTTTTATTCTTAATTTTACGGGTCACGGCAATCAAGTTGGCGGCCATGAGCATGGTAAAAAAACGCGGTACGATCTTTTCGAACTTACCAATACTTCTTATGCAATAAGTTTATGGTCTGTTTCTCGCATCCGAAATATTAAAATGTCTTTTTTATTTATTTAAATTACTGCTAAAAACACAAATGCTTAAACTTCAATAATGTTATACTTCTTTGCCAAAAAAATAGGTAATTTAGAGTAGTCTCCCTAATAAAAGTCACGTAGAGTTATCACTTTTTTTTCCTAAAACAATACGGTGTAACCACTAAACGTATCTACTTATTACTTCCCCGTATTTCTTAAGGGTATTTTAAGACCATAGTTTATGTACGGTACTCTGAATGACAGTGGTGAATAAAAAAACAAAACAAACAAACAAAAAACATACACACTATTTATATATAATATAAGTTGGAGGCCAAAGTTCTAAATGCATTTCTTATTCTATATCAATTATAGGGTGACACTTAATGAGATATTTTATCGATGGTATTTATTAGCCTTATCAAAGCTAGGAGTTTATTGTTAGTTACTTGTTCTATCAAATATAGGTGTATACTCCAGATAAATGATATCATATTTAGGAATATGTGTTAGATATATAATAATAAAATATGTCCATACGCCAGAGAGATGATATCAAATATATGCCCATACCACAGAGAGATGATATCAAATATATGCCCATACCACAGAGAGATGATATCAAATATATGCCCATACCACAGAGAGATGAAACCAAATATATGCCCATACCACAGAGAGATGATAATAAATCAAGTCCTATACCACCGAGGGAAGATATCAAATATAGACTCATACCTTAGTTAGAGAGAACATTTCAAAAATAGACCTTATCAAAGATATGTGATGTAAAACACAATCTGATCACGCAACCGATTGTACCAAATTGCACAATGCAATGATTTTAATTAAATTAATGATTATGTTCATAAACAGAGCAATTTAAACAATGCTCTAATAACATTTATATATCAAGACCTTCATGTTCTGATCCACTTTAACACCTTATAAGGTAAATTATACAAGCGTTCTATGGACTACTTCACCTGCTTCAGTTGTCTACACACATCCCCTCCCCATACGTTGTTCATAGATCGATTTAAACAGAAGCTTAGTAAGCAGCAACACTTTGCCTTTAATGGTATGGCAAAATGTTCGCGCAGACTATATTAATCCAGACGCTACGATCTGTCTTCATTTAGAATCTCTTTTTGTTAATAAGGTCGTTCAGCGCTGTGCAAGTCTCCTGAAGGTAAGGACTGTTTTAGTCAGCTTAAATTACTAAGAACGTTTCACGAGGATCTACATGAAATTCATATTATTCTTGGATGTTAAAAAAAGTGGACCACATATTCGAAAGGTTTTTTAAATATAGATTTTTAAAAAGATATATTATTCTAGTTGCAAGTTCCAAATTTAATATCCACCAGCTTTTTTTAAATTTTGAGTGGAAGAAGAAAGAGTAATTTCTGTCATAGTTACACAGACTAAGACTTAAATTGTAGGACATTTTCACCGATATAATTTGGTGTTGATATGTTTTTTTTTTAATTTATAAGATTACTTAGGCCTGAGTTGTGCAAAGTCATTTTATATTAATTTTAAACCAAATGAACTGAGTATCATGATAGAACTTACTACTTAAGACTAACGAAGATAACAAGATACGTACCATTAAATTAGTCAGGGAGTAAAAGTATGATGTTATGACATTCAAATGATTCGTTTATTTTCGTTAGGAATCCACCAGTAAGACTTTCAAATAGTTCTTATGAAGCAGAATCGGTGACGTCCTATGTTTCGGAGTCAGTATTTATCTCACTCCGCAAACGTGGCTAGGAATATTTGACATCACTGAAAGTTAGATGAGACTCCAAAATCCATTGTACAGAGCGGCGATAAAAACTCGTGTAGGCTTATAATAGAACGTCTGTCGTAGACTTGTGCACCTCAGCCGTTTACTAATAAAGCCCGTGGCACCACTACAGTTATAGCAGGTCAATAGCTAAAGTAAAACTGTGAACAAACTCTAAACAGGGTACAAACTAATAGGGCACAAACTGACAGGACACATACTGACAGGGTACAGGCTAATAGGGTACAGACTCAAATAGCATTGGGTTTAGTGCACAGACTGACAGGGCACAGGGTAATAGGGAACATACTGACAAGACACTGGGTAATTGGGCAAATACTGACAAGGCACACGGTAATAGGGCACAGACTGGCAGGTACAAAGGGTAATAGGGCAAAGACTTACAGGGTAATTGGGCACAGACTGACAGGACACAGGGTAATTGGGCACAGACTGACAGGACACAGGGTAATAGGGCACAGATTGACAGGGCGCAAGTTGCCAGTTACAAATGGCTTCACAATTAGAACCAGACTGGCAGAACTGTGATGACATCCTCAAATGCAACCAGATGATGCTGGAGCACCAGTATGCTTGTGATGTAACATTCCTGCTGGGAAAAGATGGTGCCCGCCAGGGGGCGCACATGTACATCTTAATCAGCCGCAGTCCCGTCTTTGACGCCATGATCAGGACATCTTTAGGAGATGATACACATCAAATGTCCGATGTCATCGTGCCTGACATTGAACTGTCAACTTTTCTTGTGTTCCTTCGGTAAGTTTTCAATTACTCTTTATCATCATCGATCACAAACATTTCGATGTTAACAATCTTCCACATACATTTTCCCCACCACATATAGATTTCAATATCACATATACTTTTCTCACTATAATTTACATATTGTGTCCCTAACATATAGACTATATTATTCCCCACCACTAATAGTTTTTCTAATTATTTATAGTTTGCCCACCAAACATAGCTTTTCCACCACACATAGTTGTTCACAAGTAATATAGTTTTTCCCACAACATTTAGTTTTTCCACCACACAGTTTTCCTACTTTAAATATTTTTTCCAACCACATATATTTTCCCCACCACATATAGTTTTCCCTCAACATAAAGTTTTTCCCACCTAATATAGTTTTCCCACCACATACAGTTTTCCCGACCACATATAGTTTTCCCTCAACATATAGTTTTGACCACCATAAATGGTTTTCCCACCACATACAGTTTTCCCACCACACATAGGTTTCCGACCACATACAGTTTTCCCACCACATACAGTTTTCCCACCACACATAGGTTTCCGACCACATACAGTTTCCCCACCACATACAGTTTTCCCCCCACCACATATATAAGCTATTTGACTCCACCAACAGATACCTATACTACGGTCACGTTGACATCACGCCTGACACGGTCATCAACCTCCTCTACTGTGCAAAGAAATACGCCATCGCGGGCCTAGTTAAAAAATGTCTGGCTTATGTTGAAGATGTCCTTGACCCCCAGAACGCATGCGCACTTCTGGAGCAGGTGAGTTGGACGCAGACCTGTTTACTCTTACGATTTTGGCGTACAATGTACGATTTTGAGGTGCATACGTTATATTTAATATATGTTTATTTTTTACTATTAAGATAATGTATTGGACGATTTTGTGTGTTTGGTGGTAAACAGGTCTGTGGACATGACTTCAAAATACACAATAGCGTGCATTTATTGTCACTTATTTTTAGTTGTCAAACACGTGTTTGGTTTCATTGAGTAGAGTTTATAATTGACAACGACTAAGCTTTCACAGGCGTTTGTTACAATAAAATAGAATTTTATAAAGCACCCTTACTGTAAGACAAATTATGTACTTTTACATGAAAATGAAACAAAATGTCTTCCTAGTTTTAGTTAATAATGTTGCCGATGTCGTCAGTATCTTGTGTTTAATCAAATCCTCGAATTCTCTCATCTTAGTCAGTAGTAGGCCAATAATTCTCTAAGTTTATTGTTCTATTTTTAGTCTCATTTCTTCGACGAGCATGAGTTCCACGACAAGGTCAAGGCCGTTTTGTTGAGAAAAGCGGAGGAGGTGTTAAAGATGGATGACGTCACTGAACTCTGTGAAACTTGTCTCAGTGAAATTGTGGCAGACGACAATCTAATGGCAAGCGTGAGTTCGGTTAACCCGTAACGTTGACAACACCAACCCGTGTGATTGCTAGCTGTAATCTACTGACCTTGTGTGATTGTTACCTGAAACCTATTGACCTTGTGTGAGTGTTCACTGTAAACTTCTGGCCTTGTGCAGTAGTTCCTTGTCATTTAGTTTACTGTAACCTACTATGTGCTGACGTAAGAAAATGATGTCATCATAGTTAACGCCTATTCATAATGTAAAAAAACAGACTTGGAAACGTAGCTACGGAATTGGAAATCTTGTTGATAGAGAAATAACTAAATGACACGGGAACTCATATTTATACTCTGTGGCTTTATATAAGGCGCTACTTTTGGGTAATTATAGACTGAGGTTTCTACATCGGGGAAAAAAGGGGGGGGGGGCAGCTGAGTCAGGGTGGAGGGGATAAAATACCTACATGCCGGGTTTTGAAATACTCCAGGTAACACTATTAATATGGGAAACAAAATAAAAAGGATTTTTAAAAATATATAGGGGAAAGGTGGTGGGGAGCTTCGCTTTGTTTGAACTATAATCCAAAAAGTTAGATGTCACTATTTTGGCAATACAGCCCACGGGTCAACGATAATTTTTTTTTAAAAAAGAACCTTTTAAATTTTTTAAAAAGAATTTAAACTTTTAAAAAAAATGATAGGCTTCCCAGAATTCATTTTTTGAACAATAACAAGATTTATAATTGTATTAGCTTAAGCTGAAACATGTGAAGTAAGAGTTGATAATTTGATTACCTTAAACTGAAACATGTGAAGTATTATTTAGCTATTAGCGAAATGCTACTATTTTATTATCATTATTTTATTGAATAGTCCACAATGGTCTAACAGTTTTAACTGTAAATTTTGTATTAGGGACCGTCCATTAATAACGTCAACAAAATAGGGAGGAAGGGGGTTAGAACAAGTTTGAAAACTGTTGACAAGGGTAAGGTTTGGGGCGGGGGGGGGGTGTCAGAAATTGACGTCAAAAAATTTATTTTATGCTCTTCTTGAGGTTCAATTAAGCTGGAACTTTGTATACTTATGATGACAATATAGCTCTTCATGCTAAGTAGGTCATCAGTGACCTCCTTTTACCCTTGAGTGACCTCTATCTTGCATCTCAATTTGTAAATTTTAAATAGTCCAAAAAACTACACCTACGATATTTTATTGGGTCTAAGAATTGGGTCTAAGAATTGGGTCTAAGAAATGGGTCTAAGAATTGGGTCTAAGAATTGGGTCTAAGAAATGGGTCTAAGAATTGGGTCTAAGAAATTAACTTTAGCTATTTTACAAAAAAAAAACAAAAAAAACAACCAACAAACAAAAAGCGACAAACTCAAGAGGTTACTAACGAAAGAGAAACAGAGAGAGGGAGAGAGAGCGAGAGAAAGAGAGAGAGAAAGAGAGAGAAAGACGTGGTAGATATAATTGCACAAAGAAAATGCTGATATTTAAAGCACTGATTAATTTGAGTGATGTCTGCCTCTTCCATAATATTATGAATATGGCAATGATAAATCTATGAGATGCTATGCGTTGCTTGCAAAAAGAGAAAAAATTGACTTATAGTCGTGGAGATGAAAAAACTTAAAATTAAAAATAAAAATAAAAAAATAAAAAAGTTTTGACCTAATCAATTCTTTAATAAATTCTGCAATAAAATGTGTTAATATGTGTTAATAAATTTTAAAAAATAAATATTTGTGTGTGTTTCCTGCCTATCTTAATCATTAATAAATACCCATATTTATTTGCTTATTTTTATCTTCGGAAAAAAAGGGGGGGGGGGTGTTATGAATTAATTAGAGGGGGTCCTTTAAAGTTTGAAAGTTATTGACAAGGGGAATATATCTTTTTTTTTTGGGGGGGGGATTGCCCCAAAGTTTTTGACCTAATTAATGGATGTCCTCTTAGTATTATTCAAAATGAACTCTCCAACTAAATAGGAATACCATGCAGAATAGTCCGAGATGGTGGGGGTGGGGGAGTTTGACTTCCAACACCTAGGAAGGAGGGATAGGCGCCCTTGATAATAGCCACTAATTTGTGTTCTTTGATTTCGTTAACTTAAAAAAAATAAATATTTGATTGTTTCCTTAAAGATTAAAAATTAAAGGCATTTTGATTGATCAAATTGTTAACAAACTTTAGGAGGACTTGGTACTTGCAGCATGTACAAGATGGGCGGAGGCAGAGTGTAGGAGGCGTGGTTTGGGAGTGACTGACGCAAACTGCAGAATTATGTTAGGAAATACTCTTTACAAGGTGAGTGACCGAATTACAGTGGGGGAGATGGCATTGCTTTTAGGGGTTCTCATTACCCGTAGTGGGGAGATGGCATGGCTTGCAGGGGCTCTCATTACCCGTAGTGGGGAGATGGCATGGCTTGCAGGGGTTCTCATTACCCGTAGTGGGGAGATGGCATGGCTTGCAGGGGTTCTCATTACCCGTAGTGGGCAGATGGCATGGCTTGGAGGAGTTCTCATTACCCGTAGTGGGGAGATGGCATGGCTTGCAAGGGTTCTCATTACCCGTAGTGGGGAGATGGCATAGCTTGCAGGGGATCTCATTACCCGGGTTCGTGCTTATCACTTACTAACTTAAAATAATGTACATCGTGTACTTTTTTTCAACAGTTTTCACCAAAGAACGAACATTTTACAAATTGCTGTAAAAAGGCAAATTTATGTTTTTTAAAAATATCAATAATTGATCAAATATCAATATTTTGTTTATCAATATCAATGATTGATAAAACTTGAAATATTTTTTAGATTCGGTTTCCACTCCTGGCACCAACAGTATTTGTCAATCAAGTAGCAGGAGGCAGTCTACTTTCAGATGAAGAAAAAGTTGATGTTATGGGCAAATTTATTGTGACCTCCAGGTAAGAGTTGATGTTATGGGCCAATTTATTGTGACCTCCAGGTTAGAGTTGATGTTACGGGCGTATTTATTATGACATACAGGTAAGAGTTGATGTTATGGCCCAATTTATTGTCACATTCACTTACTTCAAAAACTGCATTTACTCAAAATAAAAAATAATGTCATTTCATATTTGACTTTATTTTGCTGTAACTAGTTCGAAAAGTTGAATTCCCTGAGCTAAATCTCTTCGTTCATTCAGGAAAAGTTCATTCTTCCAAACTGGACTAAGAACAAAACAACGTCATCAGAAATTGAACAGATTCAAGGAGCGTAACCAAACAGCCTTCAACAATCGATCAGGGACGAGTGCCATCAGCTTCCAGGTAACACAAATATCAGTAATGTTAAATCAATTGATCAAAGACAATTGATAACGAAGGGGGGTCAAAGATACAGGTGATAGTTTTAGAAATAAGCTGACATTTACTGTAACTGCATTTTTTTTTTACAGTTTTGTCATACTATATTTGACCCCTGGTCCGTTATGTCAGAACTTTCTTCTGTTTATTTCATTCAAAACAAATTTAACAACCCCTAAATAACAAAGTTGTTCGTATAAATCCTTTATGTGCTGCACTTTTGTATGTATTCACGTAAGTGCACTTGATTTATCATTTATTTGATTGTAACAAATGATTTTTGATATGGGAACGGTTTTTTATTGAACTTAGTGCGTGTGAAACCTAAAATAGTAAAGATATACTTAAACCCAAATACGTCACAAACACAAAGCACATAGCAACATCTACACAATTAATCTCCACACCAAAACACGCACACGAGGAATCAATCATGTTTTATAGAATGTGTTGTTATTGGCAACCAGTCTTTGTGTCAAGTTTCAGTTGGGTAGAAGGATGGGAATTGGGTCAATTAGCCGTCCAAAATATTTTGCAACAAGCACACGGAACAAAAGCTAATTTAATCTAAAGCATTTTTAAAAAAAATAAAGGTGTTGCAATGGTATTTAAAGAAACAAACTCTTGCATACAATTGTAGGAATTCGTTTGAAATTTCTACGACTTTGCTTTTATTCTCAGGTCAACAGAGACATTTTACTGGAGGGTTTCACAATATATGGAGCTTGCAAAGGGACAAAACAAGAGATACAGGTCAATGGTCGAGTCCTTGACCCCAAAGACGAAACCATTTCTTTTGTGGAATCCACGGTGGTGACAACTGGGAAACAAGATATTTATGACGTCATGTTTGACCAGATTTCACGTCTGCACCAAGGCACCACGTACACACTGCTCGTAGAGATACAAGGTCCACACACGTTTGCCGGTCAATGTGGGCGTCTGTCTATATTATGTGATGACGTTCTGTTCGCTTTTTCTCACTCAGACAAGTCTCAGACAGGAACGACAGTGACGCACGGCCAGCTGCCTGGACTTATATTCTCAAAGTAGAAAACACCAGTCGGGTTTACTTTACTATGTACAGTTATTCCCGATTATGTAGTTATAATTTAGTATGTAACGTTATACCCCATCATGTAGTTATACTTTAGTATGTAAATTTATACCCTAGTTTTACCGTTATATTTCAGTTTCAGTATGTAAAGTTATAAACAAATATGTTACGTTATAATTAAGTGTGTACATTTATACTTTAGCATGTACAGACAGTACATTAATACTGTAGTAGAGACCTAATCCGCAAGCAGTGAAAAAAAATAATATTTTGGCCACATCCCCTCCCTCTCAGTAACCGGTCAGTAACAATAGAGGATGAGATCAACAACCAAATTTTTCAAGCAAATGTTGCATTCGGAAGACTCAGTGGCCTCGGCCTTGTCATTACGCTGAAAGTATTTAGGGAAATCTTAGACGTAGGAAGTGTACAGCAAAAGTGCTAGACAACTGAACCATTTCCACCTTCGCAGTTGACGTAAACGTCTTGGCACACGGTGGCAGGACACATTCCCTGAAAAAGAAGTCCTACAACAGACTGACTTTATCAGCACACACGCATTCATACAAAAAGTTCACGCCAGATGGACATCCAGAGGGAAACAGCTGGTGGGCAGAAAGAAATGCTCTTAAAGATGATCTAAAGTCTTCATTCAAATCGTGGATATCGACACGACTTCATGGGAAATACTTGCAATAGATCGTACACGCTGATGAAGTAGACTCACTGTGGACTGTTGGAGAACCATTCTCATGCCTAAATAAAACGCACAGCAATGAAAGCAGAATCGTCTCCAATCCCTCCAGGACACCAAAACACGTGTGCCCTATACGTACGGGAAAGGTTTCCAGGCAGAAAAATAGGACTGGCACGCCACCCGAATACTCACCGTGGTATATAGCCTTGGCCATCTTGGCCTGCTTAGGACGAACAACAATGTACGCTTCTACTTAATTTGATTACGTTAAGTAATACAATTCTTTCTCTATCTAAAATGAGCCAAAGATACGTCCTTGCCGGACGCTGACTTAAGAGTTTGATTAGAGATGTTTTGATTTTACAGCTGGACATGTTTACAAACACATCGACAGTGTATGATGTCACCAACTTCATATATGAATGTATTATGTTAATGTGTAAGCCAGTTCATTCATTTCATAGCCAAAATAGTTTCTTTTTTAACTCTTGACATTGTCAAATAATTGTTGCTCTAATGCTTAGACTTTTGTGACTAGGGGACAAGGTACATGGTTATTAATATTATTGCCGGTCTTTGGATTTATCGTGTCTGTGTGTAGCGTCTCGTATTGATATTAATTTCTTTAAAAATTGAATTTTTAAAATTGAAATCAATATAAGCTTTATAAATAATTTTCCCAAAAATGTTTTAACTTTGCCAACACAGAAAGACACGTTTCTCTTAGAGTTACATTTTATTTCTAACAATCGAAAGAAAGACGTTAACCTACTCAACCATGTGAGCTGTGCTCTCGATCTGGGTCGTACTCAACCATGTGAGCTGTGCTCTCGATCTGGGTCGTTAAATTTCTGGATGACTTCCTCCGCCCCAGGAATACCATCCAGTGAACTGACATCGGCTGGAATGACGCTAGGGTCAAACTGAGATGACCAATTATACACATCGCTATCTTTGAAACAATATTCCGTTAGCCTCTGTTCGTAGTTGTACGTGGAGTACATGATGTAGAAGTTACACATCTCGTCGTGGTTGGTGCTCCTGTGAGAACATCAAGTATTGCTCAGAGTTAGCGAGGGTTAAGTGATTCAACCATTAACAAAGGTATGGACTTTGATAACATCAAGTAATGCTCAGAGTTACAAAGGGTTAGGGTTATATTACCAACAAATGTATGCACTTTGAGAGCATCAAGTATTGCTCAGAGTTAACAAATTATAAAAGTGTTGGACTGCGATAAAGCTTTAAAATAGATTAAATAGACACGAACAATTAGAGTTAACAAGAGTTAGGGTTTAAAAATCAATGTGTTTAACTCTAAGTGAATGTTGTATCTGAATTAAATGTTCAAAGTGCATTGTGCATGTTGTGCATGTCAACTTAACATTTCGGAGTGCATCTATAAAACTTTTATGATTAATTTTAAGAGATTGTTGGAACACGTCACACACATATGTAAACAGTTAGGAGCTAGAGTAAACTGGGTTTTCAACGCTTTATGTTATTTACTTCGCTTTTCTTCGCGTTTTTCTTTCTGGCTGGTTGATAAAATCTTCGGACGGCTAATTGACCCACATACCGTCAACATATCGGTATGGAACTTGGCACATAGACTCCTTGACGATGACAACACATTCTATCAAATTTTCAGCCTACTCAAACCCCCCAAAAAATCTGTTTTTCCTGTTTTTTCACGTGGAAGATGAAGGATATATGATGCCACTGATTTCGCGAAATAAAATTGCGGATAACTGCGCTAGATGAAATCCTTAAAAAATAAAATATCGCAAGTGCATTTGGACGTAATATTTTCTTTTATTTTTTCTGATATAATGGCTGGAATAAATCTGTTGTAAAAACAGGTGGAATATTATTAGAATATCAATAAAGAATAAAATAATCAAAGTATATATAAAGGATTCATACGAAAAACTTTAAGGGTTGTTTAATTTTTACTATGAATCTCCAAGTTTTCTCACTGAAAAACCGCTGTGAAATGGATAACGAGAATATGAAATCCCACTCACAGTTTTTTGTTTAAATCGTTTCAATAAAAGTGAAGCTGTATTTTAGGTTCGTTTCTTTGGCGTCAAGCTGCCACTATTCTGTTGTAAAATATTTTTTTTTAAATTTCAAGGAAGGCCCACAGACAAAGACTACAACATCTTAAACTATACAAGCGTACCCAATCTTTGTAACCTCGTCCCTGGCCATGCTGTTCATTGTACACCTACTTGCCAGGATGTCTCCCTCTCGTATATCCATGCCAGGATGGCTCACTGGGTAAAAAGTCTTCGGGTGAAGGGGAGGGGGTGGCAACACATGAATAAATGTATTACAAAAACTTGTATAACTCGTCAATAGACACATAAAGTATACAGAGCTGCCTAACAAAACTGAAAACCTAAAATGTAGGCCAACTTGTTTCTTATAACTTACTACAAGGAGATAGCATATGCCATACGCAATAGAGAGAAAGAATTAGCAATAGAGAGAGGGAGAATTAACAATAGTGAGAGAATTAGCAAAATAGAGAGAATAAGCAATAGAGGGAATGAATTAGCAATAGAGATGATAAATTAGCAATAGAGTGATTGACTTGGAAAAAGAGAGAAAGAATTAGCAAAAGTGAGAATGAATTAGCAATATAGTGAGGGAATTAAAAATAGAGAGAAAGAATTAGCAATAAAAAGAGAGAATTAGCAATGGAGAGAATGAATTAGCAAGAGAGATGATAAATTAGCAATAGAGTGATTGACTTGGAAAAAGAGAGAAAGAATTAGCAAAAGTGAGAATGAATTAGCAATATAGTGAGGGAATTAAAAATAGAGAGAAAGAATTAGCAATAAAAAGAGAGAATTAGCAATGGAGAGAATGAATTAGCAAGAGAGAGAGAGAATGAATGAGCAATAGAGAGAGAGAGAATTAACAATAGAGAGAAAGAATTAGCAATATATAGAGAGAGAGTATTAGCAATAGAGAGAGAGAACTAGTAATAGAGAGAGAATTAGCAATAGACAGAAAGAATAGTGGAAAACGAAATAATACATTGAGCATCAAAGCGGTTATGATATATCATAGAGAATGAGAGAGAGAGAGAGAGAGTGGGAGAGAGAAGGGAGAGAGAGAGGTGGAGAGATGGGAGAGAGAGGGGGAGGAGAGAGTGAAAGATAGTTTACCGTAGAAAGGGATCATTTGAGTTAAGTTAGGAATGTATGTCTATAGATAGTTGCATGGATGAATACATGGATAAGAATTCATTAAAAAGTAAACAATGTTGTTTATATCAGATCAATTACTACACTTTATGACGTGGCTTCATTTGTGAAAATGAAATGATCCCACACCCCGGGGCCATTGTTTCGCTGCCGCCATTTTGCCACCACCGTTTCGCTGCTGCCATTTTACCATCATCCCTTTTCCTGCCGCCATTTTGCCAAAAACCCGTTTCGACGAAAAATAATCAGATATACAAATGGCGTAGACAACCCGCTGCCAGATGTCGAACATAGGGAAGACTGGACGCCGACTTTCTGACAGGTGCACCGAACACCTCCGTAATATTACACAAGATCAACAGTGTCTCGTCTCCAAACACTTCAATAGTAGCGACCCCCAGGTCAAGACGGACTTTTCAATATGTGCGATCGTGGCTAGCACGAAAAGCACCAGCCGGATGAATTTGGAACACAAGCTAATCCTGACCTACATCCCATTGACACCACATGGTATGAACTTCATGTCTCTTTTTCACAACTTGAAAATAGCTCCGCCCCTCCACGTCACGACCTATCGCAGTGGATTAACTTCTCCTCTTTTCCTTCCCTCTTCCCTATTTAATCTCACTCCCACTTACTTTCTGTCACAAATCCTTTGCTGCCCTCTCGGATACTACTGCTAAGCTGAGTGCTATTTTTATTTCAATTTAAATTTTATTGTTTTTTCTGAATTTTGTTCTCCGACGGATTCCTGTTCGTTGTTTTGTTACGTTCCCTTTTCAGGTTTAACCTTACTTTGTTTGAATCATTTCATATTGTTGACATCCATGGTTGTACAAAATATTTCAAAAGGTGACCAGTTTTCTAAATAGCACTCCTTTTCCCATCAGATTTGTGTACACAATCTCGTTCAGTTTGTGGTATTATCTTTTTAAAGTGCCAAAAATATCAGTTTCAGTCCCTTAAATGTAAACAGGAGCTCGTGCGCAGCTCTCAGACACACACGAAAGCAATCTCTTTAAATATTTATATACGTTGTTTATCATCGCAGAGGAAATTGCTCGTGGACAAGATAGGCGATATAGCCTTCAGTGAAATGGTCAGTCATAGCCTTCAATGAAATGGTCAGTCAGCGAAACAGTGACAAGGAAATGGCGGCTCCGAAACAGTGACGAGGAAATGGCGGCGGCGAAACATCACAGATCCTTTTCAATGTCGTTTACAATCAAATATTTACCTGAGGTAACTGGGGTGATCACGTATTTACCTCAGGTGACTGGGGTGATCAAATATTTACATGAGGTGACTGGGCTGATCAACTATTTACCTGAGGTAACTGGGGTGACATTCGTCCAATTTCTGTCCATTTTCCATCCCGTATCCGGTATCCCGCCGTTACCATACCTTCAATAAACAAGTGTGAGGTAACTTTTGGTTTCATAATGAAGAAACGTTTTTTTACAAAGATGTTGTCAGCCTGATTTTTTAAACAAAATTTCTTTGCATGCATTCCAACAGGCTTACTTGGGTGTACAGGGCGGTTAAATTTATTGTACATTCCAACAAGCTGATTTGGAGGTACATTATGGTGACAATGATTGTACATTGTCTGGGGGACACTACTCACCTAGATTATGTGAATGTGTTCTGTACCCTATTGGGTAGATGGTAAAGTTGTTGGAATAAACACATGCTGAATCCATCGTGTAGGCTGAAATGAAACAAATGGAGACAATTATTTCTATTGTAATAAATAGTGACGACCAAATCCATTGAAACAAATTGTGACAACTAAATGCATTGAAACAAATTGTGACAACTAAATGCATTGAAACAAATTGTGACAACTATATGCATTGAAACAAATTGTGACAACTAAATGCATTGAAACAAATTGTGACAACTAAATGCATTGAAACAAATTGTGACAACTAAATCCATTGAAACAAATTGTGACAACTAAATGCATTGAAACAAATTGTGACAACTAAATGCATTGAAACAAATTGTGACAACTAAATCCATTGAAACAAATTGTGACAACTAAATGCATTGAAACAAATTGTGACAACTAAATCCATTGAAACAAATTGTGACAACTAAATCCATTGAAACAAATTGTGAAAACTAAATGCATTGAAACAAATTGTGACAACTAAATCCATTGAAACAAATTGTGACAACTAAATCCATTGAAACAAATTGTGACAACTAAATCCATTGAAACAAATTGTGACAACTAAATCCATGAAACAAATTGTGACAACTAAATCCATTGAAACAAATTATGACAACTAAATCCATTGAAACAAATTGTGACAACTAAATCCATTGAAACAAATTGTGACAACTAAATCCATTGAAACAAATTGTGACAACTAAATCCATTGAAACAAATTGTGACAACTAAATCCATTGAAACAAATTGTGACAACTAAATCCATTGAAACAAATTGTGACAACTAAATCCATTGAAACAAATTGTGACAACTAAATCCATTGAAACAAATTGTGACAACTAAATCCATTGAAACAAATTGTGACAACTAAATCCATTGAAACAAATTGTGACAACTAAATCCATTGAAACAAATTGTGACAACTAAATCCATTGAAACAAATTGTGACAACTAAATCCATTGAAACAAATTGTGACAACTAAATCCATTGAAACAAATTGTGACAACTAAATCCATTGAAACAAATTGTGACAACTAAATCCATTGAAACAAATTGTGACAACTAAATCCATTGAAACAAATTGTGACAACTAAATCCATTGAAACAAATTTTGACAACTAAATCCATTGAAACAAATTGTGACAACTAAATCCATTGAAACAAATTGTTACTACTAAATCCAATGAAACAAATTGTGACAACTAAATCCATTGAGACAAATTGTAACAACTAAATGCAATGAAACAAATTATGACAACTAAATCCATCAAAACAAATTGTGACAGCTAAATCCAATGAATCAAATTGTGACAACTAAATCCAATGAAACAAAATTGTGACAATTAGATCCAATGTAATGTTAGTTCCTTATTTTACTTATTTGGAATATTAAATTTCTTTTATTTTTGTTAAATACATTTTCAAGTTCCAAGTCTCAGAATTATTCAGCATTGCTTGTCAGTGGCTTTTATCAAATTATTAACCATACAATTATGTAAATTTTAAATTAAAAATAATAAAATAACATTTTAATAATTCTTAGACCATTTCTTTTTTAAAAAAGTTGACAAAAAGAAAGATTATATTTGGGATTATCTGGATAAGATGGCTAGCAACCTTGGGAATGATTGTTTGGGAAAATAGGTCATTCAAGGTTTTATGTTAAGTAAAATATATTCTTAACATGGATGAATGCAGGTGAGCTCCGAGTATATAATTTTAACAATTTGTTATATACATTCCAATAAATACCTTTATTTTTTGGAGGTATTGAACCCCAGTCTCCTAGCACGTAATAGTTGGCCAATTGTGAAGGTCTTTGAACAAAGAAAAGGAAATGTAAGTCTTTTTGAAATATATACATAAATAAAGTTATTAAGTAACTCTATCTCACACAGCACAGGTAATCTATCTCACAAAGCACAGGTACTATATCTAGCACAGCACAGGTACTCTACCTTACAAGGCACAGGTACTCTAAACACATGTACTCTACACTGCACAGGTACTCTATCTGGCACAGCACAGGAACTCTACCTGACAAAGCACAGGTACTATACTTTACACAGCACAGGTACTCTATCTCACATGGCACAGTTGTTCTTCCTAACACAGCACAGGCAATTTATTTGACACAGTACATGTACTCTACCTGACACAGCACAGGTACTCTATCTGACATAGCGCATGTACTCTACCTTACGAAACTTAAGTGTGATAATACAAAATTGTTAAAAGTGAGAAAACCATTCAAATATTATTATGGCATTTCTAAAATAAAACTTAACTTTATTTTAGTTAAACTTATGGAACATTTAAGCAAGCGATTCGGTAATTTTTATGTGAAATGTATTGAAATATTTAAAACTAGTTATAGCTCGCCAAACATTGGTGACAGCAATCCGTGAACTTCCCATCTACTAAAGCTACTTGACTAAACATGAAGTCAAGTGACGCACATTTAAGAATCCCAATTTGTGATACACTTCCTCCTTTGCCCCAATTGATACGTCGCTGCACACTTTTTATTTCACACCCATGAACCATATTAATATTCTGATGCCCCAACCAACTTTTAAAACGAATATTTATTGCACCATATTTAAATTGAGACGATTTCATTTTCCGAAAAGAATATACCACCAACCAAACGCAGTTGCGTTATTTAAATATAAACAAATCATTTAGCGCAGTTATTAGGAATTATATTTTGCGCGCTATCCGGAAATGGAAGCAGTTACACAACAAGCAAAATATATGTAAGAGATAAGACAAACAGATGCCAATGTTAAAGTCATGCATTCATTGTATAGTTAACACATCTTAAAACTAAAATATAAACAGTTTGGCAGTACCCCGTCTTATTTCATTTAAATGGAGACACAATATAAAGGAACGTTTGGAGAAACAACCTATAAAGGAACTTACGAGACACACAATATAAAGGAACGTTTGGAGACAAACGATATAAAGCAATGTTTGGCGACAAACACAATAAAAGAAAGTTTGAAGACACACGAAACAAAGGAAAGTTTGGAGACACACACTGTAAAAGAACGCTAGATGTACCCGTTACCATAATGGCTTGATACAAAGAATGAGACGACGAGATTGATGAGTTACAACAGATGTTGGTGGCCTGTCTCCAGATACTAAATACACAGTGGAACATGCTATGTTAAGCTTAAACAAAAAGACAGAACTATGTCAATGACATGACAGCTAAATGCCTTCTTCAGATTATTTCAAATTGAAAACTATTCCCATAACAATTATAAAACCTCTAATTTGGTTCATTGCCATTTTATTGGAAAACATGACATTAAGTAATGGACTAATAAAAATGTTTTTATATATTGCGTTGTTTGTTTCAGATGCTATCATCAATAGCGAACAATAAGTCTTGTTATCCTCAATTTCCATTGCTCGCCATTTTTAAAAATGTTTTAAAAATAATTATTTTTTAATATTTTCACCACTTTTAACTTCGTTCCCAGCATTCTAGGACTTTGCAAAAGTCATATGTTGTCCTTGGTATACGTCATATGCAGTCGTTGGTATATGGCATATGTAGTCCTTGGTATATGTTGTATGTAGTCCTTGTTAGTAAGGCGTAAAATGAAGTTAAAACTATAAGATGTTACCTTGTGTATGTGATGTCTAGAGATATATACACAACTTAAGATGTCACCTTGTGTATGTGATGTCTAGAGATATATACACAACTTAAGATGTTACCTTGTGTACGTGATGTCTAGAGTTACCCCTGAGTTATCTGTGACACCAGCTGTAAGAATTGACAATATCTTCTGAATTATTGAAATTTCGACATGACTACAGAAAGGAATAACGTTGTCATTTAAGTCTTAAAGCAAGAAGTAGAATTACTAGTACAGCCATAGGCACAGAGACATGCCATGAGATAGTTTTGCGAAATCTCATCTATCGTATCTAAACATCAACTACCACATCTTAACAGCACATATCGTAACTAAACATCAGTTTAAGGTATCTAAACATCGACTATTGTTTCATAACATCAAATATGGTATCTAAACATAAACTATCTTATGTTAACATCAACTATCAAATATATACTTAATATTAAGAATCTAGTAGTTGTTATTTTGCCATACTTATGTGGGAAATCTTTATCTCAATACTGCGTGTGTTACGTACGTGGAAAAACCATAGCATAGTGTAGTTGTATGTCTATCTTACGAGGGAATTCCATAACGTAGTGAAAGTGAATGTGTTACTTACGTACGAATTCCATAACGTAATGAAAGTGAATGTGTTACTTACGTACGAATTTCATAACGTAATGAAAGTGAATGTGTTACTTACGTACGAATTCCATAACGTAATGAAAGTGAATGTGTTACTTACGTACGAATTCCATAACGTAATGAAAGTGAATGTGTTACTTACGTACGAATTCCATAACGTAATGAAAGTGAATGTGTTACTTACGTACGAATTCCATAACGTAATGAAAGTGAATGTGTTACTTACGTACGAATTCCATAGCGTAGTGAAAGTGAATGTGCTACTTACATGGGAATTCCATAGCGTAGTGAAGCTGTATGACGAGATAATCTATCCCTGTGCTGCCAGAAATACGGAATCCAACGCCTGAGAAATTTACAAGTGAATTCAATGTTTATTATAACTCTTGGTCCATTTTTCAAATGCTTAAAAACTTGATTCAATAATACTTTATTCCTATTTAACTACAGCGATTGTCCATAAGTGTCATTTTCAATTTTCATTTTCACAAAAATCATTTATAATTTTTTTCACTATTCCTTACGCACAATCAGAACCGGTATAACATTTTTAGACATGGTGCAAACAACTCAATGTTATGACCAAAATTAGACCTAATCGCTACACAATTCTAACTGGTAGATCCCTTACGGCAGCGGTTCTTAACCTCAGTTTCATATCTTTCTATTGCAATTTTAGTAGAGAAGGAATGTCTTGTAAGTCAATATTTTTTTCAATATTTCCAACTCTCTATTTAGTGAATAAAACTGACCTTCCTTGTCCACTGTTTTCCACTAATATTATGTTACTAGCTATACCTCGCCAAACATTGGCGACAGCAATCCGTGAACTTCCCATTTACTAAAGTTACTTAACAAAACATGAACTCAAGTAACGCACATTTAAGAATCCCAATTTTTGCTACACCCCTTCCCCATATGATACGTCACTGCACACTTTATTTCATGCCCATGAACTATATTAAATATTCTGATGTCCCAACCACTTTTAAACCGAATATTTATTAAACCACATTTAAACTGAGACGATTTCATTTCCGAAAAGAAAATATTACGCACCAAACGCAGTTGGCTTACTTAAAAAAGAAAACATTTAGCGTAGTTATCGGGAATTATATATTACGCGCTATTGAACTCACTATTGAACCATATTTTCTTTCAAACAAAGAGAATTATGTGCAACAAAATCCACCGACAGAGAAAATTATATCGTTCATTTTATAATTCATTTTATTATTTATTATACAAACCAATGAGGCATGTAGCAAATGTCTCTTTATTAAATAAAGAACACCATTACTAACACACCATTACTAACACACTATTACTAACACACCATTACTAACACACCATTACTAACACACCATTAATAACACACCCTTACTAACACACCATTACTAACACACCATTACTAACACACCATTACTAACACACCCTTACTAACACACCATTACTAACACACCATTACTAACACTCCATTACTAACACGCAATTACTAACACACCATTTCCAACACACCATTACTAACACACCCTTACTAACACACCATTACTAACACACCATTACTAACACTCCATTACTAACACACCATTACTAACACACCCTTACTAACACACCTTACCAACACACCATTACTAACACACCATTACGAACACACCATTACTAACACACCATTACTAACACACCATTACTAACACACCATTACTAACACACCATTACTAACTGCTAAAACATAACATTAGCAACGCCATTTCCGGAACAATAGCAAATGCTTCACTGTGCCTCGGAGTAACACAGTGCAACATAAACAATCATTCTTCCCACGCACAATAATCGCTTGGAACCACCTGGACAATACCGCCGTGAACTCGACATCTATCGAAAGCTTCAAGGCTGACCTGGCATCTGCTAGGAGCCGTTAGGATGACAGCATCGCTTCCCCAACCGTTGCACACATGCCAGTATATGGATGCAGCAACGTAGTCTACCAGAACCAGAACCCAAATATACGTCACAAAATACAAAGCGTGTAGCAAAAACTACGAAGATAATCTCAGTACCAAATACGCTGAATAGGAATCAGCCAACTTGTTAGGAAGCAGCCAACTTGTTAGGAAGTAGCCAACTTGTTAGGAAGCAGCCAACTTGCTAGGAAGCAGCCAACTTGTTAGGAAGCAGCCGCAAATGGAAGCGGTCCACCAGAAGCGTAATATATATAAGAATAGATCCTTTCTAGATTACAGAGTTGACTTGCTCCTTTAAAAACCATCTAAATTCTATGTACGTCGTTAAATATAAAATGTGTTAAAACCGGACAGAAATTTTCATTTTTCTTATCATGAGCAGTGGTAAGGAAATTATGTTCTGTTGGACGATCAAGACACCATACTCTATACCACAGTCAGAACTTAGCGTACTTCTGTAGACTTTAACATTATCAGAACTTTCGAATACTTCTGTTGATTTCCTAAGTGCCTATTCTCGCGGCGGACACAATTTGAGTTTTAGAACTCATCTTTTCAGTAACTTCTTACACAGAGGCGTCACCAGGGTTTGTGTTAGCCGTTGTGTTAACTCATGGTTTCACCATTTTTTGTGGAAGTCCCCCCACCTTCACCCCCGAAATTCGCCGAGCAATGGCGTAATTAGTATTGGTGCCCCCCGGGGTGGGTCAAGATTTGTGTCATCCCTCCACACACAAAAACTCTGCATCGCCCGAAAATCGCGCCCCCTCAAAATATAACGAAAGAATTTGCAAACTGGTCAATTCTTTTATCCAAATAGCATTCTTCCTCTTAGCACTGTTAACTGACAGCATCACAAGACCAGGAAAACTGGATTGCTTCATATTAGATCTCAAATAGCTTTAAAAAAGTTTATTTTTTTTAAAAATCTCTTGCATGAAGCCACATAATCGCACCCCTAAAACCCCGCAGTGACGCCACTGCTCTTATATATTCAAACTTTCAAAGAACCTGTATTTTTTCTATCAACCAATTGCATAAGAAGTTTTCAGTAAGTAGTATGCTTAATTTTTCGTTCTAGGCTCAAGGTCTGTAAGTCTGTTAACAAAAACCATTGATTGTTAAAAGTACCGTCACTTTTGTAAAACAACAATTAGAAGAGCCACCCATTTGATAGCGGATTCCATGTCTGTTTATTTCTAAGTTGTTTTATGTGCTGAAAAATATACACCATCTCGATTATAACGTCACGTGCTGCCAGAAAATAACTAGTGTTAGCCTTTATTGTCAGGGTTAGGGTTAATGTCGATTTTTTTAAGGTTGGCCCGGCGCAAGTGCACCAGTTGCGCAATGGTTAACCCGGTACTGAAAGGATAAATAAGTTGTGATTCGTTCATTGCTATGCATTAAAGAAAGCTTTAAGAGTTAAAAGAAGGCAGCACAATAGGAGATTTACCTCCCTTTAATAAAACAAGAAATACAAAAATGCCAGTCAATTAAGCAGGTAAAAATCACCTTTACTTAAGCCAATATAACAGGTATAATTTCTGTTAACTTAACCAATTAATCAGGTGTATCTTACCTTAACTGTAACCAATATATCAGGTTGTAACTTACCTTTGCTGTAGTCAGTATATCAGGTATAACTTACCTTAGCTGTAACCAATATATCAGGTGTAACTTACCTTTGCTGTAGTCAGTATATCAGGTATAACTTACCTTAGCTGTAACCAATATATCAGGTGTAACTTACCTTTGCTGTAGTCAGTATATCAGGTATAACTTACCTTAGCTGTAACCAATATATCAGGTGTAACTTACCTTTGCTGTAGTCAGTATATCGGGTATAACTTACCTTTGCTCAAACCAATATATCAGGTGCAACTTACCTTTGCTGTAGTCAGTATATCGGGTATAATTTACCTTTGCTGTAGCCAATATATCAGGTGTAACTCACCTTTGCTGTTACCAATATATCAAGTACAACGTACCTTTGTTGAAGCCTATATATCAAGTGTAGCTTACCTTCAGGTAAAGCCTTGTCAGGTGCGTCAAGGGCCCAAGCAAATAGAATTTGCCGGTCTGAATCTCCACATACTGAGTGGTCATCCACCCCATCAGTGTTAAAACAAGACCTGGTCAATATAGACAACATACCTGGTCAACATAGACTGTCAAGGTCACATCATGTGTTTACCTTTTCTGTGTATGTTTGGATGACGGTAAGAGAGCGCTCGTGGTATTGCCTGTACTCCCCACGAGTTTTCTAAGGCATGTATGACCGTCTTGGGGAAGGGGGAGGGGGAACCCCAGGTGAGGAAGTGAGTGTTGTGAGTTGGTGAAAAATGAGAGTGGTGAACGAATGTGAACTATTTTTTGATATCACGAGTGCATGGTCTGTGAGGGTATAAAGGAGAGAGAGATTACTATTCAGGAGAGAGAGATTATTATTAGAGAAAGAGGATATTATTGACGAGTGGAGTCCAACGGAGTGTGTAGCTTGTTCGTAACAGTGTTTCTTTCAGGCATACCTCCGGGGGGGGGGGGGGCTGAGCCCCCACGGAGCAAGTCAAGTGCCCCCCGGGGGAAAATGTGTAAGAAAAAATAATTTAAAAAAAAAAAAAACTACTCTAAATTTAATTTTTATAAAATTTTTAAAAGTTATTGAAATGTGTGCCCTTTAATTTGATTACAATTATTGGAACAAATAAAATATCGCTTTGTTCGATATATATTGATGATCCATAGCGTTCAGGTTAATCTTGTTACAGGCTCGAAGAAATCGATTATAAATATGGTATTGTTTTGAAAATTGGCCGCTCCTGATCATAAGCTAAATCTTACTTTTTTTGATTCGCAGATATCGGTATCTTTTATTTAATTTCATTTTGCAGCTGCAAAAGTTGAAAGACTTTTTAATAACCCTGTATTAAACTACCTTTTCATCTATATAAATGTCTGTAAATTAAATATACCGGTAGTTCTTGCTAAGAAATAAACATGTGCAATCTGTTTTCAAATGATATTGAAAAATAGTATCATGCTTTAAAAAATCATTTTAGCAAACATTTTAATGTAGTAGATTCCATAGATGTATGCTGGAGACATAGATAAAATGAAAATTTAAAAATAATAATAATAATAATTTTAAAACAAAAAATTAGGAATTTACTGGTTACATACAAATAGTGGACATTTCATCATAATTATTAAATCGAGTGTTTCTAATTTTTTAACACAGTTTCGGGAACAGAGTAAAATGATTTTAAAAAATAGTCTTTATTTATTAAATCCCCAATGACTTTTCTCTTTTAATATAATAATAATAAACAATCTTCCCCAGCTGTTTGAACTATTTAAAAAAAAATATTTTAAGATGATAATCCAGTAGAAAGAATATAATATATATTTAAACAACGAATAAAAAAAATCGAGTATTTCGATTATCTTGTAAATGCCAATTTTGGTAGTAGTTTAAAAAAAATTATATGGAATTGGTAAAAAAATTGTTTTCAAATATAATATCGAAGAGGCAAGTTGTAATGATCTGAAGCAAATTATAGTAGTCTAAATTTCTTAATTAACATTTCAATCAACTGAATATTGAGATTGAGAATTGAAACATTAATTTTATACGGAAAAAAATCACACATTAATAAATATATGAGTCTTTTGTAAACAATTCTTGACTTCTGAACAATTATGTCGGTTACATATGATTTATAAATAAATACCAATTTTGAAAACCCATAAAGATATAGTCTTTAGCCCTTTGTACAGAAAAGCTTTTTTTCTTTTTGACTTTGGTGAAACTTGGAAATATTTTGAAATAAACGTATGTTTTTGGTTTTTCTTTTTTGTTCAAAATGTAAAACTATTTTAGCATTTCTTTTTTGTGATGGATACCTTTTTTGGAAGGAATTCTTTTTTCTTAATTTTAAAAATATTTTGTAGTAAATTCATTATTTTTATGTAGTTGATCCCAAAAATATTTTAAAATAATAACTTTAAAAATACATTACTTTTAAATTTTAAAAAAAATGTTTGCATACCACACTTAGTCAAGCAGAGACGTCGCTTGACTTTTTATGGCACCTGTGCTACTTTTCGGTTTTTTCCTTCCCTACCTAGCAGTAAAAGTTGATAATTTAATGTAATTACAGCCCAACTTTAAGCCCCTAAAATATACGAGGCCCCATGCAGCTATGTGGGTTGCAGACCTCACAAGATGGCTCTTAGGTCAAATGACACCTAAAATCTTAACTAGCATCTCTCCCGTTGCTCTACACTTAAGTGTTTAATGATGCGAAACTAAATTTAACTACAGTATGTAAAAAATAATGCTCTTGCATTTTGAATTTATCAAAAAATTTCCGGGGGCTATAAGTTTTAAGGGGCGAGTCTAAGCTAAGGAGTATCTCTCGATAAAAAACATACCCTAAGGGCTCCCAATTGGACTGAATTTATATAATATTATGCTGGTGGAAGAGTTAGTGATGTCCTGTTATTATCGTTATTTCTAGCGCTTCCCACCCAAATATCTGAAATGTTTACATCAGTGGCGATTCATCCCATTTAGGGCCCTGGCCTGCTCCACCCCATTCTTCCATTGGGATCTATCCATCGCTTTACACCTCCATGTGCGAACCCCAACCTTTGTAAGCCCTTCTCTACATCGTCAATCCATCTCAGTCTTGGTCGACCGGTGAGCCGTCTGCCCCTAGGTTTCTGCCTGTAGATAGTTTTTGTTGCTCCAGAATCCGGCATCCTTTCAATGTGTCCTGCCTAGGGCAGTCTGCCTTTTTTATATTGTTGTGACTATGGATGGGTATTTGTACAATTGATATAGCTCTTGGTTTGTACGGATTCCCAAAGCAAAATTGTCTATCATCGGGTCATATATTTAGCAGGTTCTCTGCTTTTCTGGTAGGAACCAAGTCTCACTACTGGTCTTGTGATAGTGGTGTATACTGCCTTCTTTGTTCCCTTAGCAAGATTTTTGCTTTGAAGTAGCTTTTGTAAATTGAAATAAGAACGGTTGCATGCTGTTATTCTTTCTTGCACCTCCGATTGTATTTCCTCTTGCTTATTTATAGTCACCCCTAGATATTTGAAAGTAGCTACCCTCTCAAAGGCGTAGATGTTCATATTGATGAAGTCATCAGTGCGTATTTCCTGACATTATCATAAATATTGCCTTCGCTTTATTTACATCAAGACCAGCTTTGACCGTCACATCTTCAAGTTCCCTGAAAGTTTTAATTATATCATCAATGCTGTTTCTACCAAGTAGCGCTATATCGTCTGTGTAGGCCAGGTATTGCAGTGGCTGGCTTTATAAAGTTCCTTATGGTTGTTCTGTACCACCTCTCAGGTGCTCACACGTATGTTTCTAATGCTTTTTTCTAAAGTGATGTTGAAAATGATACACGGATTTCCTTGTCTGAGGCCCAGATTGATTGGGAACTCCTTCAAGTACTCCCTCTGTACTTTGATTCTACTTTTGTAGTTATCCATCGTCATATGTATGAGTCGGGTAAGTTTGTTAAGGACTCCAAGTTCCAGCACAGCATCGTTTATGTATTTCCTGTCTATGCTATCATAACCTGATTTGTAGTCCAGATATAGTTGGTGTATGTTGATGTATTCTTAGCATTTTTCTACGAGACATCTAACAGTAAATATATGAACGTTTGAAATGCCCCTTCACACATTGTCTTAAAGATACATTGAATACAGTGCATGATACCCTCACTAGGTAACTCTTGTTACCAGTGAAATATCCGCATCAACACCAGGCACAGAAACATTGCAAATCCCATCTACATTCATAGGAGCAATAATGATCAATAAATTGATCGTGGGCCCTTAATAGACAGAAAAAGAAGAAGAAATTTAGTTTGTGTCTGGCACTGGTCGCCATAATGCCTCCCCCGAACCTTGAAAAATTATTTCCCCCGATCAAATGAAAGTCTTATCAAAACATTCGAATCATGTATACTCCAAAATGCACCTTTTGATTGTTAAACAATCACACATTTTCTGCTGCCCTACTTCCCGATAAAAATTACTTGCCATGACAGCCAAATTTGGTGCTGATATATGCTGCCCAGCGGCGTGCCTAGTGTTAGCGCCACCCTAGGTGGGTTAACTTTTTTGCTACGCTACCTTTCTCGATAGAAACTCTGCAGATTTCCGTAAAATCCCGCCGCTCTATCTAAAGAAAAAATGACAACTGGGAAGACCAAATGTTCGCCCCCCCCCCACTTCTACGTCTTTGATGACAGGGGACAAGATTCATTTTTACACCCCCCCCCTTCCCTCCCCCCCCCCCGCTAAACTCTGAAACCTATTATTTTAATCCATTAACACTATGCCCATTAGATGCCCCCGCTAGTCTGGCGCCCGGGGACATATGTCCCATCTGCCACCCCTTAGCTACGCCTCTGGCCACTGAAAAACTGGCACTGCCCCCCCCCCCCGAACGTCAAAAGTGCCCCCTCGGGGGAAAATTTCTGAAAGAAACACTGGTTCGTAATAGGGGGAGAGATGTGATTTTAGTAGTTATACATCAACAAGGACTTAAATGGATTTTGATTACTGTTAGACGAATTTGTGTTTTCTCCTTTCCAACCATCGGCTCTTTAGGAGCTAGGAGAATTTCAAAATATCAGCTCTACAGGAGCTGGAGAATCGGAGTTTTTGACTCTGAACTATTGTCTGTGGCTATAGAAGGGACCTCACTCTTAGACAAACGTACCTTCGGTCACATAGACAACATACCTGGTAAACATAGACAACATACCTGGTCAACATATACAACATATCTAGTCAACAAAGGAGCAAAGACAACATCAGCAGTTTTTATGGGAGAACTTTACATTTAGAAATTAACAATAAAGAATTCAGCTCCTATATTCTTGGTACCAGGGATCACAGAATGGCGAACAACATAGGAACTTGTGGTCTGTTACTTTGTGACAGAAGTATACGTCATGGCTACGTCAATCATTTGATGCCGCCTCCATGTTTTCACTTCCCATTTGAGAAAGTATATACACACATTTAGGAACAATCTGTTATTACAAGCGAAGTGTGAAGAAATCGAGGCATTCTATGCCTAGTAAATGTGCACACTGGCTTATGTATTTCAGAATGACTACAAACGCCTGGCACTCTGTAGAATGCCAAGTAAATGTGTATACTGTCTTATGTATTTCTCACTGACTACAAACGCCTGGCATTTAATAGAATGGATGACACTTTGCTTGTAACAGATTCATCATTGTTGGATCATTATATTAACCATGGAGACTATGTTGTATACCGATGTTAAGCTTTTAAATATTCCAAGAAGCAGAGAAACCAGATGGTGGATGTGACATCAGAGATGTCAGATGTTGAATGTGACATAAGAGAGAGGAGATGTTGAGTGTGAAATCAGAGATGTCAGTTGTTGAATGTGACATCACAACAAAATCCCAACCAATGACTCTCATAGAGGAGTTAGGAATGTTTTGTAAAGTGACTGAAAAGGTGTTGATTGTTTGAAATCTTCAATATTGGAGAAGCTTAAGCCTGGTTATATGTTCTTAATAATATAAATGTGGCTAAACGGGGAGATAGTTTGTTACCATGATGATGCTGTGCTTCCAGGTATGTGACATCCATAGACCATCATGTGGTGAGCTGTCTCCTTTCTGGCATGTGGGTGGAACCTGACTGGTAGGAAATAATTGAGGAATCAATGAGTTACTGATTGATATTGTGGGTGTCAAAGAATGAGGACCATTTAAGAAAGAGCTCTAGGGAGCGTACATTGTGTTAAAAATTGGCCCCATTTAGTTAGAATTCTAGTCCAAATAATTGGGATCCAATCTGACGGAATATAGATTCTAAATCCGGAATTTGAAAAAAAGGAAATCTGGATGCTTTCTTTGGTCATACAAGTTAGGTATTTGTATGCTCTTTATAATATTATATCAAGAGAGAGAGAGAGAGAGAGAGAAGGGGGACAGAGGGGGAGAGAGGAGGGAGAGAGAGAGAAGTGAGGTATTTGTAACAGCATTCATTACTCAAGAAGAAGGCATAACAGTAAATGTCACGTCATCAAATAAATAGAAGATCGGGTTCTAGGGATAAGGGTTAGGTTTAGGGACTATGGTTAGAGTTGAGTTAAAACTATGGACCAAAAAATTGTTGTATCACTTTAGGGGTCAAAGAGTGTTGGATTAAACAGGAGAGAATGTTTAGAATAATATATGTTGTGATTATCTACCGTGGTATCAAAGTAATTTATGTTGTGATTATCTGCCTTGGTGTCAAGGTATTATATGTTGTGATTATGTATTGCGGTATCAAAGTACTGTATGTAGAGATATCTAACGTGTATCAAAGTACTTTGATTTCACGTGAACAATTGAACGAAAAGCAAATAGTCACTATTAAATATTTTATATTTTAAAATTATATTCTTTTTCCTGAAGTTTGTTTTTAAGATCTAAAATTAAAATATCACATTAACTGAGATACGATTCATGAAAAATTTGAACATAAAAATAAGATTTACTCACTGAGATAAGATTCATCAAAATTGGAGCATAAAAATAAGATTTACTCACTGAGATAAGATTCTTTTGGATCCAGCTTTACTCCTGCACATATAAGAGCATCAGGCTAAGGGAGAGAGGAAGTTAAATGTAATAGTGATACATCATGTTATATAAACATATGTAATCGGATGACATCATTTTGTGTAATATATGTACTGTAATATATTATAGATTAGCACAATTAAAGATGGGAGTCGAATCCTCTTTTACAAGATCGGTTTGGTTCCGGTTCGGCAGTAGGGTTCTGTAATCAGCAGGGTTTGGTAGTCTGCGGGGTTTGGAAGTCAGTAGGGCTTTGTAGTCAGCAGGGTTTGGTAGTCAGCAGGGTTTGGTAGTCAGTAGGGTTTTGTAGTCAGCAGAGTTTGGTAGTCAGTAGGGTTTGATAGTCATTAGGGTTTGTAGTCAGTAGTCAGCAGGGTTTGGTAGTCAGTAAGGTTTGGTAGTCAGCAGGGTTTTGTAGTCAGCAGGGTTTGTAGTCAGCAGGGTTTTGTAGTCAGCAGGGTTTGGTTGTCATCAGGGTTTGATTGTCAGCAGAGTTTGGCAGTCAGTAGGGTTTAGTAGTCAGCAGGGTTTGGTTGTCATCAGGGTTTGGTTGTCAGCAGGGTTTGATTGTCAGCAGAGTTTGGCAGTTAGTAGGGTTTAGTAGTCAGCAGGGTTTGGTTGTCATCAGGGTTTGGTTGTCAGCAGGGTTTGGTTGTCAGCAGGGTTTGGATGTCAGTAGGGTTTGGTTATCAGCAAGGTTTGGTTGTCAGCAGGGTTTGGTTGTCAGCAGAGTTTTGTAGTCAGTAGGGTTTGGTAGTCATTAGGGTTTGTTAGTCAGCAGAGTTTGGTAGTCATTAGGGTTTGTTAGTCAGCAGAGTTTGGTAGTCAGCAGAGTTTGGTTCGGGTCGGTAACAACTAAATTTAATTTCGGCAACCACTGCTGTTTGGCGCGTTCAGTTATTTGAAATCATTTTTGTTTGAATTTAAATTAAATAACTATATATTACATGTATTATAAATGTTATTGTTTATTTATCAATTCAGACATAATAAATAAACTCTTGCTAATATATTCATAGTACGACTTGATTTATAACTATAAATACACATGTGTCGCTAAAATGTAATGAAAAGATTCTTCCATCCCTGTGACGCTACAACCTATGTAAGGCTTTGGCCTGCCTCACCACTTCCTTCCACGCAGACGTAACTAGTGCTTTTCTTTTCCATGCTTGGATTCCCAGCTGCTGTAGATCTTTTTCTACTGCATCCATCCATCTAAGCCTTGGTCTTTAGCTATCAAATCTACCATGTTAAACATGTTTGCTGTTCCTCCGAAAGGAGTCAACGAGAGGATAATGACAATTAAACTCCTTCTCGTATCTGAAAGACAACACCTCACCATTATAAGCGGCTATGCTCCAATAATGACAAACCCAGATGAAGTAAAAAACAAGTTCTACGAGCATCTTCCTTCTGTCATATGAGGGATTCCAAAGCAAGTTCTACTAGGACCACTCTGTCATGGCAGGCGTTCCAAAGCAAGATCTACTAGGACCTTCACTCTGTCATAGCAGGCGTTCAAAAGCAAGTTCTACGAGCCTCTTCACTCTGTCATAGCAGGCGTTCCAAAGCAAGTTCTACGAGCATCTTCACTCTGTCATAGCAGGCGTTCCAAAGCAAGATCTACTAGGACCTTCACTCTGTCATAGCAGGCGTTCCAAAGCAAGTTCTACGAGTATCTTCACTCTGTCATAGCAGGCGTTCCAAAGCAAGATCTACTAGGACCTTCACTCTGTCATAGCAGGCGTTCTAAAGCAGGAAAAGCTTATAATTATTGGTGACTTCAATGCTCGAGTTGGTGGCGACCACATCACTTGGCATGGGACTCAAGGAACGTATTGAGTGGGCCAGGTCTTCTCCTGCTACAGACATGCGCAGTGCATGAATTGCTGCATATTTCGCTTTCCGTCGTGCGTCCTAGATGCACCCTCGTTCAAAACATTGGCACCTCATCGACTATGTCATCATCAGGAGGAAGGACAGTTGGCACCTCATCGACTATGTCATCATCAGGAGGAAGGACAGTTGGCACCTCATCGACTATGTCATCATCAGGAGGAAGGACAGTGAAGATGTGCGTGTAACCAAGTCTGTGTGTGGTGCAGTCTGTTGGACAGATCACGTAACCAAGTCTATGGGTGGTACAGACTGCTGGACATATCATGTAATCAAGTCTATGTGTGGTGCAGACTACCGGACAGATCATTTAACCAAGTCTATGTGTGGTACAGACTGCTGGACAGATTATTATTCTTATTATCACCAAGCTCAACCTTCATATACAACCCAAGAGACGCCCACAAGGAAAGTAGACCGCTAAACGTCTGAATGCCATAAAGTTGAAAAGCCCCACCATTAAGAATTCTGTTGATGAAAACTGTGACGTAATCAAGCAACTGCTGGAGGACAAACACCGTCCCCGCCCCGCTTCCCTGAACAACCCGAGTTAAGCTTCACTAGCTGTTCATACTTATGTAGAAGCATGAGATCTTTCCGCGAGACTTCAAAGATGGATCTATTGTTCACCTGTACAAGCGTAAAGGGAACCGTCAATCGTGCGACAACCACCATGAAAAATCACTGCTCTCAATTGCATGCAAGATATTAGTCAAAATCTTGCAAAAAAAGATAATATAAGATAAGATTCTCTTATTGATCCTAACAAAAGGCATCTTGAGAAGGGTCTACTGCCAGAAAGTCAATGCGGCTTCCAGAAAGAACAAGTAACCATCGATATGGTGTTTGCGGCCAGACTGCTACAGGAAATATGCAGGGAACAAAATGTTGACCTTTCTCTACCTATGTAGATCCGGCCAAGGCTTTCGACACTGTCAGTAGAGAGGGCTTTTGGGAGATCATGGCCAAATACGGATGCCCCAGGAAGTTCGTGTCAATGGTACGACTATTGCATGATGGTATGCAGGCTAGAGTTCGGGAAAATGGAGAGACGTCCAAACCATTCCCTATAACAACACTTTTTAGTCTCATGTTTTCCGCTATGCTGACTTGTGGCTTCAGAGAAGGAGACGCTGGAATTGGCCCCAGATACCGAACTGACTGATGTCTTCAGAGAAGGAGACGCTGGAATTGGCCTCAGATACTGAACTGATGGCAATCTATTCAACCACAAGAGGCTACATGCCTAAACGAAGGTCTTGACAGACACCATCAGGGTCCTCTTGTATGCAGACGAATGTGCCCTAAAGGTCCTGGCAGACACCATCAGGGTCCTCTTGTATGCAGACGAATGTGCCCTAAAGGTCGACACCATCAGGGTCCTCTTGTATACAGACGAATGTGCCCTAAAGGTCCTGGCAGATACCATCAGGGTCCTCTTGTGTGCAGACGAATGTGCCCTAAAGGTCTTGACAGACACCATCAGGGTCCTCTTGTATGCAGACGAATGTGCCCTAAACGCTGTAACAGAAGTGGAAATGCATCGCTGCGTCACAAACTTTTCCAATGACACGCACAAACTTCGGGCTTACGATTAACACAAAAAAGACCGAGGTCCTATACTAACCAGCTCCTCGAAGACATTATGTTGAGCCCAACATCCAAGTATATGTCAAAAGACGTAAGGTGGTTTTTACGTAGTGTTATCAATGTGGAGAAATTAATCTCTTATTTAAGTGTATGGCTCGTTCTAAGACAGTGCACAACAAAAGACGATACCAAATGATAAATACAATAACAAAGAATAGGATACTCAAAAACCAGGGCTGATTACAATTAATACGTTTTATATGATAATTATAATAAATTACAAAATCAAAAGAAATATAATTAAAACTAATTACTTACAGTACATTGTTTGGCTGGTAACGGTACAGTGTTAATAAAATATAATGTGCAAAAATGGTACAATGATGAAAAGAAATCTACACACACACAGTAAACAAAACTCTGTCTCGTAGTAAAAATAACACACGCGATAGAATCTCGTGATAAATGATCTGCCTCCTCGTCATTTGTCTCCACACGCTTTTATAGTCTATTCTACTCATCTTTCGAGAACCGCCTGACGTATTGTTTTCCTTTCCAGTTTTCTCCAGATGTTTCTATAATATTCTGAATGAAACGGACAATACTAAGCTTGTTGTAAACAAGGTTAAAGTGAGACGATTAGTTCACTACCCACACTTTAATACTAGCGCAGCACAAACACTGTTCACAGCACGTGGAAAGAATGAAGCGAACAAGTCGCCGACATAACATGGTGAATAGATTTTCTTACCTTGACAGCACACTGTCCCAAAGCGCAAACATCGATGACGAGGTTAACCTCCGTATTGTGAGAGCCATTGCAACCTATGGCAGATTGTCTAAGAACGTATGCACCATGAGAAGTATCAGCATTCAAATTACACTGAACGTATAAAAGGCGGCAGTTCTTCCTACGCTACTCCATGCATGTAAAACGTGGGCGGTATACCAACGCCATGCGAGAATACTGAACCACTTTCATACAACAGGACTCAGAAAAATCCTCAACATCAAATGAGAGGACAGGGCCCCAGACACTTGGATGCTCCCACAAGCAGGTCTCACCAGCATTTTTACCATCTTAATGCAGTCCAAGCTTCGCTGGGCGGGATATGTTGTGAGAATGTCAGACGACCGCTTGCCCTAAAGAATATTCAAGAGTGAGCTCGAACATGGAAGGCGTCTGCTGGCGAGCAGAAGAAACTTTTAAATGGCAACCTAAAGCCTCACTAAAAGCGTGCGACATAAACTCAGAAAAGTCAGAGTAAAAAAGCAAATGATCGAAAATCATGGCGTTCCTCTTTACACAGGGGCTCCATGCAACATGGAGTTAGCAGAACAGCGGCTGCAGAGCGCAAGAGACATGCCAGGAAGGAGCGGTCTGACTCTGCTCCCGGAAATGCCCCTCCAGTCCCTTGCACCTACTGCACAAGAAATGTTCGCACCCAGAATCGGCCTCATTAGCCATCTGCGCACCCACAGCCATGATCAGAACTAACATAAATACAATGATTAAATTGGGCCATGGTCGATTTCCGACGGACGAATTACAAATGTCTGCCTTTGAGTCGTTATCCACTGGGGATTGGTGATGAAAACATTTATTTTTATTTGAAATAGTTAACTATGAAATACCGATCCTTTCAACGGCAAACGCATAAAAAATCATTTCAGGTTTTGCTAATTATTGTTTATCTTGTAGGCAGTGGCGTAGCCAGGGTTAGTGCCGCATGGGAAGGGCCAAGATTTTGCAACCCTTTCCAGCGATACAACACCTGCAAATTAACACCAAAAAAAAAAACCTTTGGTGGGTAGGTGATGATTAATAGACGATAATTTTGGTTTGCAAATTAAATCATTTTGCCATTTGACTTTCTAGTTATAAGCACATCTGACGTCAGAAGTCACGTTCAAAATGTGTTAAACAGTGACGGGGTCAGTTCTAATAAGTTTGCGACGGAACGTTCGGGTCGGTTCGTTTTCGATGTCGTTGAAGCTCGGGTTCCGCCGTCAGCAGTTTTCGAGTTAGGTGTGTTCGGTTCGGGTTCCATTCGATTCCCATAACTAAACACAATGCTTTATAGCAGGGGTCTCAAACTCAAATCATCCGGGGGCCACAGGATGTAGAGCCTAAATGAGACTGGGCCGCATCAAGTATTACCCCCCAAAAGCGATTACAAATTCAATAAAGTTCAACTGTTACAATATGTCCAACATTTCATAATAACAAATAAAAACATTCAGGGTTCTCAAAAAACTAGGATTCACTTACTTCCGTGTTGCCAGAGACCTGGCAGCACTTCTTCTATAGCAGCTGAGGAACATTTGACTTGAGTGAGGAAGCAACTGAGACCCCCAGTGTAGTTTGAAGATACTCATCGGTAAGTTAGCACCCTGAACTTTGCTTTTCAAAGCTAATAGTGGAAAAGAGCTTTTCACACAGATAGAAATCTCATGGAAGGTGGACGGCAATGCTCTCATAAATTGTCAATGCTTGTCTGTTTTACCATTGACCTCCCTGAACTTAGAATTGCCCTGAAGATCAATCAGCTCCGTTTGGAGCGCAGGGATGGGGCTGAAGATCAATCAGCTCCGTTTGGAGCGCAGGGATGGGGCTGAAGATCAATCAGCTCCGTTTGGAGCGCAGGGATGGGGCTGAAGATCAATCAGCTCCGTTTGGAGCGCAGGGATGGGGCTGAAGATCAATCAGCTCCGTTTGGAGCGCAGGGATGGGGCTGAAGATCAATCAGCTCCGTTTGGAGCGCAGAGATGGGGCTGAAGATCAATCAGCTCCGTTTGGAGCGCAGGGATGGGGGCATCTTCCACATTCAAGGAGAACGGGTCTGTAAAAAGTTTTAAAGTGGCTCTGTGTGTTTTGAGTCTAAAAAAATTTGATCAAATTCTTCATGTAAAATTGCAATGGCATCGGTATACTTGCTACCGAATGGTGTGCCCGAGTACAAGAGCACTTTGCATGTTGGCAAATGGCAGAGGTTTCTCTAAGAATTATTAAACAAGTTATGTGCAGAATGCCCTGACATTGTCATAGGCAACACTGACGAGCTACCCCTGGTCTTGTAACTTCTTGTTGAGTACATTCAGCTCCTGTGTAATGTCAACAAGAGAAGCTAAGTCCATGAGCCATTTAGGATCACTTAGTACATGAATAACCACACCATCCTTCACTTAGTACATGAACAACCACACCATCCTTCTCTTAGTACATGAACAACCACACCATCCTTCTCTTAGTACATGAACAAACACACCATCCTTCTCTTAGTACATGAACAACCACACCATCCTTCTCTTAGTACATGAACAACCACACCATCCTTCTCTTAGTACATGAACAACCACACCATCCTTCTCTTAGTACATGAACAACCACACCATCCTTCTCTTAGTACATGAACAACCACACCATCCTTCTCTTAGTACATGAACAACCACACCATCCTTCTCTTAGTACATGAATAACCACACCATCCTTCTCTTAGTACATGAACAACCACACCATCCTTCTCTTAGTACATGAATAACCACACCATCCTTCACTTAGTACATGAACAACCACACCATCCTTCTCTTAGTACATGAACAACCACACCATCCTTCTCTTAGTACATGAACAACCACACCATCCTTCTCTTAGTACATGAACAACCACACCATCCTTCTCTTAGTACATGAACAACCACACCATCCTTCTCTTACTACATGAACAACCACACCATCCTTCTCTTAGTACATGAACAACCACACCATCCTTCTCTTAGTACATGAACAACCACACCATCCTTCTCTTAGTACATGAACAACCACACCATCCTTCTCTTAGTACATGAACAACCACACCATCCTTCTCTTAGTACATGAACAACCACACCATCCTTCTCTTAGTACATGAACAACCACACCATCCTTCTCTTAGTACATGAACAACCACACCATCCTTCTCTTAGTACATGAACAACCACACCATCCTTCTCTTAGTACATGAACAACCACACCATCCTTCTCTTAGTACATGAACAACCACACCATCCTTCTCTTAGTACATGAACAACCACACCATCCTTCTCTTAGTACATGAACAACCACACCATCCTTCTCTTAGTACATGAACAACCACACCATCCTTCACTTAGTACATGAACAACCACACCATCCTTCTCTTAGTACATGAACAACCACACCATCCTTCTCTTAGTACATGAACAACCACACCATCCTTCTCTTAGTACATGAACAACCACACCATCCTTCTCTTAGTACATGAACAACCACACCATCCTTCTCTATGAAGGCTCTAAATGAGTGGGGAAAACGTGCAGGCCGCATTAACACTAAACTTAGCTGTCATGTAGCGGGCAGCAAAATATCGTCTTGCGGGCCGCAAATGACCCGCGGGCCACGAGTTTCAGACCCCTGCTTTATAGTATATGTAATTTAAAATGTTATAGTAATGTGATTTTATATCTTATAGGGTAACACAATGCTACATAATATTTGTTATTTTAAAATGTTATAGTAATGTAATGCAGTATGTTATAGAGAAACACAATGCTTTGTAGACTATGTAATGTAGTTTACGATAGAGAGAGGCGATGTTATAAAATATATGTAATGTAGCATTGGATAGGGACACAAGACCATCTCTTATATACATTTTGCTTGTGGTGTGACTGCTTACATTTCCGGATAGCGCGCAAAATATCTTTCCCGATAAATACGCTAAATGATTTTTTTAAAATAACGCAACTGCGTTTGTTGTGTAATATTTTCTGTTCTTTTCGAAAAATGAAATCGTCTCAATTTAAATATGGTGTATGAAATATAAGGCTTGAAAGTGGTTGGGACATCAAAATATTAATTTAGTTAATGGGCGTGAAAACAAAAGTGTTCAGTGAAATAGCATGGGGGTAAAGAGGGGGGGGGGGGTAAGCAAGAATTCTTAAATGCGTGTTACTTGAGTTCCTGTTTTGTCAAGTAACTTTAGTAGATGGGAAGTTTACGCATTGCTGTCGCCAATGTTTGTCAAGCTATAACTAGTATATTATAATTAAAGTAGTATGTGGTAGGGAGGCATAATGATAGCATATTTGAGATAAATACCACTGACTCACTGATCGCGAGATCTCAAGAACAGCAAGCCATGTGATTTTTTTTTTTTTCCAGATATCATCTCTTCTATATATTACGCTTTTGGTGTGACTCGTGGACTGCTTCCTAATGGACTGCTTCCTAATGGACTGCTTCCTAATCGGCGAATTTGGTATTTGAGAGTATATGATAATAATTCTCTTTGTTTGAAAGAAAGTATGGTTCAATAACGAGTTCAAAAGCGCGCAAAATATAATTCCCGATAACTGCGCTAAATGATTTATTTATATTTTATATAACGCAACTGCGTTTGGCGCGTAATACTTTCTTTTCGGAAAATGAAATCGTCTCAATTTAAGTATAGTGTAAAAAAAAATCGGTTTAAAAGTGGTTGGGACATCAGAATATTTAATATAGTTCATGGGCGTGAAATGAAAAGTGTGCAGTGACGTCTCATTAGGGGGGGGGGGGGGGGGGGGGGGGGAAGGGGGCGAAAATTGGGATTCTTAATTGTGCGTGACTTGAGTTCATGTTTTGTCAAGTAGCTTTAGTAGCTGGGACGTTCAAGCATTGCTGCTGCCAATGTTTGGAGGGATTTATCTAGTAAGTTGTATTTGTTTTGGTGTCATGTTTTATGTGTTTTTGCAATTCATTTGAAGAAGCGCTGTTTTTTATTATATATATTTTAATTATTATTATTATTTATATGACGCTCCACCACAAAGAATTTTTATTTACTAGAAAATATAAAAATAAATAACTAGATGTTATTGAGATAATAACGGCAGGCACTTCGCAATAATTTCCACATGCTATTGCGAAAACTCATCGCAATTACGTCAGTGGCGTAGCGAGCTTAACTCGCGCCCGGGGCACAATACCTTTTTAGCGCCCCCCCCCTATTTGAAAACCATACAATATTATATGTAAAATATACTTGCAAATTAATAGTTTTTGCGCCCCTTTGTGAGTGGCGCCCGGGGCATGATGCCCCCTTGCCCCCCCTCGCTACGCCACTGAATTGCGTATTTTAAAAAGAAGTATCTATATAATGATTTTTTCGGCTCTAACATCATTAAAAGTTTTAATAAGTATTTTTCTTATATATATTATACGTCTACTACTACCCATTTTGGCGCCCATAAACTACACGTTTTTTTCACTAGACATGACCTTACATGACCTTACATGACCTTACATGACCAAATCTAACTGATCACTTACTCGGTCATTTACATTTATCTTTAAATATTTATCAGTTTATCATAGATAGCAGGGTGTCTCCATATGTCAATGTTCCCATGTGTCAATGTCCCCATGTGCCAATGTTCCCATGTGTTAATGCCCCATGTGTCAATGTCTCCATGTGTCAATGTCTCCACGTGTCAATGTCTCCATATGTCAATGTCTCCATGATTTAATGTCCCCATGTGTCAATGTCCCCATGTGTCAATGTCTCCATGTGTCAATGTCTCCACGTGTCAATGTCTCCATATGTCAATGTCTCCATGATTTAATGTCCCCATGTGTCAATGTCCCCATGTGTCAATGTCCCCATGTGTCAATGTCTCCATGTGTCAATGTCTCCACGTGTCAATGTCTCCATATGTCAATGTCTCCATGATTTAATGTCCCCATGTGTCAATGTCCCCATGTGTCAATGTCCCCATGTGTCAATGTCTCCATGTGTCAATGTCTCCATGTGTCAATGTCTCCATGTGTCAATGTCTCCACGTGTCAATGTCTCCATGTGTCAATGTCTCCATGTGTCAATGTCTCCACGTGTCAATGTCTCCACGTGTCAATGTCCCCATGTGTCAATGTCTCCATGTGTCAATGTCTCCATGTGTCAATGTCTCCACGTGTCAATGTCTCCATGTGTCAATGTATCCATGTGTCAATGTCTCCACGTGTCAATGTCTCCATGTGTCAATGTCCCCATGTGCCAATGTCCCCAGGTGTCAATGTCTCCATCTGCCAATGTCTCCACGTATCAATGTCCCTATGTGTCAGTGTCTCCATGTGTCAATGTCTCCATCTGTCAATGTCTCCATGTGTCAATGTCTCCATGTACCAATGTCCCCATGTGTCAATGTCCCCATGTGCCAATGTTCCCATGTGTTAATGCCCCATGTGTCAATGTCTCCATGTGTCAATGTCTCCATGTGTCAATGTCTCCATCTGTCAATGTCTCCATGTGTCAATGTCTCCATGTACCAATGTCCCCATGTGTCAATGTCCCCATGTGTCAATGTCTCCATATGTCAATGTCTCCACGTGTCAATGTCTCCATGTGTCAATGTCTCCATGTGTCAATGTCTCCACGTGTCAATGTCCCATGTGTCAATGTCTCAATGTGTTAATGCCCCATGTGTCAATGTCTCCATGTGTCAATGTCTCCATGTGAGTAGTAGTATAGATTGCTTTGGATTATTATTTTGGCTACTGATCCTTAACCTACACACAAAAAATCACTCTATATAGATACAAATTATCATAGGACACTTCCATTAATTACAAAATATTAGGAACAAAAAACAATTAAAACAACACATTTCGAATGAGTAGTGACCCTTACATATTGAGAAATTACCAACATACTTTGAGAACCCCTCAAAATTTAATTTATTAAAAAGTAATATTAAAATACAACTATGATAAGCTCTATTTTATTTAATATCGCTTTAAAAATAAAATAAAAAGGACCCCCACAAATTGAGAACCACTCGATAAATGACAATTTAAACTAATTAAAACAACAAGGGAAATGAAATAACCTATACGCCACGTCTTTGTTGTCTATATAGTCTATGTTGTCTTTACAATAATTTTGAGAACCACTCTTAATTAAAACAGCAACATTAATTAAAACTATTTAAAACAACAAGGGATATTATTTATTATTACACCATTAAAAAGCATCGTACAACAACATGATTAAAAAGTAATTAATTGCTTATCACCCCTTAATTAATTCTTATATTCCTTTGCGGCACCGTGCGCCGCCAATTACCTTATATAATCGTTGCGCCGCCTACGCCGCCAAATTCTGATCCAAAGGAACCTATACTAATACTCATGTGTCAATGTCTCCATGTGTCAATGCCTCTGTTTGTCAATGTCCTCAGGTGTCAATGTCCCCATGTGTATGTCTATGTCCCCATGTGTAAATTTCCCTTGTAATAATTTTCCTAATAATCATCCCATGAACATGATTAATTTCCATGATTAACCGCTGAACAAGTCAGGACAACAGCAGATGTCAGTAGCAAAAATGGGACAATGCCCACCCCCCCCCCCCCCACCCCTTTTTCCATTCACTTCATCAAACATATGTTTTACTTGAAGAAGAAGAAAAAATTTTGATTGCGCTATTGCATGACAAAAGGCAAGATTACCGCGCATTGATATCAATTGTATAACATATCATATTAAGAAATAGTAGCAGCGTAACTATTACCAAATCAATATCGGAAAGGGGGTGAATCTTACACAATCAAAACAATAGGGACTCCCACAAATAAGTCTATCCCCAGGTTTGTGTATGAATGAGAGCATCTAAAAAAGATTTTAAAACTTACACATATGTCTGCATTAAATAATATGGTATTGAATAAATTATGTGGGAAAAGTGTGGGGAGCGGGCGGGGCTAAAACGGGGAAAATAGTTAATTAATCTTTAAGAAAGTATTCATCTATTGTCTGAAAACCATTGATTACACTTGGCGAGAACTGTCATGTAAGTCGTGTTGACATCATCAGCTGAAGTAAACTGTCATGTAAGTCGTGTTGACATCTACACTTCAAGTAAACTGTCATGTAAGTCGTGTTGACATCTACACCTGAAGTAAACTGTCATGTAAGTCATGAGGACATCCTCAAGTAGAGTTCTCGGTTTGCTATCATTCTGTGGTTGAAAGTTCGTTTCTCACATATGGGCTTATAAAAAACTAAACAATCCCGCTTTCCTCCAACAGTTGATTCTGACTTCAAACACAAGTCCTCAAAGTCAGCTGTTGATCTATTTTTCTTCATACTGTATATTCTTTGAAAACTTAAAGGGTAAACATCATTTAGGTCTCATGACACCCCCCTCCCCCCACAGGGGCGTCATTTCGTGTAGTTTTTATTTAAGTGTGGGGGGGGGACAAAACCAAAACTTGGTCAGCTTGTCAAGTTGTTTATTAATGGAGACGCCACAGTTCATAGCAATTTAAAAAAAACATGCAAATTAAGGGGGGGATGGCCCTATCAAAATGACGCCCCTGCGCCCCCCCACACACACACTTTTTTCCAGCCGAAACATCCATGAATCCTGTTCAGGAAAGAACAACAGGCTGTATAGCAAATGACAAGTTATGACTTACTCTGTCTGATACAACATTTGGCATGCGGATGGTCAGCGAGTAGCCCTCTTGAGTTTGGTTGACCACAATGTTGCTCTTCTCCTCCCAAACAAAGTCTCCCGTGTCGGCGCCTCCCGCAGTGACGTCACAGCACATCATAAACCCAAGAAGCACTAGCAACATCGTGCCGCTAATGTCCGTCCTACGTCTGTCCCACATCGAACAGGCCTCTAGTTTTAGACAAGGCTTAACTCAACAATCTAACCCGTAGAGTACTTTGAATCACTATAAATAAAGTAGTGTGGACCGGCAGACGTGCGGCGCGATGTGTACATATACTGATTTCTGCTTTGTGATTTGCCTAGTTTCAACAGATGGCACAATACCCATAACGACATAGACCAGGACGGAGGTGGGGGCGTGGGGTGGGGGAGGTTGGCTCGCCGCGCGTACATCCTCGCTCGTGTGGAATCGTTTTTAGATAAACGTTCTGTTAACTTACCTAACGAGGCTGGTTTTAATTCATTAAAAATCTGGCCTACTTTTAGTTAGGAGATTCTGTCATTATGTCATGTCACACGTTAACTCTGTCCTTTTCAATGAAAATTTCATGTGTATAAAATACAATGGACTGTTCTCTTAAATTGAAAATGGACAATCAGTCGTACATTGATGCAGTGATCTTGAGTTGGTCACCAAGAACAATCGAGAAATGTGAAATTCCTGACGGGACGTTATGAGTTATGTTAAATGTTTTGTTAAATGTCAACAGGAAATACGATTTGAAATGTCCCGTACTCGTAATTGACATTCACTTGCCATTCGTGGTTTTTTACTTGTCATTCCTAGATCATCCCGAGCCACACATCTTTCATTCGCTTGTCATTCGCTTGTCATTCTCTTGTCATAATCTTTTCATTCTATTATCATTCACTTGTAATATTCTTGTCATTATCTTGTCATTCTCCTGTCACTCTCTTGTCATTCGCTTATCATTCGCCTGTCACTGTCGTGTCATTCGCATGTCATTTTCTTCTCATTCGCTTGTCATTCGCGTGTCATTCGCCTGCAACTGTCTTGTCATTCGCTTGTCTCTTGCCATTCGTCTGTCACTGTCTAGTCTTTCGCCTGTCACTGTCTTGCCATTCGCTTGTCATTCTCTTGTCAGTCGCCTATCATACTCTTGTGATTCTCGTCTCTTTCTCTTCTCATTCTCTTGTCATTCTCTTGTCATTCGCCTGTCATTCTCTTGTCAGTCGCCTATCATACTCTTGTGATTCTCGTCTCTTTCTCTTCTCATTCTCTTGTCATTCTCTTGTCATTCGCCTGTCATTCTCTTGTCAGTCGCCTATCATACTCTTGTGATTCTCGTCTCTTTCTCTTCTCATTCTCTTGTCATTCGCCTGTCATTCTCTTGTCATTCTCTTGTCAGTCGCCTATCATACTCTTGTGATTCTCGTCTCTTTCTCTTCTCATTCTCGTGTCATTCGCCTGTCACTGTCTTGTCATTCACTTGTCATTCTATCATGTTAGTCTCTTCAATCGTGGATGTAACCCACAAGTTAGGAACACTACATGTTGAAATACGTTAAGACTTAGGCGAGACATGGCGTCGCCCGGGGTGGCTTTGAGTTCTCCGCCCCCTTCCTACCCCCTCCCGAAAGCAAAACTACGAAGTGTTGATGCGACGTACTGAAGGTGACCGTCACGAAGAAGCACCCAATGTACTGCTGCCTGGGTGAGTCGCACAGGGCCATCTTTACAGCAGCGGAGGCCCCGGGAAAAATAATGCACTAAGCCCTCCTATCACTCTATAAACTCAGGGCCGTGCGAAGGAGGGGGCGAGAGGGCCGATCACCCCTGGCTCCAAAATTAAGGGGCGCCAAAATCGTATTTAGATACGACCTTAAACGATAAATTACCATGCTCTTCACATAGACAAGTGTGGCACCATGTATTTACTAGAGCACTCTGTGCACCACTTTTCTTCGCCACGGTTATGTCCATAGCCTACTATTCATGTAATGTTATGAGTATCATTAAGGCACAGGTTGGTCCATGCGTTATGACAGTTTCTTTCAGTTAATTTTTATCTGCGGGGGTGGCATTTCATGTCTGGGGGGGGGGGCGTGGCAGGGCATCTATCAGCACCAAAATTATGCATTTTGACTCTCCAGGCAAACACAACCATACATTTTTTCTGTTAGTGGAGCCCCCAAAGGGTATGCTTTTAGCCCCGGCTTAGTTTCGCCCTAAGAATCTATATAGTCCAACTACGTATATCTAACTAAAGTAAAAACATAATTTTGTCCGTTCAAGCGCTTTTTTTTGGGGGGGGGGGGGGGGCATTGTCCCATTTGTTTGTACTGTCAATTTAATTGGAGAGGGAGAAGAGATCGAGGGCGGCAAACGAAAATGGTGGTTCAATTTTGGGGAGACGTCTTAATAAGCCCCTCCCAGAAAATCTTTGATAAACTCAAAATGGTTGGATGCATGGTGGCGCATGCATGAATTTAGTTTTGCATCTTTCTACACTTAACCGGCTAGCAACAGAAAAGAAGAAAGATGAAATGTAGGTCCCTTGACCATACATGGGGTTAAAAAATGTATTTTATTTTTAGCTGTATCTAAATAGTCATGTTGTTTCAGAGTTGTATCTAAATAGTCATGTTGTTTCAGAGGTGTATCTAAATAGTCCTGTTGTTTCAGAGTTGTATCTAAATAGTCATGTTGTTTCAGAGTTGTATCTAAATAGTCATGTTGTTTCAGAGGTGTATCTAAATAGTCCTGTTGTTTCAGAGTTGTATCTAAATAGTCATGTTGTTTCAGAGGTGTATCTAAATAGTCCTGTTGTTTCAGAGTTGTATCTAAATAGTCATGTTGTTTCAACATTTTATTTTTAAACTATTTATTTCTTTTAATCATCAATAAGAGATATTTAAAAAAAATTGTTTTCGTTTAAAGAAACAAAATTATTATTAGTAAAATAAGTACACGTTTGCATTTATTGAAAACTTAAATTAGAATTTACAGTTTCTGTTTTGTGTCTAGAAATTGTGTATATGGCTATTTCAAACAGGACATTCCTATAGAAAGTGTATCGAAATGGTATAAATAAGAAGGAAGGAAATATTTATCAATATGAAATTTATCTGAGGGAAGATGACACAGTGTGAATTATCAAACAAAGGCAGTCACTTAAATGTTTTTTTTAAAAAGAAATTCTAATCTAACTACTATAACTTTATTCATTTAAAATGACTAAGCGTCAGTTCACACGATCCAATTTCCTGTCAAATTGTTGTATGAACGCACTATTTTGTGCGTGGTTACTTTTCTTAGGGAATTTGATCAAATAGTAATTTGAAAGTTGTGACAAGGCTTCATACACGAATTGCATCAAATGCTTGAAGTAAAATTTGATCGTGTGAACTGACGCTAAATAATAAACTTATGGCGCTTAATGTAAGACTCTTTGATTTACTCTTCCTCTCTCCCCCCCCCCCCCCCCCCCGAAATAGCAATTTATCAAAAGAAACTTTGTCTAAAAATAGAATCAAAAACAGTGAATTGATTTGAAAATCTTAAAACGTATTGTTTTTTAATGGAAGAAACGGTCTTCCCACACGCCGGGCGTACTACAATCACTTCAATCACACTCCATGGACAATGACTAGACAGCTATGTGTCCCTATGTTGAGTGTACCCAGTACCTCGTACTACAATCACGATCCATGGACAATGAATAGACAGCTATGTGTCCCTATGTTGACTGTACCCAGTACCTCGTACTACAATCACATCAATCACAATCCATGGACAATGACTAGACAGCTATGTGTCCCTATGTTGAGTGTACCCAGTACCTCGTACTACAATCACGATCCATGGACAATGAATAGAAAACTATGTGTCCTTATGTTGACTGTACCCAGTACCTCGTACTACAATCACATCAATCACAATCCATGGACAATGACTAGACAGCTATGTGTCCCTATGTTGAGTGTACCCAGTACCTCGTACTACAATCACGATCCATGGACAATCAATAGACAGCTATGTGTCCCTATGTTGACTGTACCCAGCACCTCGTACTACAATCACATCAATCACAATCGATGGACAATGAAGAGACAGCAATGTGTCCCTATGTTGACTGTACCCAGTGCCCTAAACGCCTTAATATGACCATGCATCATACCAAGATACGATAATTATCAAATTCATGATCGCAGTGTTAGATTTATTATTATAGTGGTCTCATATAGCACGGTACCCGAGCCTAGGGTTCAGTGGTCTCATATAGCACGGTACCCGAGCCTATGGTTCAGTGGTCTCATATAGCGCGGTACCCGAGCCTAGGGTTCAGTGGTCTCATATAGCGCGGTACCCGAGCCTAGGGTTCAGTGGTCTCTTATAGCACAGTGCCCGAGCCTAGGGTTCAGTGGTCTCATATAGCGCGGTACCCGGACCTAGGGTTCAGTGGTCTCATATAGCACGGTACCCGAGCCTATGGTTCAGTGGTCTCATATAGCGCGGTACCCGAGCCTAGGGTTCAGTGGTCTCATATAGCGCGGTACCCGAGCCTAGGGTTCAGTGGTCTCTTATAGCACAGTGCCCGAGCCTAGGGTTCAGTGGTCTCATATAGCGCGGTACCCGGACCTAGGGTTCAGTGGTCTCATATAGCGCGGTACCCGGACCTAGGGCTCAGTGGTCTCATATAGCGCAGTACCCGAGTCTAGGGCTCAGTGGTCTTATATAGCGCGGTACCCGAGTCTAGGGCTCAGTGGTCTTATATAGCGCGGTACCCGAGTCTAGGGCTAGGCTCACATCGCTTCACATAAAAATATCGGTAATAACAAATATGACATTAAAACAGTTACAAACATTTATTTATTTGTTTGAAAAATGCTTTACAAAAACAGACTTAAAATTAACTCAAAGACCAAAAGAAATGATGTCTTCTGGGTAACAATGTCTTCTGGGTACGATGTCTTCTGGGTAACGATGTCTTCTGGGTGACGATGTCTTCTGGGTAACGATGTCTTCTGGGTAACGATGTCTTCTGGGTAACGATGTCTTCTGGGTAACGATGTCTTCTGGGTAACGATGTCTTCTGGGTGACGATGTCTTCTGGGAAACGATGTCTTCTGGGTAAAGATGTCTTCTGGGAAACGATGTCTTCTGGGTAACTATGTCTTCTGGGTAACGATGTCTTCTGGGTAACGATGTCTTCTGGGTAACGATGTCTTCTGGGTAACAATGTCTTCTGGGTAACGATGTCTTCTGGGTAACGATGTCTTCTGGGTAACGATGTCTTCTGCGTAACGATGTCTTCTGGGTAACGATGTCTTCTGGGTAACGATGTCTTCTGGGTAACGATGTCTTCTGGGTAACGATGTCTTCTGGGTGACGATGTCTTCTGGGAAACGATGCCTTCTGGGTAACGATGTCTTCTGGGAAACGATGTCTTCTGGGTAACTATGTCTTCTGGGTAACGATGTCTTCTGGGTAACGATGTCTTCTGGGTAACGATGTCTTCTGGGTAACGATGTCTTCTGGGTAACGATGTCTTCTGGGTAACGATGTCTTCTGGGTAACGATGTCTTCTGGGTAACGATGTCTTCTGGGTAACGATGTCTTCTTCTGGGTAACGATGTCTTCTGGGTAACGATGTCTTCTGGGTAACGATGTCTTCTGGGTAACGATGTCTTCTGGGTAACGATGTCTTCTGTGTAACAAATCCCGATGGATGGCATAAACTCAAATTATTGAAATGATACTTAAATATATAATAGAGATTTTTTGAACTTAGACTAATAATAAAATGTAAGCTACCAGTACTTACAATTCTAAGCATGAAATGACAATGTCTTCTTTTCAAGTTAATTTTATTAAAGGGATGCTTCTCCTGGGTCCTAACTTCTCCTGGGTTCTAACTTCTCCTGGGTCCTAACTTCTCCTGGGTCCTAATTCCCCTGGGTCCTAACTTCTCCTGGGTCCTAACTTCTCCTGGGTCCTAACTTCACATGGGTCCTAACTTCTCCTGGGTCCTAACTTCTCATGGGTCCTAACTTCTCCTGGGTCCTAACTTCTCCTGGGTCTTAACTTCTCCTTTGTCCTAACTTCTCCTGGGTCCTAACTTCTCCTGGGTCCTAACTTCTCTTTTGTCCTAACTTCTCCTTGGTCCTAACTTCTCCTGGGTCCTAACTTCTTCTGGGTCCTAACTTCTCCTGTGTCCTAACTTCTCCTGTGTCCTAACTTCTCCTGGGTAATAACTTCTCCTGCGTCCTAACTTCTCCTTGCCGGGGAATTCTAAAACATGATTTTTTGTTATTTTAGGTCTATATTATTCCGTCTGTGACATACAACTGCATTGGCCCACGTAATTCCTCAAAGTCCAACCTTGATGACTATTCCCTAGTTTAACGCGTTAAATCTCCAGCCCTTTGATGACTATTCCCTAGTTTAACGCGTCATATCTCAGGCCTTTGATGACTATTCCCTAGGTTAACGCGTTATATCTCAACACTTTGATGTCTATTCCCTAGTTTAACGCGTTATATCTCAACCCTTTGATGACTATTCCCTAGTTTAACGCGACATATCTCCAGCCTTTGATGACTATTCCCTAGTTTAACGCGTCATATCTCCAGCCTTTGATGACTATTCCCTAGTTTAACGCGTCATATCTCCAGCCTTTGATGGCTATTCCCTAGTTTAACGCGTCATATCTCCAGCTCTTTGATGACTATTCACTAGTTTAACGCGTCATATCTCCAGCCTTTGATGACTATTCCCTAGTTTAACGCGTTATATCTCCAGCCTTTGATGACTATTCCCTAGTTTAACGCGTTATATCTCAACCCTTTGATGGCTATTCCCTAGTTTAACGCGTTATATCTCAACCCTTTGATGGCTATTCCCTAGTTTAACGCGTTATATCTCCAGCCTTTGATGACTATTCCCTAGTTTAATACAGTAATAATCGATCGTCAAATAAAGTTAACAGTAAAAATCGATAGTCAAATAAAGTTATGCCCTCCGCTAAAGAATGCTACCCACCCATGTTTAAAGAAAAAAATGTACCGCCAGGGCTGGAAAGCCCCGCCATCCCCCCCCCCCTTCTTACGGCACTTGCCGTTGGTAACATTCCCAATTTCTTAAACACCCCCCATCCCCCACCTCCCCCCACCCCACACTCACACACCACCCCACACACACACACACACCCGCTATTGTAAGAATACGACAACATGTTGGAATAATTTCCTTTTAAGGATAAAACAAAACAATTCAAATTAATATGAAATACAAAACAAAAAGTTTCAAAGCGGTAACAAAAACAATATTTTAACTTCAACAAGTTTAATAGCAAAAGACAAATAAGACATTTTTCTGTTAAGACAAATAAGACATTTATCTGTTAAGACAAATAAGACATTTATCTGTTAAGACAAATAAGACATTTATCTGTTAAGACAAATAAGACATTTTTCTGTTAAGACAAATAAGACATTTATCTGTTAAGACAAATAAGACATTTATCTGTTAAGACAAATAAGACATTTATCTGTTAAGACAAATAAGACATTTTTCTGTTAAGACAAATAAGACATTTATCTGTTAAGACAAATAAGACATTTATCTGTTAAGACAAATAAGACATTTATCTGTTAAGACAAATAAGACATTTATCTGTTAAGACAAATAAGACATTTATCTGTTAAGACAAATAAGATATTTATCTGCAGTGGCGTATCGAGCTTAACTCGCGCCCGGGGCTGAATACCTTTTATTCGAAAACCATACAATATTATATGTAAACTATACCATTTGGCGCTTCTTTGTGAGTAGCGCCCGGGGCATGATGCCCCCTTGCCCCCCTCGCTACGCCACTGTTTATCTGTTAAGACAAATAAGACATTTATCTTTTTAGACAAATAAGATATTTATCTGTTAAGACAAATAAGATATTTATCTGTTCCTAAGAAACATTGAATGACGCTAATGTGTTTGTCTGACACAGATCGGATGCCTACTCTCAGCTACACATCTGTCTCAGCAATTATATCTGCGCAAAACTGTATAGAAAAACTAGACCCTGCTCTATTGAACACAGAGACGACCATCCCTATGATTACAGGGTATTTAAGCAACAATGTTTTCCCCAGGGAGCGCTTACCAGAATTTCACCCTGCAATAATTGACCATCGCTCAGGAGATTATTCGTTGGGACTCAGGACCTGGCGTACAACAAAAGCCCACCACGTCCTTAGTTCTGCCTCTGCCTTTAGCCGTGGTCGCTGTTCGACAAATGTGTTTCCCGGCTATTTCTGTCGGGTAATGACGTGTGAACAATTAATGAAAGCACACAAAAATTATCTCAAAAGCGCGTGAAAAGTTAATGGGATCTTACTTCAACACAGTCTCCTCATGTTGATGGGACCTTACTTCAACACAGTCTCCTCCTGTTGATGGGACCTTACTTCAACACAGTCTCCTCTTGTTGATTGGACCTTCAACACAGTCTCTAAGTGTTGATGATGTGGCACAGCGAGACAATGAGCCACCCGGGGGTGGACTTTCAGCTGCCGCCTCACCTCCCCCACTCACCCCCACCCAACCATTCCCCAGAAAACATATAAATATGTAGAGAGCTTCTTGGCAGAGTGAAACCTGGAAATAACGAACCTTAAAATAGCGCTGTCTCTGGTACTAACCCCCCCCCCCCGGGACCGAATAACAGTAGCATCTCTGCAGACAGTAGCATCCCTGCAGACAGTAGCATCTCTGCAGACAGTAGCATCCCTGCAGACAGTAGCATCCCTGCAAACAGTAGCATCCCTGCAGACAGTAGCATCCCTGCAGACAGCAGCATCCCTGCAGACAGTAGCATCCCTGAAGACAGTAGCATCCCTGCAGACAGTAGCATCCTTGCAGACAGTAGCATCCCTGAAGACAGTAGCATCCCTGCAAACAGTAGCATCCCTGCAGACAGTAGCATCCCTACAGACAGTAGCATCCCTGCAAACAGTAGCATCCCTGCAGATAGTAGCATCCCTGCAGACAGTAACATCCCTGCAGACAGTAGCATCCCTGCAGACAGTAGCATCCCTGAAGACAGTAGCATCCCTGCAAACAGTAGCATCCCTGCAGACAGTAGCATCCCTACAGACAGTAGCATCCCTGCAAACAGTAGCATCCCTGCAGATAGTAGCATCCCTGCAGACAGTAACATCCCTGCAGACAGTAGCATCCTTGCAGACAGTAGCATCCCTGCAGACAGTAGCATCCCTGCAGACAGTAGCATCCCTGCAGACAGTAGCATCCCCTCAGACAGTAGCATCCCTGCAGACAGTAGCATCCCTGCAGACAAAACCACTTTTGCTTCGGCCCCATGGGTTTAAAGTATTTATTTCCAGGTTTCACTGCTTATAGTAAAAGTGCCGTACGTCACTTTGATCGACCGGAAATGGTAAGGGGGGGGGGGTGAGAAAGAGTGAAGGAAATCAAGGACGCTAAAAACTCCCGAGCCAAAGTGGGTGCAGGGGTATGGGGAGATGGCTCAATATTCGATCATGCTTACCACCCAGGAAAAATTAGAGCTCAAATTCGTGAATATTTTCAAAAGACATAATCAAAGTGGTAGATTTACTATAAGACCAAACGAACTGGACTTTGTCTTTCTGTCTTTTGTCTTTCGGGGAACATGTACCACTGTGCGAGATCAAAAAATGCATTGAAATTATAATTCAAATATTGAAGAGATTTATTGAAATGAGACTCATTATAAAATGCACTTAAATTGATGCAAAGAATCCAAATGGCGGCATAACGTTACACTCTACAAAGATTATATTGTTCAAATTTGTTTTTATTAAATAGCCGCGTCCCCTGGGTCATAAGTTCTGGAAGGTGTAGATCTTATTTATTTTTTATCTTTTATTGTTTTGTTTCTACCCTGAACCCACTTTAATTGAATTGTTGTGCGCCCAGGAAGGCTAACGCTACACATTTTTGTTGTTTGAGTGTAGGCCTTTATCCTCAAAGCGGTCACATACCACTGCTTTGAGCTTGTCTTTTCACGTCCCCACACATCCTCTAAAGAAAACATATCTCAAATACAGTCTTCTTGATTGACTTCAGCCTAGTTGACTTGACTGTCACCCTAGTTGACTTGACTGTCACCCTAGTTGACTTGACTGTCACCCTAGTTGACTTGACTGCCGCCTAGTTGACTTGACTGTCGCATTAGTTGACTTGACTGTCGCCCTAGTTGACTTGACTGTTACTATAGTTGACTTGACTGTCGCCCTAGTTGACTTGACTGTCGCCCTAGTTGACTTGACTGTCGCCCTAGTTGACTTGACTGTCGCTCTAGATGACTTGACTGTCGCCCTAGTTGACTTGACTGTCACCCTAGTTGACTTGACTGTCGCATTAGTTGACTTGACTGTCGCATTAGTTTACTTGACTGTCGCCCTAGTTAACTTGACTGTCACCCAAGATGACACGACTGTCGTCCTAGTTGACTTGACTGTTGCCCTAGCTGACTTAACTGCCAACCTTTTTGACTTGAATATTACCCTGATTGAATTGACTGTCACCCTTGTTGACTCGATTGTTACCCTAGATGACTTCACTGTCGTCCTAGAGGACTTGACTATACACTGTATTTTTAGACTAAATATACAGTATAGAATTGAGCCAATGTTTAGACTTAATACACAGTATAGAATTGAGCCAATGTTTAGACTTAATACACAGTATAGAATTGAGCCAATGTTTAGACTAAATACCCAGTATAGAATTGAGCCAAAGTTTAGACCCTGACTGATTCCTCACATCTGACCGATAAACGATGCTGCTGGCCGCCGTCCATGGCTTGTCATGTAAAAGTTCTGGGGTGGGTGGGGTGAATATGCATTTGTTTTTGTTTTGTCTCTATACAGCTGTTCTTTATTACATAAATGTATTTTGTTTTATTGTCACGATTATGTCTCTTTTGCTAATATTTTTATGTACAGCGCGGTGAGCCTAGCCCTAGGCTGGGGTACCGCGCTATATAAGACAACATATAATAATAATAGACTAAATACACTACACAGTATAGAATTGAGCCAATGTTTAGACTAAATAAACAGTATAGAATTGAGCCAATGTTTAGACTAAATACACTGTATAGAATTGAGCCAATGTTTAGACTAAATACACTGTATAGAAATGAGCCAATGTTTTCACAGTTCCAGAATCTCATATGTCTAGTAATTTATGATAATAATGAAGTATGTCTTAATTATTTTAATCTTAAAATCCCTTCTTTTCGTTGCACTTGGTTGAAAATGATGCCCACCCCTAAATAGAGAAGAAAGTGGCGTCAGGGGACCTTCAACATAATCTCTACCAGTTGATGGGACCTTCAACATAATCTCTACCTGTTGATGGGACCTTCAACACAATCTCTACCAGTTCATGGGACCTTCAACACTACCAATTGTTGGGACCTTCAACACAATCTCTACCTGATGATGGGAACTTCAACACAATCTCTAAAAGTTGATGGGACCGTCAACACAATCTCTACCAGTTAATGGGACCTTCAACACAATCTCTACCTGTTGATAGCAACTTCAACACAATCTCTACCAGTTGATGGGACCTTCAACACAATCTCTACCAATTGATGGGAACTTCAACACAATCTCTACCTGTTGATGGGAACTTCAACACAATCTCTACCTGTTGATTGGACCTTCAGCACAATCTCTACCAGTTTATGGGACCGTCAACACAATCTCTACCAGTTGATGGGACCTTCAACACAATCTCTACCAGTTGATGGGACCTTCAACATAATCTCAGACCGGTTTATCCCTTGTTTAGTGTCGGCGTAGTTTTCAACTGTAAATAGTAGTTTAATCAATGAGCGGGGGTGGGGGAAGGTTTGCAATAAAAATGCGATAATTTTTTAATGAAAACGCCCATTATTTATTTTTTAAATAAAAATTTAACCCAACAAAAATTCTCCCGAAAGTTGTATAAGGCTGGTCGTAGTGGCGTAGTACCTTAGTGCCATAGTGCCGTCGTGCCATAGGTCCGTAGTGACATAGTGCCATAGTGCATAAATCTTAGCCTTAAAAACGTCGTTACAACCGCGAAAACGTAGGGGTAAAAAGGTCTGTAATCTCTACCTGTTGACTGGATTATCAACATAATCTCTACCTGTTAGTATTATAGATATGTCATACCTGCTTCTGGCAATTTGTCATCTATCGGACATCTGACAAAACATATCTGACTAAACCAATCTGATTTAACCCCAGGTGTCAGGTACAGCTTAAAATCTGTATTAATACCATTTAATGTTTGAGTACAAAAGAGGCTCATGATATACTAACATAGCCTGCGAACACACATGTTTGTGCTCATGTTATGCTGGCATAGCCTGTGAACACACGTGTTTGTGCTCATGTTATGCTGGCATAGCCTGCGAACACACGTGTTTGTGCTCATGTTATGCTGACATAGCCAGCGAACACAAAAGTTTGTGCTCATGTTATGCTGGCATAGCCTGTGATCACACGTGTTTGTGCTCATGTTATGCTGGCATAGCCTGTGAACACACGTGTTTGTGCTCATGATATGCTGACATAGCCTGCGAACACAAAAGTTTGTGCTCATGTTATGCTGGCATAGCCTGTGAACACACGTGTTTGTGCTCATGATATGCTGACATAGCCTGCGAACACAAAAGTATGTGCTCATGTTATGATGCTGGCATAGCCTGCGAACACAAACGTTTGTGCTCATCTTATGCTGACATAGCCTGCGAACACACGTGTTTGTGCTCATGATATGCTGACATAGCCTGCGAACACAAAAGTGTGTGCTCATGTTATGCTGGCATAGCCTGCGAACACACGCGTTTGTGCTCATGATATGCTGACATAGCCTGCGAACACAAAAGTTTGTGCTCATGTTATGCTGGCATAGCCTGCGAACACACGTGTTTGTGCTCATGATATGCTGGCATAGCCTGCGAAAACAAAAGTTTGTGCTCATGTTATGCTGGCATAGCCTGCGAACACACGTGTTTGTGCTCATGATATGCTGGCATAGCCTGCGAACACAAAAGTGTGTGCTCATGTTATGCTGGCATAGCCTGCGAACACACGTGTTTGTGCTCATGATATGCTCACATAGCGTGCGAACACAAAAGTTTGTGCTCATGTTATGCTGACATAGCCTGCGAACACACAAGTTTGTGCTCATGTTATGCTGACATAGCCTGCGAACACACGTGTTTGTTGTATTCCCGTGAAGTTTGTCGTTCAATTGTGTGTATGTCACGTGTGTATGTCACGTGTGTATCTTGTACCTGTAATGACTTTTGACACTTGTTGGATGGTGTAAAGCGATCAGTGAGGGATTCCAGGGGGAACGTAGAGGATGGCGGTGGTGGTCGTGTGGTAAACTTCAGTCACAGATGGACATGCGGTAGTAGCCAGAGGCATATAGAGTAGCTAGGGTTGGCGTGGGGAGGGGGGCTGTATTTATTTATCTGTTGTGATCATAAATATGAAAATGGCGGGGGGGGGGGGGGGGAAATCTCTCAAAACTTGAATGAATTTCTGATCCATAAATATATTGTTGTTCGAGTTGATTGTAACATAACATCTCAGATGACGTGGAGGACAGAGGCGTTTCAGTTAGAAATTTTCAGAAAGACTATTACGACTATGGTCTCTCATTTCCCTTTGAGGGAAAACGGGAATGAAGTTTATCTCATCCCGGGATTTACCTGGAAACCCCGGGATAAAATTTATTTTATTAAAAATATATTATAAACGTAATTTGACAATAACGGCAAATCCCTAGTAATGGATAATCAGATGATAATATGCTTGTTTGTTATTACACAAAAGTGCGATATTTGTTTTTAAAGAATGTCATTTAGCGCAGTTATCGGGAATTATATTTCGTGGAAATCATATTTCATTCATCTTCCCCTTTTAAAAAAACCAGGAAAAACTGATTTTTGGAAGTTCGGGGGTTAAGGCTGAAATGTTGATAGAATGTGTCGTCATTGGCAACGAGTTCACAGGAAGTGGGTCAATGAGCCGTCCAAAGATTTTGCCAGCCACGAACAAAAGCGAAGTTAATATAAGGGATTAAAAAACAACAACAACAACAACACTACATTATATAAAATTAATTTGACACATGAACATTTTGGGACAATCCACATTAGTATAGCAGGGGTCCTATCTAGAGCAGCGGTCCTATCTAGAGCAGCGGTCCTATCTAGAGCAGCGGTCTATTCTAGAACAGCGGTCCTATCTAGAGCAGCGGTCCTATCTAGAGCAGCGGTCCTATCTAGAGCAGCGGTCCTATCTAGAGCAGCGGTCCTATCTAGAGCAGCGGTCCTATCTAGAGCAGCGGTCCTATCTAGAGCAGCGGTCCTATCTAGAGCAGCGGTCCTATCTAGAGCAGCGGTCCTATCTAGAGCAGCGGTCCTATCTAGAGCAGCGGTCCTATCTAGAGCAGCGGTCCTATCTAGAGCAGCGGTCCTATCTAGAGCAGCGGTCCTATCTAGAGCAGCGGTCCTATCTAGAGCAGCGGTCCTATCTAGAGCAGCGGTCCTATCTAGAGCAGCGGTCCTATCTAGAGCAGCGGTCCTATCTAGAGCAGCGGTCCTATCTAGAGCAGCGGTCCTATCTCCCGTACCCTTTGATTAAGCTTTTGATTAAGAATAACACCCCCCTCCCCCCCCCCCCAAAAAAAAAACACCAAAAAAAAGTCCAAGTTATTAAATGAAGCAGATAAGCTAATGACGTCATTTTATATTCTTTTTAAAAAAAACGTTCATTTTCTTATGTTACAAATAAACATTAGGATACACATGTTTTTTTACCCATATTAATATTAACTGAAAGTACAATAATTATTCATTAACTTTACAGAAGCAGCTATGAGTCTTGTATCCAAATGATCCAATGTGGCTCGTTAAATTATTAACAGCTCAATAAAGTCATTGAGTTTGTTTCGTGGATCCTAGTTGGTTTGTTTTTGTTGTTGTTTTTAACTAAGGCTAAAATAAAGATATATATATAACCTCAAACCCATTGTGACGTTTAGTCTCAATGTATGTATAATATATAAGTATAAGGTGAGATTGCTCGTACAACAGCTACATCATATAAAATGACTTCCGATAAAACGAATCTAAAAAAAATCAACATTTCAATATCACATTAGGCCATAAAACGAGGGCAAAAATCAATAAAAACTATCAGCATCGGAATACAATACAACAAATTGAACAATACTGCGTTCTTATTATTTATTTTATCTGAGAAATGTTTGTGTGGATAGTCATCATCATCATGTCTCTTAGTCCTTGGACCGCTGGGACGCCACAGATGACATGAAAACTATCCTTCTCCATTCCTCTCTGTTTTCTGCATTTCGTACTTTATCGCCTAGTTTTAATCCCGTCCACTCTTTGATGTTATCTTCCCATCTTTTTCTCTGTCTTCCTCTTCTCCTCCCTCCTCTCGTTGTGCCATGCATGATTTCTTTGGCGAACCCTTGATTTCTTGTCACGTGGCCATACCGTTTGTTGTTAATAGACCACTAAATATTGAAATATAGCTTTTCGTAAATGAGCAGGAGAATTTAATCTCTTAATTTTAGTCTATGGCTCGTTCTAAAAACAGTCCATAATAAAGGACGATACCAATGTTTAAAAATAATAACAAATAAAACGACAATCAAGGCCAGAGCTAATTACAATTAATAACTTTTTAAATTTGTGTACTTCAATTAAATAATAACAGCAAAAGAAATATGATTGAAATTATAAACTTACAGATTTTCAGGTACCGGTACTGTTTGTATAAAATACAATGAGTCAAGATTGTACGAGGAATTAGAAGAATCTACACACAACAAAGTATTAAATAATGACACAGCACATCTCGTGGTAAAGGAAAAATATCTCTCTCTCTATCGGTCAGCCCTTTTTATAGGCATTTCCTACTAATGTCTAGAACCGTCTAATGCATTGTTTTGCTTTCCCGTTTTATCCAGACCCTTCTGAATAACGAAGCTTTTTGTAAACAAGGGAAAGTTTTGTTAGCCACACTTCAAAGGCGGTCACGAGAGTTCACGAGGTTGGGAACAGCTGTATTATTATTATTATTATTATTATTATTGGTAGTTTTCTATAGCGTGGTACCCCAGCCTAGGGCTGGGCTCACAATGCTGTACATACAATTTAACAAACATAATCATGAACTTAATTAATTAATTTACATTAATTAAAAAAACAAAACAAATGTGTATTCGCCCAACCATTCCATAAAAATTTACACGTCAAGCCATGGACGGCACTCAGCAGCATCGTTTAACGGTTAGAGGGGGAATCAGTCAGGATAGTAGAGTTTAAAGAGATGTGTTTTGAGTGCAATTTTGAAGGCTGCTATGGTTGATATATTTCTAATGTGTAGAAGAGAATTCCATTGTTTGGGGGTACGGTAAGAGAAAGATCGTTCACCGTATGTTTTTGTGCGAGTCTTGGGGACATAAAGAATACGCCCGTCTGCGGAGGAGAGAAGCCGTCGAAGGGGTGAATAGACAGAGAGAAGTTGTGGCAGAGAACAGAGAGTTTATAGTAAATCCGTGCTTGTACAGGGAGCCAATGAAGTGAATGAAGTGGTGGTGTGACGTGATCACGTTTTTTTTTTGCCTTTAAAACTAGTCTAGCAGCTGAGTTTTGAACCTTTTGTATATTTTCTAAGAAGTGTTTTGGTGAACCTGACAGAAGAGAGTTGCAATAGTCAAGACGAGAGAGAACAAGAGCACAGACTAGGGTTTTTGTTGCACTAACTGTGAGGTAGTGGCGGATGGAGCTGATCTTACGGATAGCCGTGTATGCAGAGCGACAAATGTGAGATATATGATTATCGAGAGACATGTTGTTAGACAGTATAAAACCAAGATTCCTAGTGGAGTATGTAAACTGTATGTCTGAGATACCTAATTGAAATGAGGTGGGGAGAGTTGAGTAAGAGGATGATTTGTGATCGTGAATAAGAAGTGCTTCCGTCTTGTCATCGTTAAGTTTCAACTTGCTGAGTGTCATCCATGACTTGACATAAGCAATGCTCTCCTGCAAAGTCCGGACAGCGGAATCGACAAGAGAGGGATGGGTATGCTTGTATAGCTGCGTGTCATCTGCGAATGACTGGCTCTCCACAGCATGCCTCTCTAGCAAGAGGAGCAGTGGCCTAGTATACATTGTAAATAGAATCGGGCCCAAAACGGACCCCTGTGGCACTCCATACACCAAGTCAGCACTGCCAAAGAGAAAGCCATCGACAGCGACCGCCTGCGTTCTATTGGAGAGGTAGGACCTAAACCAAGCCAAAACTGAACCAGAAATACCAAAGTAATTTTCAAGGGTTTTGTAAAGGGTTTCATGGTCGACAGTGTCAAAGACCGCACTGACTTCCAAGAGGATCAGGAGTGAGACATCACCGCTGTCCAATGCGAGCAAGAGGTCATTGGTGACTCTCAAGAGAGCTGTCTCAATGCTATGGAAAGGTCTATAGGCTGATTGATTAGGACTGAGAAGAGAGTGGTCGTTTAAGTAAGCAAAAAGTTATTTTAGAACTAGTTTTTCAATGACTTTAGATAAAAATGATAAGTTAGATACTGGTCTATAGTTTTTTTTTATTATTTTCATCCAGACCAGACTTCTTAAGTTATAACAGTATACTGTATACAGGTTTCCAGCACATGGGCGGAGACATCAAATGGGGTTGCGTAGGGATTTATGTGGGGCTAAGAGAAATTGTGATTTTGAAATAGTTTTAATTGATGTCTTAAAAGTTTGTGTTGCTATTTCATTCAAGACAATAAATACGACGTCAATAACAAGACATTAAATATGTCGCCAATAACAAGACAATAAATATTTCGTCGATAACAAGACATTAAATATGTCGCCAATAACAAGACAATAAATATTTCGTCGATAACAAGACATTAAATACGTCGCCAATAACAAGACTTTAAATATTTCAACAATTACATGACACTAAAATGACATCTTTTTTTCAATATATTGTGTTACGGATCACTTTGCTTCTATATGAATGTGGTCTTGACTTGAAAGCGCTTGAGAACCTGTGTACTAAAGCTACTGAGTTTTTATTTCAGCGCAGTTAACTAGATTTTACAGGTCTTGGCGTATAAAAAATAAAAGTGCCGACCGCCCCACCCCCCACCTCACACCCTTCCAATGCCACTGATTAAGGTTGCTCTGTTTGTCCTGGTCAAACGCTATTTTAAAGTCTATCCTTTTGTCCTGTCAATAACAGACAGTGGAACCCCGAGATAACGCGCTTCTGGTGTCATTAACCGATTACAATAATAATTAGTGGAATCAGAGGCGTAGCTGGGTTTTTGACGCCCTTGGCTAATTTATTTTTGGCGCCCTTGATAAATTGAAAATTTTTTTAAAATCACAGATTTAGCGGCGCCCTTTTGAACTGGCGCAGGCCGGCGCCCTTGGCAACTGCCCCAATGCCAAGCCGTTGTTACGCCACTGAGTGGAATCTATTCAATATCGCTACGCTAGATATATTTGAGGATCCGTATATTTAAGGCCAATCTTCTTAGAAGCTTACATTATTCGATCGAAGTGGCTATTGGTAACCGGGTACCAGAAGTGAGAGGTTGGGATTAAAAAACGATTTAAATAATTATTGTTGGGTTTGTAAGACCAAATGAGGTATCAAATGTAAGATAATTGTTTGTAATCTTAATTCTTCAGTTTTACTCAAATAAACTACCTCAAATGACATCCGAATAGCACTGAGTCTAAGGGTACCCGGGTGCGAATGGCGGCGCTGCGTGTCCGGGTCCATTTTGACTAATGCTATTCCTATGTCATTTATAGTAGTTTATTACTTACCATTCGCATTTATCTTTATTTTTTATTTAATTATTTTTTGCAAACTCACAAGTTTAAAGACTTTAATAACACTGTATTAAACTACATTTTCTTCAATTTTAAGGTCTATACTTTTAATAGTCCTCGCTAAGTATCAAACGTGAGCAATCTTTTCATGTTTTCAAATTATATTTTATAATAAAAAGCATGACTTTTAAACTAGGGATTGTTGTTAATTACAAATTAAATGATGACGTCATGCTTTCAAAAATATGGTTATTATTAGCATCAGTTTCAGCAATCTCTTCGCTATGGCACTGCCCCTCCCCCCCCCCCCCCCAAGCCGGACCTCAATCAATGTTCCCTTTAAGCTGCGCGGCTGCGCGGCCGTGCAACTACCTCACAGATGCCGCGCAGCAGTTTTGAGCATCCGCGCAGCAAATTTTTATAAAATACATTCGAACAGATACGCTGCACTCTGCAAAGTAAAACTTTGCACACAACTTTATGATTTTGCACACGAACCAGCAAACCTTAGAGGGAACATTGACCACAATGTGTACAACAATATAACAAAAATATTTAAAATGACAAAATTGTCATTTTAAAGAAGTTTTCAAAAGTATATTAACTGGCGCCTGAAACCGATTCCAATTAGTGCAATCTATAAAATATCGCTAGGCTCAATATATTTGATGATTTGTAATCAATTTGTAGTATTCGGTTATAAAAATCGCACTGACCGTTCCAGTCTTACTTCCTGTTGTTCGCATATATCGCTCATTTTATTTATTTATTTATTGCAACTTCACAAGTTTAAAGACTTTACTGACACTGTATTAAAATACATTTACATCCCTATAAAGGTATAAAATTTTAATAATAGATAGTCACGTATTAAACATGTGCAATTTTCGTTCGATCAAACTCCCGTTCGACCAAACTTCCGTCGATCAATTTTCCGTCGACGAAATTTCTTTCAAACAAAGTTCTTGATACTCAAAAGCACACTTACTACCTTTATAATATAAAGGACTTTAAAAAGACACGTTACATTCCGCTTTTGCTTGCTGTAAAATGTTAACGTATCTGATCATAATCATAATGAGGAGAAATAAAACACTGATGAGAATGTTACGCGATAAATTAATGTTAAAAGATAAATTAATATTATGTGGTAAATGAATGTTATACGATAAATTAATGTTATAAGATAAATTGATATTATACGTTAGATAAATTTTATACGGTAAATCAATGTTATATGTTAAATTAATGTTATAAGAGGCCATCCATAAATGAAGTCACGCGTCTAAGTGGGGGGTGGGGTCAGATTTTTGTGACGAAGTGGGGCAAGCCATGTGACGTCACATGAAAAGTGGAATATTTTATTAAATAATTGCCCTTAATAACCCTAATTTATAGACATGTTTAAGATTATTTTATACAATTACATAATATATTTTATTTTTAAACTACTATCACTGAGAGAATCAGTGCAGTTGTGTGAGGTCCGAAAAATGGCCTCTGATCAAGTTACAGGACGTTAAGTAAGAGGAGAATCGGAGTGTAGTTACAATGACAGTCGTGAGAATATATGGCTAAATGTGGACACGGGAAGTGGAATGGAACAAAAAAATGGTTGACTGCGGGGGAAAAAGGGGGGGGGGGGGGGGGGTTCTTAGTAAATGCTCTGGGGAAGGGATTCTTAACCTTTTTTTTTTTTTTTTTTTTTTTTTTTTGCATCGCTGCAGGTCCACTCCGTTTAAACATCCCTCCCCCAATCTTATAAATTATATTGTAATAAAATGTAAAATAATTTTATTATCGTAGTTTTTTTTTCTTTAATTAACTTTTTATAAACAAGGGGGGAAAATACCAATACAAGTAATGTACCAGCAAAATTCACTAGAAAAACAAGTACTGCTGCTAATCAAAATGCATACAAACTTTTTTTAAAGCAGCAACAACTTTCAAAGGCATCAAATACATTCAGTGGCATAGATTTGTGTCACTCAGTCCGGTAAGCTCGTGGTGTCACTCCCCACCCCAGACTTCCACGATGTAATTCTTCTTGTTAAACTTAGTCCCCGGGATAACAAATACAAGAACAAAAACAAATTAATTGAAGGTCATGGGTAAATGTATTTAACTTAAGAACTTTAACTTGTACTTAGAATCGCCCATTGTTTTCAAAGGATAGTTTTATTTCTCAGAATTTAGATAAACATAGCTTCCTGTCACTTACAAAAGTTACCGAACACTTAAATCGGCGTTGAAACATGGTCAAAACGTTGTGTTTCTGACCTAACAGAAAGGTAACCTAATTGCTGACGCACCAACCTTGAAATTTTAATAAAACACGCATTTTGATTGGTTACATAATAATAATAATAATAATGTTTATTTAAAAAACACGCTTCATTCCTAATTAATGCTCGAAGCGCTATAAAAATACAAAACGTAACAAAACAAAATCTACATACACGCCTATGGACAATACAAGCCAATACATTGAGAAATACGAGCAAGCTCCTTGAAAACAAGGAGGTAGACTACATCCCCCCAGCAGGTGAGTTCGAAAAAAAATTATTTTCAACTAAGTTTTGTCTGGCTGTTTCTGAGAGCGACAGGAAGGCCGTTCCAGATACTTGGATAGAATTCAAAAAGCACAGAATAATGCAGCTCGCACTGTTTTGCGCAAACGCAAATTCGACCGTGCTAAAACACTTCTGAGAGAGCTGCATTGGCTGCAGCTCCGCGCTCGCATTGAGTACTAAACTGCAACTCTGTGCTACCGCTGCTTGCATGACCTGGCCCATCCTATCTCAAAGTGCTCATGACGCCCTATGTACCCACTAGACCATTACGTTCATCCGATAGTGGCAAACTGGATACCGCGATGCCGCTTTGAGACCTACGGAAGGCGCACTTTAAAATAATTAAATGTTATAAAATGAATTGGTGTCCGTAAAGATAATGGAGATTTAGAATCACTGAGACACCCTGGTGGGAACAGTCACTCTATGATACATTGGTGTTTCTATTATAATGACCTTTGATCCCTGTACAAGGCTATACCTTCCAACGAGTGCAACTATTGGCGTAGGAAGATGTTGCGGACGGAGTGGTCCCTGCAGTTGGGGGTGTGGTGATGATGTGGTATGATGCCAATCAAACAACATCCGGTTCGGTCCTTGTCGGCAACAGAAAAAAGACAATGTACTTGTACATTTTTATAATGTTTTTATTATTTTGATATTTTAACAACCGTACCGGTAGAATAGTTTAGATTTAACGGTTCACCCGAACCGGATTGAACTGGCTCCAGTGCATCAGCTTTTTTTTTTAATTCGTTGGGTGGTGGGCGTTGCAATTCCGGTCAACATCTTTATGTGCATTCTCAATGTATTGTGGTATTCTTGAGGCAGGGGCGGCAAAAACCATGGACCTCCCCGGGCGTCACACTAATAAGGGTCGTCCATTTATTTTTTCATCAAAATAAGGAGGGAGGGGTTTGGAAATGTCTGACGATTGTTGACACGGTTTTGGGGGGGGGGGGGGGGGTAGATTAGTTGACATCAACAATCACTTTTTCTCTTTTAAAATTTTTATCTTAAAAAATTGACTTGTTATTACATTATTTTAACAAATTTAATGAGTGTAAATTAAAATAGTTATATAATTTTTAACAATATAAGATGCATTTAATATGTGTCTGACTGTTCACTGCGGATGGCTGGTTAGAATGTTAGCACCTTAATTAATGCAAGAGAAGTCAAAAGTTGGCCTCTCTTCACCTGTAGATTCTATTTGTCGCAAATGACTAGGGCGGTATGTTTGCAGTCATGTTGCAGGTATGGAACAAGGTCAGTGTTCAAGTGGCATGCGCAATCAAGATAAATGATATTGATAACGTAGGAATACGATATTTTGAGAATTAGGGGAAAGTAAAGTGAGAAACAATACTAACACCGCTGCTTGAACGGATTTGCAAAGTCTGTAACATCTATTTTGCATCACAAGTCATGTTGAAAAAGCATATTTAACAGCTCCGACAATGCATAAGAAATTACCACCTGCTCCTAAACAAACAAGTATTCGACTAATGCAAGTAGCTGCCAGGACACAGATAGAGCTTATGGCAATTATTGCTCACACTGACAATTTTTCTATTTTAAGTGCTGCATGGTTAGATGCGAATGATGTTGACTTGTCTGGTATAACAGTTCCGCAAGATGAAAATGATAAATCAGCAACGATGCCTATTGTAACGATATTATAGCAACACCTGGCTACTCCCTGGGAAGATGATAGCAGCTAGGAACAATGCTACAGTTGTCAGCTATACTGACAATAATCATATTTCTACTTCCACAATCAATGATTTTTAGTTTTTGACAACCTTTTCATTGATTCTGCATTATAAATATTCAGTGTAAAAACGCTTTGACTTGTTCATTAACAAACTAATTAAAATGTTTTTCCTACAATTTTGTGCTATTAAAATAGATCATCACGAAGTAAAATGTATTTATACATTTATTTGTATTATAATTCATTAAATTATTTTTTTTTTGGGGGGGGGGGGGCATACAATGTTGACATCATTACTTGAGAGGAGGGGGGGGGGTCACTGAAAGTTTGACAGTTGTTGACAAAAGGGGCGGTGTCAAAATTGCGTAAAAATTGTTGATATAATCAATGGACGGCCCGTCACTATTGTGTGGTTAATTATTTTAAAAGATCGCAATCACGACTTCAATGTTATAGAAGTTATCTAGAGGGTACGGGCTTAAATGTAAATTCCTTTTTTTTTTCAAATATAAGAGTTTTGAGTTTGGGCATTTTTTTTTTTTTTTTTTTTTAATTAAATACAAATTTTAAAACGATCATCTATTAGCTGAGTTTTTTGAGTGCGTAGAAAGGTAATTAATTGAAAAGTAATTAATTAGTCTGATTATTCAACATCTTCTTTCTAAATTGTGAAAGGAAAAATAACGTGAACATAATAATAATAATATGTATAGCTCTTTGTTGATTAAGATTATGAAAATGTGCTGAGCTCTTTGGTGCCCGGATTGTAAATTAGTTCGTGATATTAGAGTGGCTCCCCTTTAAATGTTCAGCGCCCCCTCAGTTGTCAGCCATCACAAAAACTTGTTGTCATTTTTCTTGTCAATGGCCTGAAACGCCATCCTTCGAATTGAGTGATTATATAGATAATGCTTTAATTGAAAATAATCAATTCCTGATTGCGAAGCATTCATGGAATATCGGACGATTGTGTATAACGCAGCAAGAGACGGTAAATTAGGCCGTCTACGTGTATTTTTAGACCAACGTTCAAGAGATGAAGTTTCGATGCTGATTCATGCTAAAACAAATGGTGCTACTCCTCTAATTATGGCTGGTAGAAATGGTCATCTAGAAGTAGTTAGGTATTTGGTAGAACAATGCAAAGCTGAAATAGAGCAAGTAGGCTCAGTTACTTTTGATGGTGAGACTATTGAAGGTGCCCCACCTCTTTGGTGTGCCGCTGCTGCGGGACATCTTAGTATTGTGAAGTATCTAGTGGAACATGGGGCAAATGTTAATAAAACAACCTTCACAAATTCAACTCCACTAAGAGCAGCGTGCTTTGATGGACATTTTTCAATTGTTAAATACCTAGTTGAACAAAAGGCTGACATCGAAATAGCAAATAGACATGGCCATACTTGTTTAATGATATCCTGTTACAAGAAGCATTTGCAGATTGTTGAGTATTTACTGAAACTTAAAGCTCAAGTAAACAGGAAAAGTATAAAAGGTTTGTCATCTCAATACTTAAGAAATTGAAACAAAATTCATTTTTCGGAACATCCCATGGTTGCACTATGCCTATGTCCATGACTGGCCCATGGGGCCCATCCTTTCTAAGTTATTTAGTTACCCGGTATAACAAATTACGGGTAGATAAGTTTTCAGATATATTTTCTTGGTAAATTCAGACAATTGGTGCCATGACATATCACACGGCTGCTATTTTAGTTGCCACTACCGTGAACTTTTATAATTGACTGTCACTAAACCTAACCTAAACCTTAAATGTATCCCTAAACCTAACCTGAACCCTAAATGTATCCCTAATGGCACCAATAGTCTGAATTAGCGATTTTCTTTTTTAACTTTTTGTTTATATAAAGTACCATTTGGGAATATTAGCATCACAGCAAGCTTTCTACTTAAGACTTGTTAATTTTTTATTTCTAAATTTAAAAATGTTAATTTTTTAAACAAATGTTTTTCTGAAATGTCTGTCATAATTTTTAAAAGTTCATAAACTCATTTCTGATGGTTGTAACTAAACATGTCATTCAGATGTACTGCCAGATATGATCTTAAGAACGCAAATTAAATATGTCATTCAAAATTCAGATGTCCTGCCAGATATGATTGTATGCATCCTGACACATATCTTAATTGTTATTCAATAACTTATTGCCATTGCACAGTAACAACGAAAACACACATCCCCTGAGACTTTCCCCACTAAGGGCCACTATGACAAGAATTTGTGGGATTTCTATTTAATAAATAGGCATGTTTATCTTTTTTTGTTTTAAATCTATATGTGTGTAAATATTGTTCATATCTATCAAATGTTGGTCTGATGTGTGAAAATAATTATTTTTTTAGTTTCGTCTGTGCTCGTCATTTTCTGGGCTGTTATCATTTTAGTTTTCTTAAGATAATCCATTGCTGGATGCATTTGTTCTTACTTTGTTAAAGTAATTTAAGGAACTTAAAAAAACAAAGATGTTTAGGTACTTTATTTGAAAATCATACTTTTTTTCCCCTCTATTCAAGAATAAATGAGTCAGGCTTCTGGTGAGAATAAAATAATCTTTAACTTTAACATTCTAAATAGGAAACCTAAACTTGTTTTTCTAACAGTGGAAAAATGCCCTCCTTTCAACTGATCTCACTGGGGTGTTAAATGCCTAGCAGATTTTGGGTGAGACTGGGCTTGCCATTGTAGGTGTGAATTTTAGTCAATTAGAAATACATCTGTTAGAGAAAAACTTATTTGTTGAAAGGCAAGCTTTAGTTTGTAACACTGTAATGCATTTAATTCATTACATTTGCTACACGATGTGGCCTTCATCTCGTTCTACTTCTAGTACCTGATACTTCAAATCAATAATTTTCTTGTGACATTCTGCATGTCATTGACTTTGAGTTGTTGCCTTTTTTTTAATTTGACTTACAAAATCTTGAAGGTAAGTACGGAAATCTTTTTGTGTGTAATTTACTGTAAAATCTTAAAAAAACATATCCTCTTAAAATCATCCTGTCCACACTTGTAATCTTCTCTTTGAGGAATATCTGAACGACTCATATTTAAGATTTACATCCTTGGGAATTATAGCACAATCTTTGGGCACCATGGCATAATCCTTTACCCCTTGGGAAATATGACAGGGTTCTTATGGTTACTTATATTTATCTTAACTATGTTTGGTGGCCGCCCCCTTTTTCTTTCAAAATTAAGAAAATAAAATTAATAAATCAAAATCTCAATTACGGTATTTGAATGCACTGTGGATTCTGTTGTAAGTCTTTGCATGATGAAGAAGGGGTTTAAATGAAGACTTTATAAAGTATCAATTTATTCCTTGTGGTGTATGCTGTTACCTTTGGTAAACAGAACTAATATTAGGGTTTGAGACAGAGCTAAATAACGACTAGGAAATTTTAAAAAGATGTATCAGGCTATTGATGTCTTCAAAGCTTGGAAAAAAGTGAATTTTATTTTGCTGTCATAGTGCAATAAAATTGACCAGTGGGGAAAAAAATGCAATGATCGCACATTTGCACATAGTGTTTGGCTAAAATTTGACATAACTGGTATTAAAACTCCAAGATTCTATTGACACTGTAAAGATTGACCTCCTAAACACCTGGTTGGCACTTTAAAACATAAGCTTATTAAATAGTCAAAGGAGCAGAGAACCATTATTTGCAGGTTTATTAGTGCAACCCCAGCAAAGACTTGCAATTATCTTGGCTGTGAAATGTGTTATATGTGAAATTAAATATTTCTTTTATTTGTCATTTAATGTCAAAAGTTCAAATGTTTATCTGATAAATTCTTCTAACTTTACTCCAGGTAACACAGCCCTCCATGACTGTGCAGAGTCAGGAAGCCTGGAAATAATGAAACTCTTGCTAAAACATGGAGCCATTATGGTCAAAGATCACTACCAAATGACACCTTTAATGGCAGCCGCAGTTGCGGGCTATCACCAGATTGTAGAGTATCTCATCAGCCGTACAGAATGCTCTCGGTTAGAAAAGATCGAGGCTCTAGAACTTTTAGGTGCTACATATATCGATAGGAAACGTGATAATATAGCTGCTCTTGAAGTATGGCAGAGGGCTATGAAGCTGAGGTTTGAGGATGGGTCAAAAACTTTCCCCAAGCCTACAAATGTGAAGCCAGTAGAAGCATATGAATATGCAGTTGAGGCCAGGTCAAGCAGCATGCTTGATGAACTAGTCTCTGACCCGGATGAGATGAGGATGCAGGCGTTGCTGGTCAGGGAGAGGATTCTTGGGCCGGCTCACCCGGACACTTCCTACTACATTCGCTATCGCGGGGCTTTGTATGCAGACATGGGCAACTTTGACAGATGCATCTCTCTCTGGATGTACGCCCTTGAAATGCAACAAAGTGCTTTGGAACCTGTGAGCCCCATGACTCAATCCAGTTTCTTGTCTTTCGCTGAATTATTCTCTTTTATGACATCGGAGTGGCGGGGAAGAGACTTGTTTTCTTGTCTCAAATTTCAAAATCTAATGGCTGTTTTGCAACGTGCGGTGGAAGAAATTCAAAGAGCCATCGCTTTCAGTAAATCACAGAAAATAACTGTTGCCGATGCCGAGAACCGAAGTTTGTCTAATCTCAAAAGGTTGATGGTAATAGTTTTACATTTACTTTGTCTCATGACGAGGTTGGAACTTTTATTATCAGGGGACGACAAGCTGGATTTTAGGAAAATTGTCTACCGTTTAGTGAGGATGGCTCCTCTTGGTCTGAAGAAAAGCACTCTCCTCCATCTTGCATGCACCCGTGAGACAACTGATGTAGGTCGGTATCCCATTTGCAAATTTCCTAGTCTGGACGTAATAAATCTTTTGATTGAAGTTGGAGCGGATCCCAATGCTCTTGATGAGGAGGGTAACTCACCTCTTCACATCGCCGCTAAAGATGTGCCGTCTGATCGCCAAGTGCTCAAAGTCTTGATAGAGAACTGGAGCCATATAGATGCATGTAATAATAAAGGTGAGACAGCAACAGACTTGTTGCATTCTGTTCCTCTGCATAGTATTGTTCCGCCTCTCAAGTTTACCACTCTTCAATGTCTGGCCAGCCGTGAGATTGCCAAAAATAGAATCCCTTACAAAGGCGTCGTTGGCTTAGAGTTGGAGAAGACTGTAGAGTTACATCAGTGCAAATTTGATACCATCAAAGCTAAAATGGATGAAAGTTCGTGGCCTAGAGAACATGAAAAGTGATATTTAAATAATTTTAGGTGCATTAGTCTGTAGCTGAATTTGACCTCATCGTGGATATTTATTGGAGTGCCTGGCCATTGGGAATCATTTGAGGGAATATGGTTCTTAAATGTTAAATCATGAGGTGGAAGCCAACGTCTCAAGAAATGAAAGCCATATTTACTTGTAGGTCTTACTGAATACTTTGTTTTTATGTTGTAATCAATGATGAACTTGGGAAATCCCATGCAAATTAAACGCTTAATCAGAATTAACTCTAGGCACGTCCGCTGGTAAATTGAAATTAATTAAACCCTCTTTTATTCAAAATTAATTTTAGGAAATCAACTGAAGCCTTTTTATTTAGTCAAGCGGTTTTAGAATTCTAAAAGGTGCGTAGAAGCTCAGGGTTTTGCTTGAGAACATTTTTTAGGTTAGCCGAAGAAGAGGACTAATTTAAGACCATATTTAAAGAGTTGACTAATTTAAGACCATATGTAAAGAGTTGACGAGTTCCTCGTGGGGTCGAATGTGCTGTGGCACACTTAGAAAATGTGATAACTGTACATTCTGCTTTATGATACATTGTTGCATTGAAATGTGTAAGGTTGATTTTGACCCCTGATATTGTAGTCAGTCAGGTCAGGTTATTTTGGCTCTAGTAATACTGACATTTGGCTCTAGTAATACGGACATTCAATAATCTTTTGTGATGAGTTTATAATTTTTTTTAAAAATCTAAAGCCCTTTGTTTAGTGGTGTTTTGAGCATGTTTGTTGGTTGAACCTGAAGTAAGAATAGGAAATAAAGTATCTGCTTTATGTCATGACATTATAATTGTAAAATAAGCAATTTAAATTTATCTGATGTTTTCGAAACAATGAAACGGTCAATATCATAATTTCTTAAAAGCTTTAAGAAAGTGAATGTTATCAAATTGGACCAATAGTCCACCTCTTTCACAATACTGGGACTTGAAGATCAAGTGTGTAATAAAATTGAGATTTGGTGTGGTTGGGGGGCAGGGGGATGACCTTGAAGATCAAGTGTGTCATAAAAGTGTCGTTTTGGGAGCGGTAGGGGAGCTATTTGTAGTGCAATAGCTGCTCCAATAATTTATTTATGTAAGCTATTTTTAAAATGTCGACACTTGAGAAATCATATAAAAAAACTAACAGTTAGTATAGAATAAAAGAGTGGTGAACAGTCCTACATTTAGATCTTGTTTTGAGGGTCATTGCTTAGTGATCACTTTTTAAAAATATTTTCCACAATCAAATTGTTGACTGTGATTAAACTGTTCAGTTAAAGATTGTAAAGATATGGTTTATTTTATAGCTTGGGTGGAGGGGTGGGTGGGAGGGAGCACATATTTCTCATCTATGTCAAATGTATTGGCAGTGATCTGTGTGCTCTTGGGAACCAAAGGTTTCATGCGTACACTTATACAAATAACACTCTCAAGGTAATGACTATGTGTACAGGACAAGGTGTGTACCGCACTAACATGTTTTAGATTTATCCAGAATATGTGTGCTTATTTATTTGTACATCAAGGTTTGTACTGGTACAATGTTATAACATCCTCAGTGTGGGTACAATGCTAACATGACAAAATGTGTAATGACAAAGTTTGTGCAAGCCCTACTTGCCTTAGATGCATCTAGATTAGCTAACAGGCTAGTGTACTTTTTTCTAACCCACAGGAATGTCTGACTCTCTCCGGGGTCTTGTCTCTCCTTTGCCTTGTTTCCAAATGAAAACTCCTCTTTTTGTAAATTATTATCCTCATTTTCAACAATAGCGACTGATTTCATATCATTTGATGAACTTGACCTCTTCGTTCTTTAAGACTATTCAAGGAAATAGTTGAAGCCGTGGTGACAACATCGTGAGAAAGCCTTTCAAACAAAATGGGACAAGTACCGTACACATCATGGGAGGTCATGGTATCTGAACCTTCCTGCTGTTGTATTCCTCCCTTTTACCCAACTGTTTGTGGTGCTCTTTGAACACAACTTCAATTAACACAGACAAATGTCCTCATATTGTTAATGTCACTTAGATTGGACACTAAGCAGAAACTGACTTTCATTGCCCTATTGCTGATCTAGTTGCAGGATGCCAGTTTTATTTGAACTTAGTGCTTCAGCTTAAAAACATTCCCCCTCCCTTACTGCATGGTACTATTATCAATAATCTTTTTACCAGAGATTTTAGAGCTTTCCCGTGCTTCGGCTTCATTCAGTAATTGATCGAGTTCTTAGATTTGTTTTAGAAATTATTGACTTATTTTACCTATCAATGTTTAGCTAAGTGCCTCTTAGTTATTGGAAATAGTCCCATACAACAGTTACTAAGTCTCCACCTTGTTACCATAATTCAGACATGAGTGGATGGTGATTGGTTCTTGAACATTTCATGAAAATATCTCTGAATCTGCTTCTCCTTCCTCAATGTTAACTCGCTTAGAATGCATTTTTCATTCCTTTTAACAATTGTTTCATTGGAAGCCAAAATGTTTACTTTAGGAGACATTCGAGTTGGCATTAGCGGATAACTGGAAGTTCTTGACAAGGAAAGTCTTTGTAAATTGTTGAATATTATCAGACAAATTATATAGCGGGCATTGTGTCTGTTCATTTATGAACAGCAACTATCCTTGAGATTAATCCAATGTGCTGGCAACATTTACCTAAATGAGAAGTGTAAAAACCTTTTGCTAGAGTTGTGTTGGCATAAAGGGTTCCACTATTCCTTTTTTTTTTTTTTTTTTTTTTTTTTTTTTTTTTTTTTATGTTGTTCATTTTACTTTTGACATGTATTTTTTTTTAATAATTAGTCAATCTAAATAAAGAATGAGATGGTTCTCTAACTGTCTACTCAGGGTCTAATGTATAACAATGCTAATCCTGTTTTGCCAACAACACTCATGCTTGTGAGAATTACTTGGTCAGTATCATCATATTACTGCACTATAAACTATAAAGTTAGCCATGGTTTAGTTCATTGGTTTCACATACTAACTATTAAGTCAATCTTTGAATAGACATGTTAGTACCGGTATAGCCATGTTAGTACCGGTATAGCCATGTTAGTACCGGTATAGCCATGTTAGTACCGGTATAGCGGATAAGAACTAATGAAACTCTTATGCAACAGACTTACTTGAGAGTGATCAATGAAAAACTTTGAATCTGATTGATTCCTCAAAAGTCTTGTTTTAGAATTAGTAGGGCACTTGGACACAGGTGGAAAATAACTTATATAACTTCTGTGAACAATTTTATAAATGGTTATGAATTTTGTTACATTAGAATCTTTTTTACAATCTTTTTACATAAGAATTTATTTTGTCCTGAAAAGTTAACTAGCTTTTTTAAATACTCTAATAGCACAAGGCTATCTGTTCTTGAGACGTAGAAATATAGTTTTGCTCTGGGTTTGTTTCTTTGCTTACATGCTTTTATCCCGAATTAGTTTTGCTTCTTTTGGGAGGTTTAAGTTTAATATATTTAAAAATGGAGATGGAACAAAATGTTGGCATGCAGTACCTAAAATAGCACATTTTTTCCTTAAATTTAGATCTCATGAAAAGCATAGTTTAAGACTTGTTAGATAGAGCTTTCTCTAAGATATAAATTAACATGTTTTCTTGTAAAAAATATTTCAAAGTCTACAGTATCCAAACTTTATTGATGTACTGATAAAATTTAACATAATTTCCCATTTTGTTATTTTCCTTATTTATTTTCCTTATTTATTTCCCATTTTTTCACCCTTACCAGCACCTGTTTGCAGGTCATACTTGTTGTGATAAAGAAATGTATTATAGTACAATTTGAAATTTGCATATTTTCTTCCCTCTGTTCAACTTAGTACTAAGATAATTACAGTAAGGTGTGTATATTGTCTTGAATATGGACTAATGCTGCGTTGTGTTTTGGGTCCCATGTGTCTTTAATAGTAAAAGGTTTTACCTGTTTTTTGTCCAGTACATATCCAATCTCCACTTTTATTTTAAAAAATCAAAGCTTTTCCTCTGTACATTAACTAAATACTTATAGAACTTAATAGAACCTTACAATATGGATACTACCTTAATAAAAAAAAAACATTAAGGGAGTTCTCTCAAAATATTTTTAACATTTTCCTCAGACAACATTAAAATTTCCTTTGGAAACAGTTGTAAGCTTTCAGGGCTTGACGACCACTTTTGATCAGAGTTTTCTTGGTGTGTGAAGCCAATTCATTTCATATTAATGACATTTTTTATTAAACTTTAATTTTAAAAATATTGGGACGAATAATAAATGTATTTTTAGTTGTTAAGTGAGCACTTTGTCCAGACATATAGATGTACTAATTGTATTGATATGCATAAGTAATCATAAAATATATGAGACATAATCTTGTTTTTATATTTTCAGTTTGTTGCTATTTTGAACCTCTCCCCTGTCCCAAGTGTTGTGTACAAAAATATTTACTGCAAGTGATACAATAGTTTGGCTTTATTTGAAATTTATTTTTCTTTCATGCATTTATAAATTAAATGTATTTTGAAATATCCAGGCTTTTCTTTATTTCAAACATTTCTGAAACAAAACCATTGAATCCAAATAAGAAAATAACACAATTGATGAAAAGAAATTTTGTCATGTTTTACGTAAAAATGAATCATGAATTTTATCTATAAATTTTTTTGGGGGGAAAATATCATTGAAGAATAGTTCTTTTCAGTTATGAATAACAAAAACATGACCATTACCGTATAAATTCTAAAAATGGGTTGCATAAAATTATAGTAATTTATTACATTTTTACAAACCGTTTTCTAAAAGTAAATTTATTTATTAAATTTTTAAAAACAGTTTTAAATAAAATAGTAATCAAAGATTTGAATTGGTTGCAACAACCCAGCTTTCACTTTGCCCAAATAAATATGTGGCTTAGAATTGTGTCAAGTAAATTTTACACACAAAAAACAACTCTAAAAACATTTTAAAATAAAACTAAAGTAGCTGAGTTTGATTGAAAGCTGAACATGTGGAGAGAAAAACTGGTGAGAACTCATCATAATATACAGACTATTAAGTCAGGTCAATATTTACAAAGTCAACAATTATAAATGGGAAATTTATCATTAGGAAAGAAGGAACATTTTGGCTGACTAGAGGAACAGGGGCGTCAGTGTGGACTAGAGGACCAAAGAAGTCAGTACTGACTAGAGGAATAGGGTTGTCCGGATAACAAATCTACAATTTATTATTTGTAGCCTATTGGCTCAATATATTCTGTAAAACAAATGAAGAAAGATTTGACAGGTCAACATGTCACTACTTGAGTTACTACACCTATAGAATTAAATTGTTGGGGTTTGTGTTACTGTAGGGTACATTAAAGGTTTCAATATTGGAAGAAATTTTTCTGTCTGCATCACAGCAGGATTTTTTATTGCTTTTGTTTCTTATGGCACTGTGTTTAGGGTGCTAAGTTTCAATCATCGGATTGGAGTTGTTGCCCTTTGATATATAATTATAATATTTAAGAAGCTCGAAGTCGCTCTAAAAATGTCGTATCATACATTTAACCAATGACATGGTTGTCACGACAACCAAACTTAATCAAATAGAATAAATCATGGAATGGCAAAGAAGATAATAGACTTTAAAGAGTTAGTGGCATAGCTGAGAGTAGTGATGCCCTTATTACGCCACTGCCTAGTGTTCACTGACGATACTTACTAATAAAGTACATAACTGACTTACAAATAATAATTATTTTTTACCATTTAACATTAGTTTCCTCTAAATGTGTAGTTAAACAGACCATGCAACATAAAAAAATATATTTTAAGTTTCAAATACTCTTATTCTAACACTACTAACTAAATACATTTTAAAAATGGCATTGTGCCTGGACCTTGTGCATTTGACTTCCATTTACATTTACATGTATATATAAAAATAATTCCAGATTTTTTTTAAAAATGTAACAAATCTTTTCATCCACACATAGTGAATGTTCAAAAAAGCAGTTTTCAACTATCCAAAAACAGTTGATTTGAAATTTGTCTGAATGAAATGCTGTAATAATGCCCTGGAAATATCCTATAAATATATATCTATATAGATATGAAATAAATAAACAAAAATATTATATGGGCTCCACTTAACTAGGACACAGATACCCAGTCTGATTAAGATAAGAGTCTTTATTACTTTATTGATCTAAACAAATGGAAATGTTTTTTTTTATTAAATTGTACATATTCATTTCCAGCACATACATTTTAACCTTGACAACATTTTACCATTTAAACACAAGACATCTTAATTAGGCTGCGGCTATTTGTACCCGGGTCCCATTGAGTCTAATGGGACCCGGGTGCGAATGGCGGCGCTGCGTGTCCGGGTCCATTTTGACTAATGCTATTCGGATGTCATTTGTGGAAGTGATAATAATAACTTGATTAGTGATCATTATTACTTAGTCACTGGTCAAATGTTCTTTTTTTATGACTATTTGGTGGACTGCATTCCAGCTAGGTAAAGGGATCTAATTAGACTGTGATATGGGAAAGTTTGAAAAAAGAACAACAAAAATGGGTTAGCTCCCCTAGGGCGCATTCAACCCCCAGAAATGGGTTTTTCCTACCGTATATGGCAGTGTTATTTGCTGAGTAATTAAAAGCAAAGTAATATTTTTTTTTTGTTAACTCTCTCACTTGTTTACTACACACGCTATAAAATATTGTATTAATTTTCTTTTTAAATAAAAACACATTTTTGTCAAAATATGCTGAAATTGGGATAATTTTTTATACTTCCCCTCGGTACCACCACGGGACATGAACTTTTATTTCTGGTCATTCCTAATTAAACAGCCCGGTGATTACCTGATGTAGGCCAAAATAAGACAAAGGGGTTGGGGGAGGGGGGCAAGTTAAGTGGAGTCCAGTGTATTCAGTTGCACAATGGTTTTTGTTAAGATTGCTTATGAATGCAGAGATACATTTTTCTAAAAACAAAAATCCAAATAACTTCAAAATTTTAAATATAATAATACAACCTTTGACCTTAATTTTAGTTGGAATTTTGGAGCAGGGTGGGGGGGGGGGAGTAATTTGAGATTGACATTACAAAAGCATAATCCCCATATCTAAAATGGTCCATGAACAGAGTTGACATCTTAAATGGCCTGGAACATCTCAAATAACACTTACAATTTTTTGGATATTCTACTAGATAAAAATAATAAAATTGATGAAAATATTCTGATATAGCTATTTTATATGGAATGGGAAAAATTTATAATTTTATAATTCAAGATGAGTCCTATATTGCACACACACACAGAAGAATGTAAAATATGAGTATTTTATAGCTAATAACTTGCAGAATTGTAAATTAAATCATTTTCCCCCCCTCTGCAAACACATATCAATTGACTTATTGTTACATACTTTAAATAACGTCGCATAGGAGATGGCGTCAGTGGGCCGTCGAGCGCAAGCTCTTAATGCCCCCCCACGGCGCTCCCCCACACAAGCCAGTGCACTGAAGGTCTCCCCGACCCCAGCCCGTGCGGAAGGGCGCCGGGAACTCCCCCTATGCCTAGGGGAAGCCCGGTCGACCGATGACGCTGCGTTTAAAGCGTCCGCAGTCCACTCTCCGATGGTCAGGATGGGTTTGCTTCCACTTCCACTGCCCTGTTAGTCTTTCGGTCGGGACGAGTAGTGGCGGGACGAAACGGTTGCCTAGGAGCGGCTTTCTCACGGCCGCATAGCTAAAATCATCGGCATGGGTTTTGGCTGCCACCCAGGCCTCATATCCATCAACGGCAACATGTAATCATGTTAGTACATACTTTAAATGCATTAATTGAAATAACTTATCAATACTGATGAAAATCAAGATATTTTTACAAATACAATTTTTACTTAGATGACAAACCTGCGGACTAATTTCTCTATTGCATCCACCAGCAAATCAAAAGTGCAGAACAGTAAATAAGCTTGCGATCAAATTTCTAGTGATAATGACCGTACAGACAACATGTCACAAAACATACAGACATAGATGCTAGGCCAAGACTGGTACATAGCTTCTGTGACAACTGCAAGGATGCCAGACCAATACCGGTAGATAGCTTCTGTAACCACTGCCCCGATGCTAGACCAATATCGGTACATAGCTTCTGTAACCACTGCCCCGATGCGACTACAAACAGCATGTAACTTCGGAGTAATTTAAATTCTTAACAGCAAAAGGAGATTTTTTCTTTTTTAAGGTTAAGATAAAATGAAACACTGAGAGATTGTATTTGTAATTAACTAATGAACTTCTTTTAAAGGAATCTGTGGTATCAATTTGAAAGGTAACAATAAAGACTTTTAAAATAATGACCTCTACCTCATGTCTGCATTAGACACAAGGCTTCAGGAGAACACTTTGTAGCATGAAGCTGCCCGAGAGCTCAAACAAGTAATTACATTTTGCCTTGGTTAGACCATAAGTCGATAGGTGGCCTTTGATAGGTGATGTCACCCTTGGTTAGACCATAAGGCGATAGGTGGCCTTTGATAGGTGATGTCACCCTTGGTTAGACCATAAGTCGATAGGTGATGTCACCCTTGGTTAGACCATAAGTCGATAGGTGGCCTTTGATAGGTGATGTCACCCTTGGTTAGACCATAAGTCGATAGGTGGCCTTTGATAGGTGATGTCATCCTTGGTTAGACCATAAGTCGATAGGTGGCCTTTGATAGGTGATGTCACCCTTGGTTAGACCATAAGTCGATAGGTGGCCTTTGATAGGTGATGTCATCCTTGGTTAGAGCCTAACTCTATAGGTGGCATTGCCTAATACTTTAAGTGGCCTTGCCTAAGTCTATTGGTGGTCTTTGATAGGTGGTGAAAAAAAGATATAATTGTATTGTTTCAGAAGTTTGAAGGTACAATTCCATGATTACTAGTTTTTCAGATTTCTATTTTACCACTTAAACGGATGAGATCAATTCCAGAATATAACATGCAATAAACACAACAGAGAAACGCTACACGCCTGAGAACAAGCACAACAGTACACGCCTGAGAACAAGCACAACAGTACACGCCTGAGAACAAGCACAACAGTACACGCCTGAGAACAAGCACAACAGTACACGCCTGAGAACAAGCACAACAGTACACACCTGAGAACGAGCACAACAGATGCCATTCATTCAAAATATTGTTAATGAGAGAACAAAATGGTTAACATTTCTCAAAGCTGGATTCCAAGATCGCAAGGTCTAACAACATAAAGAGATGAATAAATAAAAGTTAAATAATACAAGAATTCCTCACATGCTAACATTTTGTCCGCTAGTTATAAAATAAAAGCAAATCAGGAAGGCGATAATAACATTCATATAACAATTGAATTCATTATAATAAAAACATAATTATTGATTTGAAAACGTATTTAAAGGCAAGCCCATGTCAACTACATAAGATCACATCTATGACTAATCTAATGGCCCAATTGAAATAAAAACAATGGCATTTAGTATGACAATAGTATGACGACGAACACATTTAACAAATGATTTTTTGTGTGTTTCTTTAAGATGGGAGATAATATATGCACATAACCCATCTGAATAGAAAAGTTAAGTACATTCATATCAGTCATGTACAAGTTGAAAGGTATGTTTATTAACTAATCAATCCTGCGTATGTATGAAGTCTACTTACATTGAAAAAAATTATATATTTGTGACAATGATAATGTATTATTCTACAATAATATGGACCTGTTCATTTGTGACAATGATTACAACCCTGTAATAATAATAATACTTCTTACACAAAGCAGCACAAAAAAGTGTTCAATATTGAATATTGCTTATCAAGGTTTCACATTTTGTTCAAAAAGATCATGTTCCAATGCTCCAAGTTGATTGTGTGTTCTAGACATGTGGTACAACAGATAAAAACAAGTTGATTGTGTGTTCTAGACATGTGGTACAACAGATAAGAACAAGTTGATTGTGTGTTCTAGACATGCAGTACAAGAGTACAACAGATTAGATCAAGTTGAATCAAAAATACATCAAGACTGACTTCATCGAAAATATCATCAAATGTTGACCTTATATATGTTCCTCTCAAAAATATTCTTTTATTGCCTTCATTTTAATGACAGAAAACAACTGTGTAAGAGTTCTATAGTTGTTTTTCTTAAATAAAAAGGTTCTCAAGCAACACATAAGGGAACTTTTCCAAAAATCTCAAGAGTCTGATGTTGGAAACAAATGGCTATTCAAAAACTTATGATTGAATTAATAAATGAAGGACTGCGTTCAAGCTGTGTAAAGGAACTAGCAGAACGAGGTATGTGGAAGGTTTCAGGTAAGAGCCTCCATCAGCAGACAGGACAATGGTGTTCCTTCATTTGTCCTGTCTTCTATTCCAAGCTTCCACATACCTTGTTCTACTATTTGATTGAATTAACGTGGCATCTTTTCAGCCACTTCCTTATGCCTTATTTTAAATAAGCAATATCTATACAATTCTTATTTTTGTGCAATTTACTTAAAATACATTTTGGAAAAGATCCCTTCAGTTTCCCAAGTCATCATGTTGCTGTACATACTAATGACTCCTTGAAATAAAACAAATGACATCTAGAAACAAAGTTTCTGACATCCACAAAACAAATGACATCTAGAAACAAAGTTTCTGACATCCAAAAAACACAGAAGTTTGATAGTTTCAACATCTCCCTGAGAGTTGAATAAAATCGACAAGGAAATATTCCAACTAGTGGGGAATCTGCTCCATTCTGTCACATAAAAATATGACATATGTGTATGATGCGCTATTGCTATGTACAACAGACAGCTGTCTGATCAAAAGATTTGTCTGTATATCAACAATATAAAATCTAAAGTATAAATTGAGCAACCTAAATTTTATAGCTTTAAGAACAACTCTGATAAAGGGCAGTAATTAATCTATATAAATGACTTTTGACTTTATTTGACTGTTTTATAAAAAAAAAATTGCTGCATTTTTTAAAATATTTATTTCTCCAACAAACTAAAAAATCAACACATGAAGCACCACATTATAAAACACATCTGACTAGCTTTCTTCTAAGCATGAAATCACACGCCTAAGCAAATGGTCATATTTTTACTAGGTAACAAATTATACCTAAATGATGAGATTCTATTGTTATCAATTGTTAAATTGTTATCAAAAAGATCAGTCATCTCATTTCTTATCTCCCCTCTATAGTTATCACAAACATCCTTCCATATTTGATTTATTCTTGCAGTAAATAAGCTCATGAGCATCCCCTGTGTTACCTGGTTCACATGTTCATAGATATTATTTTATAGGCCAGTTATTATTTCTTGTTACTATCCTGCCAACTGACAGTTTTAATTTCTTGTAACTATCCTGCCCCCTGACAGTGTTAATTTCTTGTAACTATCCTGCCCACTGACTATTTCTTGTTACTATTCTGCTGGCCGTCTGGGGTTTTATCTCTTTTCCAGAAAAAGGGAATTTTATTGGATGGGTGTGTGCTAAAGATAAATGTGACTGGCCCAGTTATGGTTTTATCATTGGAGCTCTTCCATTTCCCCTCTGGCAGGTAAACATGGCGCTCGTGAGTTCCCTCGCAGAGAATAGGGGCCACTAACAGGTCGTCTCCCACCATAAACTGATCGTTGATCGTCAAAGCATTGGGGTCGTTGGGAGCCACCCACCACAGTGGACGAATGATGGGATAATCTGGCTCATCTCTCCACAACTTGGTCATGTACGGTAGGAGCAGCCGATCACGCAAGGTCAAGGCTGCGTGCAGGAAGTCTTGCATCGTTTTATTCTTGAGTAAAGGAATGCTGGGAATCTCCAGCACGGGGAAGAATATGGCCAGCTGAACCCACCGCATGAACATCTCATCGGTGGTGGAGTTGACTGCCATTCTGTCAGCGTCGGCAATCAACAAGGGGAAGCCGCTGAGGCCTAGCATAAGAGAGAAAGGAATGGATGTGTTCAGGCAGGAAGAGCCTGGCTCTCCGTAAAACTTCATCCTGACCGGCGTGTAGACGGGCAGGGGGATAAAACCGGTGGCCAGCTCTAGAACCAAGGAAATGTTGAGCGAGCCCAGGTCGCGGTAAAACTTTCTTGTGTAATCAAGGTGAGTCATGTTGTAGTCATGGTACTTGGAGTCGGGGGGGATGCTCAAGTGCAAGAGTTTCAGAGCTTTCACATTCATGTCTTTAATAAGCCTTCGAACGTGCTCAAGGAACCACGCCTCTGCACTTGGGTTAGTGACATCAAGAGCCGCTCCTTCATTGCCCCGCCATTTGATCATTCTAGTCACCAAGTTCTGAGAATCTCTGACGAAATATCCCTTGCTGACACCTTCCTTGAAGTACTGGGACTTGTAGCTGAAGAACGTTGACATGGGAAGAATGGGGAAACAGTGGAGACGTGATGCCTCCAGGAAAATAGACTGAACCTGGTCTGAGATGCTGGGATCTATCTCCAGGGCCCCGAAATACGTCTCCCAGTCGTCGTACAGCTCCATCAAGCTGCACTGAGATTCATTCCTGGCCATCTGTGTCAGGAGTTCTTGCAGATTCTCGCGTGCTGACAGGGCGTGGATGGGCTTGGGGAGCAGAAGATGCTTGTGTTTCTGCTTGAAAGCAAAGTCCGTGTCCTCATCTTGCCTGTACTGCTGTGTGAAGCTGTACACACCTTTCAGGGAGTCACTCTGACAAATGGTGTACCGCAGCTGCGTTAAGGGAACATGGTTCACCTGGGTGCTCAGCTTGGACCTGATGCAGAACTGACGCTTGTCTGACACGTTCCAGGAAAACACGAAAGGAAAACTCGAATCCACAAATATGGCCACCCCTTGCTGGCCAAACCAAACGGGGACCAGGTTCTCAGGCTGCTCCTCGGGGTACTCTGTGTAGTAGTTCATGTTCTCGATGTACACGTCTGAGATCGGCCAGGGCGACGTGACATTGGTCAGGTAGCCGTACCAGTGGTAGCGCTGCAAGTAGAAGCAATCCTCGGCCAGCTTGTCGGTCAGCAGAGACTCCCACTGGACCTTGTAGCAAGATGACGACGTCCCGTTGTTGTATCTCTTGACCCTGAGTTTGGCCGTCTCCTTCCAGTACAGACAGCTGTCCTCAAACGACTCGTATCTCTCATCCCAGCAGTGGTCGTAAGGCGTAGCTTCTAGAAATCTGCCCATCTCACCATACAGCACAGTGTCGCCTTGCCCATTTTTCACCTCCAGAGATCGCAGCTTAACTGTTATGATGAAGTCGGATTCGAAGCGAAGAGATTCCACGGAGTCTTTGTGAAACAGCCAGATAGCAAATACTCCAAGGGCAATAATTCCAAACATGAAGTACACAGCAATTTTCATAATACGCCGCTTCCTTCTCTTGCTTTCTTGGGCTTGGACAGCCTGGCGATCAGACAACATGTAGCAATAAATGCTGAGTTTGGACTTGGTGCTGTTGTAGTGTTTGGACTGAGTGCTATTGTCGTGTTTGGACCTAGTGCTATTATAGTGTTTGGACTTAGTATTATTGTAGGGTTTGGAATTAGTGCTATTGTAGTGTTTGGACTTAGTACTATTGCAGGGTTTGTACTTAGTGCTATTGTAGTGTTTGGACTTAGTACTATTGCAGGGTTTGTACTTAGTGCTATTGTAGTGTTTGGACTTAGTACTATTGTAGGGTTTGGACTTAGTACTATTGTAGGGTTTGTACTTAGTGATATTGTAGTGTTTGGACTTAGTACTATTGTAGGGTTTGGACTTAGTACTATTGTAGTGTTTGGACTTAGTACTATTGTAGTGTTTGGACTTAGTACTATTGTAGTGTTTGGACTTAGTACTATTGTAGTGTTTGGACTTAGTGCTATTGTAGTGTTTGGACTTAGTACTATTGTAGTGTTTGGACTTAGTGCTATTGTAGTGTTTGGACTTAGTACTATTGTAGTGTTTGGACTTAGTACTATTGTAGTGTTTGGACTTAGTACTATTGTAGTGTTTGGACTTAGTACTATTGTAGTGTTTGGACTTAGTACTATTGTAGTGTTTGGACTTAGTACTATTGTAGTGTTTGGACTTAGTGCTATTGTAGTGTTTGGACTTAGTACTATTGTAGTGTTTGGACTTAGTGCTATTGTAGTGTTTGGACTTAGTACTATTGTAGTGTTTGGACTTAGTACTATTGTAGTGTTTGGACTTAGTGATATTGTAGTGTTTGGACTTAGTACTATTGTAGTGTTTGGACTTAGTACTATTGTAGTGTTTGGACTTAGTGATATTGTAGTGTTTGGACTTAGTACTATTGTAGTGTTTGGACTTAGTACTATTTTAGTGTTTGGACTTAGTACTATTGTAGTGTTTGGACTTAGTACTATTGTAGTGTTTGGACTTAGTGCTATTGTAGTGTTTGGACTTAGTACTATTGTAGTGTTTGGACTTAGTACTATTGTAGTGTTTGGACTTAGTGCTATTCAAGTGTTTGGACTTAGTACTATTGTAGTGTTTGGACTTAGTACTATTGTAGTGTTTGGACAGTACTATTGTAGTGTTTGGACTTAGTACTATTGTAGTGTTTGGACTTAGTACTATTGTAGTGTTTCGACTTAGTACTATTGTAGTGTTTGGACTTAGTGCTATTGTAGTGTTTGGACTTAGTACTATTGTAGTGTTTGGACTTAGTGATATTGTAGTGTTTGGACTTAGTACTATTGTAGTGTTTGGACTTAGTACTATTGTAGTGTTTGTACTTAGTACTATTGTAGTGTTTGGACTTAGTGCTATTCAAGTGTTTGGACTTAGTACTATTGTAGTGTTTGGACTTAGTACTATTGTAGTGTTTGGACTTAGTACTATTGTAGTGTTTGGACTTAGTACTATTGTAGTGTTTGGACTTAGTGCTATTCAAGTGTTTTGACTTAGTACTATTGTAGTGTTTGGACTTAGTACTATTGTAGTGTTTGGACTTAGTGCTATTCAAGTGTTTGGACTTAGTACTATTGTAGTGTTTGGACTTAGTACTATTGTAGTGTTTGGACTTAGTACTATTGTAGTGTTTGGACTTAGTGCTATTCAAGTGTTTGGACTTAGTACTATTGTAGTGTTTGGACTTAGTGATATTGTAGTGTTTGGACTTAGTACTATTGTAGTGTTTGGACTTAGTACTATTGTAGTGTTTGGACTTAGTACTATTGTAGTGTTTGGACTTAGTACTATTGTAGTGTTTGGACTTAGTACTATTGTAGTGTTTGGACTTAGTGCTATTCAAGTGTTTGGACTTAGTACTAATGTATGTAATGAACAGTGAGAGCTTTCAACACATAAAATTGTAAAGTTTCCAAGTCATTTAAAGTTTCCAAGTCATTTAAAGTTTCCAAGTCATTTAAAGTTTCCAAGTCATTTAAAGTTTCCAAGTCATTTAAAGTTTCCAAGTCATTAAAAGTTTCCAAGTCATTTAAAGTTTACACTAATTCCTAAATACCGTTACCATAAAATGAAAGTAATACAAATGTCAAAGATCATATGTACTGTTTAAAGTATTAAAACAATGTTTTGGAATATACTAACTACTTGTTAAATAATAATTTAAAAATTAGAAGTTCTTAAAGGTAAATACATATATATAATATTTTAATAAAGGTAAGGGGAAACAAATCAGATATTGCGTCATTTTTGTTACTATTCTGGGGAAATGAAACCGTGCAGAAGAACACATAATGCACAAATCTACCGGAAGTTTAAATAAATGTGGAGCACGTGGTACGGTGAAGCATGAGATGGTAAAAAGTGAGATTATTTGCAGGCAGAGAAAGTTAACGAGCGCTGGTGCTCTTGGGGCTTCCAGTTTATTCTTTTAAATGGTGCAGATATACAGAGGTGTTACAAGATTGATGTGTTACAATACTGATGTGTTAATACACTGATGTGTTACTATAATGATGTGTTAATACACTGATGTGTTACTATACTGATATGCTAAGCAACACAATTTTTCAAAGCTAAATTAGTTATCCTAAGTTTGCATTGTGTCAAGTGTGTGCATCTGATTCCTAAGTAGATAGAATTTACAATGACAGGCTATGACATGATACCATTTAAACTGGCAGGCTATGACATGATACAGTTTAAAATGACAGGCCATGACATGATGAAATTTACAATGACAGGCAATGATATGATACAATTTACAATGACAGGCTGTGACATGATACAATTTACAATGACATGATACAATTTACAATGACAGTAACAGGCTATGAAAGTCATTGAAATGTTAAACTTTACAATGACATGCAATGACATGAAACAATTTAAAATGACAGGCTATGACATGATACAGTTTACAATGACAGGCTATGACATGATACAATTTACAATGATAGACCATGACATGATACAATTGACAATGACATGATACAGTGACAATGACATATCCAAGCTTCTGTGAAATGGCATAATAAAATATCGGACATCCATTGAAATAAATATACATGTAATAAAAATGATATATTTTTATTTTTAAAATCGGGCACTGATACAGTGCAGGGTTGGACAGTGACGTCATACGTACTATGGGCACCGTGTCGTCATACGCCTTGACATCCATTACTACAGACGACTGTGATGGCGGCATCTTTCAGTTTGGCACCCCCTCCTGAGTCCGATTGTCTGGCCAAACAGACACAGTTTCAACTACGTCATACTGTTGGCCGACAACCCACAGTTTTACACACAGAAAATGGGCCTTAATCACTTCTGAGCACCGATAGCGCATTTAAGAGTCGCATTTATTATTTTAATATTAGAGATTAAATAATCCTTGCATAATAGATTCTCAACATAAACAACTTTCACTTTTCTGAACTGCCGATGAATTAAAAAAAATTTATCAATTCGATCCGATAAAATTAAATGCTTATCGATCTAGGACAGCGGTTCTCAACCAGTGGGTCGCGACCCCTTTGGGGGTCGAATGGCCATTTCAAAGGGGTCGCTTAGACCATCGGAAAACACATATACTCTACAATTACGAAGTAGCAACGAAAATAATATTGTGGTTGGGGGTCGCCACAACATATTGAACTGTAATAAAGGGTCGCGGCGTCAGAAAGGTTGAGAACCACTGATCTAGGATATTTTTAAAACTTCGTGACACATGCATCACAGAGGTCCCCTGACGCTGACACCCATTAGAATGACACTATATACACTTGTATAACGAACTGTTATCATGAACTGTCCATCACATAATATTCCTCACGAATGTCCCCGATGCAGGCACCAGTCTTATAACATGATATCAAATAGCCGGAGAGGGTGGGGGTGGAGGTCAGTTTTGGCATGTCTCCAAGTCACGCAAGCAGACAATTATTGGCGACTTATCATTTTAATACGTCCTCTGTGTGAACACTGGTGATCTCAGCCAACACATTCCACCGACTACCCCCGCCACCCTTTCCAAGACTAGGGTAGATACAGGGCTGCCACAAACACTCTAGGGTAAAGAGATGGCCACCTCAAAAATTCTAGGGGTAACTGGATGTCTACCTCAAAAACTCTGGGGATAAATATATGGCTACCTCACAGCGTTCCCCAAATAGTGGTCCGCGGGCCAGCACCGGTCCGCGAGCCTAACATTGCCGCTTAACACAACATACATATTTTATGGTCAAATAAAAAGATAATACAATTAATAAATCTATCCACCGGTCTCTTGTGACATTTCCAAACTTATCCACCGGTCCCTTGTGACATTTCCAAACTTATCCACCGGTCCCTTGGGACATTTCAAAACTTATCCACCAGTCCCTTGTGACATTTCCAAACTTATCCACCGGTCCCTTGTGACATTTCCAAACTTATCCACCGGTCCGCAAAACTTTTTTGTGAAAAATATGCTCTAAAGTATCTAAATGGCTACCTCAAATACGTATGTGCTACCACCCCAAGACTGTGGTAGATGTATTAGTCATGTATAACTAGCACTACCATCTAACAATTCAGTACTAATAACACTACCAAACGCACCATTCAGTACTAGCACTACCAAACGCACCATTCAGTACTAGCACTACCAAACGCACCATTCAGTACTAGCACTACCATTCCACCATTCAGTACTAGCACTACCATTCCACCATTCAGTACTAGCACTACCATTCCACCATTCAGTACTAGCACTACCATTCCACCATTCAGTACTAGCACTACCATTCCACCATTCAGTACTAGCACTACCATTCCACCATTCAGTACGTGCACCTCCTACCCTTATCTCCCTGATACCACCAAGACCCAGAGACCTGTTAAGGATGGTGAGTGGCACTATCTAAGCCTTAGTATTGCCGAAATGTCAAATGAGGTATTGATTGGAGTCTATTTGATGCTCTTTCTGTTTGTTTAAACTAAATTTGAGTCCAATATTTGGGTGGCACTGTCACGACTACATACATTAAAATTAACATTTTACTTTCAACATCAGTTAAAAGTCTTTTTAAAATGTTTTGAAACTTAAATATAAAAATAAACCTGAAGAATTGGTAACGAAACAATCTATGTAAACTTCTTAATTGGGGGGATTACTGTGTACAAGGTATATAATAATCAATACATGTCAAGTAGGATACTAATCTGTAGCCCGTTACCAGGGGCCTAGTCCATCGTTGACAGGGGCTAGTCTAGCGTTACCAGGGGCCTAGTCCAGCGTTACCAGGGGCCTAGTCCAGCGATGCCAGGGGCATAGTCCAGCGTTACCAGGGGCTTAGTCCAGCGTTACCAGGGGCCTAGTCCAGCGTTACTAGGGGCCTAGTCCAGCGTTACAAGGGGCCTAGTCCAGCGTTACAAGGGGCCTAGTCCAGCGTTACCAGGGGCCTAGTCCAGCGTTACCAGGGGCCTAGTCCAGCGTTGCCAAAATGTTGGTCCGCGGATCGGCGACGGTCCGCGAGACTTACGTTGCCGGTTAACAAAACATTTTTCAAGAAACTGGAGGAAAGTTAACAAAACATTTCTCAAGAAACTGGAGGAAAGTTAACCCAAAAAATTTCAAGAAACTGGAGGAAAGTTAACAAAACATTTTTAAGAAGCTGCAGGAAAGTTAACAATACATTTTTAAGAAGCTGCAGGAAAGTTAACAATAATTTTTTCAAGAAACTGGAGGAAAGTTAACAAAACATTTTTCAAGAAACGAGGAAAGTTAACAAAACATTTTTCAAGAAACGAGGAAAGCTAACAAAACATTTTTCAAGAAACGAGGAAAGTTACATGTTTTAGCCGCTTTCAAAATTCGAAAATATCTTGAGCATTGAACAACCATAATAACAACGTTTTTAGAATAAATCCTTTATTAAATGTAATATCAAGCAGTGGGGCTGAACATTTGACAAAACATGCATACAGTAAACGCACTTTATAAGAATCCCAATTAGTGCCCCCCCCCCCCCTTTTCACCATCGGGCTGGTAACCGCACATTTTTCTCACGCCCTAGAACTATATTAATATTCTAAAGACCCACCCACTTTTTACACCGCAGATTTATTTCACAAACTATTTCAGTAGAACAAATGAAAATATTACACACCAAACGTAGTTGCAATTTTTTTTATAATATCACTAGCGAGTACCCGGCATGCGTTGCAATGCCATTGATCGAAATAAAGTGTCTGTGTTTCATTTTTTTTTTGTAAGTTCTTCTAATAACCACCTTTTTTTAACCGTCTGGTGCGTATTCGAATTAATTAGAAGGTTTTAAGAAGTGTCAGCAGACCACACGCAGCTGTCCGTCTGGGAAGCATGGATTTTCCAAATTTAGTCCCAAAACTTATAGCGATTGATCCCCCCATGCAATAGCTAAGTTTGAAATTATATTTATATGGCTCATTTATTACATATAAACAAATTTAGGGCCCCCGGCCCCAAAAGTAATTTTGTGAAATATTTGTACTAAATCAGAAACCTATTTATTAAGTCACATATACAAAATGAAATGTCACAGTTTATATTTAATGTAATTCCACCCACTTATGCAATAGCTCTGCTTGACGTTATATTTACATAGCTCATATAAGGAAAAAAAAAAGAATATAAGGCCCCTGGCCCAAAGCGGAATATTGTAAAATCTTTGCACTTCTTTAGAAACCTAATGCGGGCCTGCACACAACAACTCACTGAAAGTTTATCGCATTCAGATGAATAGTATAGGAACTCATACGGAAATTATATTTAAATAGCTCATATTAGAAAGAAAAACTACTATAGGGCCCCGGTCCAAAACTGGTAATTCTTTGTAAAATTAATGGGTTTTGATATTCATGGATATACTTTTGTAGATGTATTTACGTTTTGTTAACGTCATTGATTTTCTTAATTCGTAAAATGAGAATATAGCATCTATTTTTCACATCAGTAATATCATTGGATTTAAAGATATACAATTTTACACACCCTATTTCCTAACCCCCATATATATGTACCTAAGAAGGCAAACTATTTGTCAAATTCATTTTGAGACGTATAGTGTGCTGCCATGTGCAAATTAAACTATTGAATTACACCTTCCCCCTCCCCCAAACAGAGTTTTAAAGAAATTAATAAAATCATCCACGGGATTGTAATCCACTTACTTACGCAAAAACTATTTTTTTGCATTTCAAATGCTTTGTTCTTATTTAAATGAGTGATAAGTGCATTAGTGGATGCTATTTGGATATGTAGTTTCGCTGCACTGATTGCATTAAACGGCATTTTAGTATTAAAAGTATATTTAAAGGTTAGGTTGTTGTTTTTTTTACTAATTTATAAATTTCATAAATGTATATTTTTGGAAAGAATAAAAGTAAAAATTTATTAAACGTTAAAAATAAAAAGCAAAAATTGTATTTCATTTTTAAATTGTAGCAATTTAAAAAGCAATCTATTATATTTATTAATTTTACTTTTAGGAAGGGGGAAATACATTATCAATTTTATTACGCGCGGTTATTAAATCAGATAAATTTTTGCATTGAATAAATAGACAATTTGAGTTCTGACGTCATTTGCGTTATTATTTAGAACAAATTAGTTTTACTTTTATTACGCAATATTTGGAACGTATTTCAAAAATGCACTAAAATCAACAGATGTTTTGGTTTCCCCGATAAATGTGATTACAGTGTAATTCTTTGATTATAATTTGTTTTACTAATTTTCATAACTTTCAACCACATATAAAATGTTTAAAATAGTTCCTTAGTTGTTACTCCAGATTTATTTGTAATTTATATTATTAATACTTAAAATTTTATTAAAATTAAAGCGAATATACAATATATTTTTCGCATTACCATTGATTCGAGTTCCTTAAAATAATAGAAGAAAACTATGATTGTTTTAAAAAATGGGAACGTATTTAAATCGTATCGTTTCTTTGTGAGTTACGGTCAGCATAGATCATTCTTATATAATAGATGTATTACTACATCATTGCTATTCAAAATCACAACACATTTACAAAGCTATATCCGATTCTAAAATACGTCACAAAATTCAAGCTTATTTATAAAAACAACAAAAATACTCTCTACACTAAACATGCAAAAACATGTTTTCTCTGCTCTTGCTACAAATTGATGTCTGTTGGCATTTGTTCAAGGGCGGTTGAGTTGATAGATCCGATTGAAATTATTTTAATAAAGTTTGTTAAAGAAAACAAAACGAATTTAAGGACATCGCCCATGCGAAATATTGTAAAATGTTGTTCTAATTTAGAAACATTTGCGGGAGCGCGCATATCAATTCACCAAGTTTTTATCGCAATCGGATGAATGGTATAGGAATGCATACGATAATTATATAGATAATATAAGGGTGGAAAACGAATTAAGCCCCCGGCCACAAACGGAATATTGTAGAATTGTTGTATTACTTCAGAAACCTACTTATTATATCACAAAATTAAAAAAAGAGAAACATATTACTGAAGTTGTATCGCATTCAGATAAATGGTATAGGAGTGCATACGGATATTATTTTTTACAAAGCTCATATAAGAAAAATAACGATTTTGGGGCCAACGGCCAAAAACGGATTATTTTAAAAGTGTTGTAACTAATTCAGAAACCTAATTATTATGTGACACACACAATTTAATGTCGCTATTTGTATTTGATTAAAAATCTATCCATCCACACATTAGCTCTGTTTGAAATTTTATTTGTATAGCTCATATAGGAAAAATAGAACATATGGCCCCTGGCTCAAAACAGAATATTTTAAACGGTTGTAATAATTTGAAAAGCTTTGCGGACGTGGGTAAAACATTTTACTAAAGTTTTATCGCATTCAGATAAATGATATAGGAGCGCATACAGAAATTATTTTGTACAAAGCTCGTATAAGAAAAAAAAAGAATTTGGGACCAACGGCTGAAAACGGACTATTTTAAAAGTATTGTAATTACTCATTAACATGCGCGACCTTATGGACAACCTTTCAACAAAGTTTTGTTGCAATCGCATGAATGGTGTAGGAGCGCATACGGTTTAAAATTATATTTATATAGCTCATATTGGAAAAATAGAACATGGGGCCCCTGGCTCAAAACAGAATATTTTAAATGGTTGTAATAATTGGAAAAGCTTTGCGGGCGTGGGAGAAACATCTAACTAAAGTTTTATCGCATTCAGATGAATGGTATAGGAGCGCATACCGAAATTATTTTTTACACAGCTCATATAAGAAAAAAAAGAATTTGGGGCCAACGGCTGAAAACGGAATATTTTAAAAGTATTGTAATTACTTATTAAAATGCGCGACTTTATGGACAACCTTTCAAAAAAGTTTTGTTGTAATCACATGAATGGTGTAGGAGCGCATACGGTTTGAAATTATATTTATATAGCTCCTATAAGAAAAAACGAACATGGGGCCCCTGGCTCAAAACGGAATATTTTAAAACGGTTGTAATAATTTAGAAACCTTTGTGGGCATGCTCGCAACATCTCGTCAAAGTTTTAGCGTATTCGCATTAATGGTGTAGGAGCGCAGACGAAATCTATTGTTTACAAAGCTCATATAAGAAAAAAAACGATTTTGGGGCCAACGGCCAAAACGAAATATTTTAGAAGTGTTATAATGACCCAGTAAAATGCGCGAGCTTATGGAATACAACTCTCCAATGTTTTGTCGCAATCGCATGAATGGTGTAGGAGCGCATACGGTTTGAAACTATATTTATATAGCTCATATAAGAAAAAACGAACATGGGGCCCCTGGCTCAAAACGGAATATTTTAAAACGGTTATAATTATTTCCAAACCTTTGTGGGCGTGCTTGCAACATTTTACCACAGATTTAGCGCATTCAGACGAATGGTGTAGGAGCGCAGACGGAAATATTTTTTACAAACCTCGTATAAGAAAAAAAAACGAATGAAGGGCCAACGGCCGAAAATGAAATATTTGAAAAGTTTTTTAATGACGCAGTTAAATGCCCAGGTAGGTGGCCAACAACTCACCCAAGTTTTGTTGCAATTGCATGAATGGTGTGGGAGCGCATATGAGACAAACATACATACATACATACATACATACATACAGACATACATTCATTTTTATATATATAGATTCAGCGCAGTTTTCGGGAATTTTATTACGTCAAATCATATTTCCCCTTGAAAAACAGGAAAAACTGATTTTTGGGGGTAGGTGGTGGGACCGAACATTTGGTGGAATGGGTTGTCTTCGGTAATGAGTCTATGTGCCAAGTTTCAGCTTCGGTTGACTGGAAGGTCTTGCCAGTCACTCATAAAGCCACCCAGCCACGAACAAAGGCGAAGTTAATACTAAGAATTAAATATGTTTTTTAAATACTCCGAGATGTATCCATCAATAGCACCATGGGAAACCTATGCTAAGTATTATATTCAAATTGTTAAAAAAAAAATAAAAACTATTAATGAAAAGACAACATAAAACATGGTCAAACAAATGTTTAAATATTCCTTAACGTTACGAGATCCTGACCTAACTTGCAACCCAAAGCAATGCTACTCTGGCGAAAACGGGGATGCCAGATAACATCCATAACAGTTGAACAAGGGGACTGTATCCACGTGACCAAAACGAAAAGCACTGGCGTGTCAAACTTTTCGGCTCCCCTGATTGAAAAACAAACTGTGCAAAGTTTGCTTCGCTTACTTTCACACAACACACCTGCACACTGAAATGGACACACCGATGTGTTGTGACACACTGATGTGTTGTGACACACCGATATGTTGTGACATAGTATGGAAAGCTTTGCCTTTAGCCTTGACTCTATTCCAGAACTTAACATTAAAACATGTCCTATCATTAAATGGAATTGTTAATCAAGTCCTATCATTTAAAGGAATTGTTAATCAAATCCTATCGAATTGGCTGGATACGAACAATAACTATTTTATGACGTTATATTTAAAGTCAAATAAAAAGAACAATAATTATTTTATCTGGCACCGGTCCCTGATGTAATGGAAAGCGTGTCCAAAATTCCCAGGTGTAATAGGAAACTTGTCTAAAGGTCCCTGGTGTAATGGGAAACTTGTCCAAAGGTCCGCCAAACTTAAAAGTTTGGGAAACCCTGTCCTAGTCTAACATAGTCTATTCCACAGGAAAAGTATTTAACTATGACAAACATAGAGTCTAAATGATGTGTCATGTTTAGCAGTAACATTGCAGCAATCAAAGTTTAGAGCTGAAATGCACCATTACATTCACACAGGAGAATGTCAGTGACAATAAGTGTATGTTGTCTGTAGCAGCAATTCATATCTACAATGTGACGTCACTCGTGGGCGTCAGAGAGCGAGACAATTGCACTACTTTTCTTGAAATCATCATATACGTTTATTTTATCAAACCTGACAAGCCCTATTTTGCGACGTCACGACTATTATCCAAGCCAGGGCAAACATTTCAGGATGACGTCCGACAAATATTGATGTAGTTTATATATAAAGAGAGAGAGCTAGAATAACGCCACTTGGCTCAATAGTGGCTCGTCACACTAATAGTGAGAGGAAAGATTTTTTGCAGGCGGGCGGTACTGTTCATGAAGTACTAAACTGTATATTAAATCCAATATGGGCACTGAACATAAAGCCCTGTACAATATGGGAAATTAAGAAAATGACATTGCTTTAGGTACAACATGGGAACTAAAAAGAAAGTATTGGCGCTGTGTGCACAAACTTTAACATCCCTAGTGCACTAATGTTGCTAAATTAAACAGCCAATGAGATGAGCCAGATTTCATCATTGTAATGTGAGCCATGGGATTATAGAGTCGCAGCCCCTTGCAATGCATGGGATAAGAGAGTTGCAGCCCCTGTCAATACATGGGATGATAGCGTCGCAGCCCTTTTCAATACATGGGATAAAGAGTTGCAGCTCTTTGCAGTACATGAGATAATAGAGTTGCAGCCCCTTTCAATGCAACTCCTCTTCCCCATTTAATGAATTAACCCAAATAAACGTCAGTTTTTATTTCCAATGGCTTTGATTATTTTGATCATGACACAATTCATTTCCGGGGTCATGGCTTCACGGGGAAAATATCGTTGTATTCCTAGAGCCATTTAATTTCATGCTATTAATAGTTTACAGGAAGCTCATTTGTGATACGGCACAATACAGAACATACTTAATCTATTCACATTGTACACCAGGCCACTGCTCCTCTTGCTTGGGAGGCATGCTGCTTGGGAGGCATGCTGCTTGGGAGGCATGCTGTTGAGAGCCAGTCATTCGCGGATGACACGCAGCTATACAAGCATACCCATCCCTCTCTTGTGGATTCCGCTGTCCAGACTTTGCGGGAGTGCATTGGTGATGTCAAGTCTTGGATGTCACTCAGGAAGTTGAAGATTAATGATGAAAAAATGGAAGCACTCCTCATTCACAATAACAAATCATCATCTACTTCAAGCCTCCCCAACTCATTTTAGGTAGGTAATTCCGACATACAGTTTACATCCTCTGCTAGGAATCTTGGTTATTTTCTTTCTAACAATATGTCTCTCGATTAAACATATCTCTCACATTTGTCGTTCTGCATACACCGCTATCCGTCAGATCAGCTCCATCCGCCACTACCTCACAGCTAGTGCAACAAAAACACTAGTCTGTGCTCTTGTTCTCTCTAGTCTTGACTATTGCAACTCTCTCCTGTCAGGTTCACCAAAACACTTCATAGAAAATCTACAAAAGGCTTGACTAATGGTACAATACATAACATAGCACTTGACTAATGGTACAATACATAACATAGCACTTGACTAATGGTACAATACATAACATACCACTTGACTAATGGTACAATACATAACATAGCACTTGACTAATGGTACAATACAGAACATACCACTTGACTAATGGTACAATAAATAACATAGCACTTGACTAATGGTACAATTTAGATCATACCACTTGACTAATGCTACAATACAGAACATACCACTTGACTAATGGTACAATACAGAACATAGCACTTGACTAATGGTACAATACAGAACATACCACTTGACTAATGGTACAATACAGAATATAGCACTTGACTAATGGTACAATACAGAACATAGCACTTGACTAATGGTACAATACAGAACATACCACTTGACTAGTGGTACAATACAGAACATACCACTTGACTAATGGTACAATACAGAACATACCACTTGACTAATGGTACAATACAGAACATACCACTTGACTAATGGTACAATTAAGAACATACTTAACTAATTACAACCGGGATTCAATAAAGTACGCACCAATTAATTAAACACTTCATGTCTTAAACTATCAAGCTACAGGAAACTTAGCTTAAAACCATCTCCAATATTATCAGGTATCTGTATTACGGGGCGTGAGAGATGGCGCCCGTCGTGTCAAACACAATTACAGGAAGCAAACTTAGCTTAAAACCATCTCCAATATAAACAGGTATCTGTATTACGGGGCGTGAGAGATGGCGCCCGTGGTGTCAAACACAATTACAGGAAGCAAACTTAGCTTAAAACCATCTCCAATATAAACAGGTATCTGTATTACGGGGCGTGAGAGATGGCGCCCGTCGTGTCAAACACAATTACAGGAAGCAAACTTAGCTTAAAACCATCTCCAATATAAACAGGTATCTGTATTACGGGGCGTGAGAGATGGCGCCCGTGGTGTAACACACAATGACAGGAAGCAAACTTAGCTTAAAACCATCTCCAATATAAACAGGTATCTGTAATACGGGGCGTGAGAGATGGCGCCCGTGGTGTCAAACACAATTACAGGAAGCAAACTTAGCTTAAAACCATCTCCAATATAAACAGGTATCTGTATTACGGGGCGTGAGAGATGGCGCGTTAATACCCACCTTTGCATCACCTCTGAGTAGCCCACCTTTGCATCACCTCTGAGTAGCCCACCTTTGCATCACCTCTGAGTAGCCCACCTTTGCATCACCTCTAAGTAACCCACCTTAGCATCACCTCTGAGTAATAGGTCTAAAGAATTGGGACAGTTACTCACACATATCGATCAATTCTAGGAGGATGAGATTAAATTTGTATGGCGGTGGTGCAACCTGCTGGGAGAGGTTCTGGCGTGAATGCAATCATTATAAGACTGTCGGTGAGGTAGGTGACCGGTGGTGGACAGAAGTGTGGTGAGGTAATTGACCGGTTGTGGACAGAAGTGTGGTGAGGTAAGTGACTGGTGGTGGTCAGAAGTTTGGTGAGGTAAGTGACCGGTGGTGGACAGAAGTGTGGTGAGGCAAGTGACCGGTGGTAGACAGAAGTGTGGTGAGGTAAGTGACCGGTGGTGAACAGAAGTGTGGTGAGGTAAGGGACCGGTGCGTGACCGGTGGTGAACAGAAGTGAGGTGCGGTAAGTGACCGGTGGTGAACAGAAGTGTAGGGAGGTAAGGGACAGGTGGTGAACAGAAGTGTGGAGAGGTAAGTGACCGGTGTTGGACAGCAGTGTGGTGAGGTAAGTGACCGGTGGTGAACAGAAGTGTGGTGAGGTAAGTGACCGGTGGTGAACAGAAGTGTGGTGAGTTAAGTGACCGGTGGTGAACAGAAGTGTGGTGAGGTAAGTGACCGGTGGTGGACAGAAGTGTGGTGAGGTAAGTGACTGGTGGTGGACAGAAGTGTGGTTAGGTAAGTGACCAGTGGTGGACAGAAGTGTGGTGAGGTAAGTGACCGGTGGTGGACAGAAGTGTGGTAAGGTAAGTGACCGGTGGTGAACAGAAGTGTGGTGAGGTAAGTGACCGGTGGTGGACAGAAGTGTGGTGAGGTAAGTGACTGGTGGTGGACAGAAGTGTGGTGAGGTAAGTGACCGGTGGTGGACAGAAGTGTGGTGAGGTAAGTGACCGGTGGTGGACAGAAGTGTGGTGAGGTAAGTGACGCAAACGAGTATATTATGACGGCAGACGGGTAAGTGACCAATGGATTTTAATGTTGATTAAACACTGTGATCTTAATGTTGATTAAACACTGTGATACAAGTGAACCCCGTTAGAGCTTAGAGCCATGCAATCATTTTCTCAGTGGGATGATGGATTTTCTTGTCACGCTCCGTACACAGAAAAAATAAATGACCTAGGTTCACAGCGAACTTTTCAGGGAATGTCATCGTCTTCTGCCCAAGTAGTCCAGAGTAATCACACACACAACTTAGACTAATTAATCCACGTAGTCTAGAGTTATCACCCACAACTTAGACTAATTACTCCACGTAGTATGGAGTTATCAGACACACAACTTAGACTAATTACTCCACGTAGTCTAGAGTTATCAGACACACAACTTAGACTTATTACTCCACGTAGTCTAGAGTTATCAGACACACAACTTATACTTATTACTCCACGTAGTCTAGAGTTATCAGACACACAACTTAGACTAATTACTCCACGTAATCTAGAGTTATCAGACACACAACTTAGACTTATTACTCCACGTAGTCTAGAGTTATCAGACACACAACATAGACTTATTACTCCACGTAGTCTAGAGTTATCAGACACACAACTTAGACTTATTACTCCACGTAGTCTAGAGTTATTAGACACACAACTTAGACTTATTACTCCACGTAGTCTAGAGTTATCAGACACACAACTTAGACTTATTACTCCACGTAGTCTAGAGTTATCAGACACACAACTTAGACTAATTACTCCACGTAGTCTTGAGTTATCAGACACACAACTTAGACTTATTACTCCACGTAGTCTAGAGTTATCAGACACACAACTTAGACTTATTACTCCACGTAGTCTAGAGTTATCAGACACACAACTTAGACTTATTACTCCACGTAGTCTAGAGTTATCAGACACACAACTTAGACTTATTACTCCACGTAGTCTAGAGTTATCAGACACACAACTTAGACTTATTACTCCACGTAGTCTAGAGTTATCAGACACACAACTTAGACTTATTACTCCACGTAGTCTAGAGTTATCAGACACACAACTTAGACTTATTACTCCACGTAGTCTAGAGTTATCAGACACACAACTTAGACTAATTACTCCACGTAGTCTAGAGTTATCAGACACACAACTTAGACTAATTACTCCACGTAGTCTAGAGTTATCAGACACACAACTTAGACTAATTACTCCACGTAGTCTAGAGTTATCAGACACACAACTTAGACTTATTACTCCACGTAGTCTAGAGTTATCAGACACACAACTTAGACTTATTACTCCACGTAGTCTAGAGTTATCAGACACACAACTTAGACTTATTACTCCACGTAGTCTAGAGTTATCAGACACACAACTTAGACTTATTACTCCACGTAGTCTAGAGTTATCAGACACACAACTTAGACTAATTACTCCACGTAGTCTAGAGTTATCAGACACACAACTTAGACTAATTACTCCACGTAGTCTAGAGTTATCAGACACACAACTTAGACTTATTACTCCACGTAGTCTAGAGTTATCAGACACACAACTTAGACTAATTACTCCACATAGTCTAGAGTTATCAGACACACAACTTAGACTTATTACTCCACGTAGTCTAGAGTTATCAGATACACAACTTAGACTAATTACTCCACGTAGTCTATAGTTATCAGACACACAACTTAGACTTATTACTCCACGTAGTCTAGAGTTATCAGACACACAACTTAGACTAATTACTCCACGTAGTCTAGAGTTATCAGACACACAACTTAGACTTATTACTCCACGTAGTCTAGAGTTATCAGACACACAACTTAGACTTATTACTCCACGTAGTCTAGAGTTATCAGACACACAACTTAGACTTATTACTCCACGTAGTCTAGAGTTATCAGACACACAACTTAGACTATTTACTCAAAGTATGCTTGGTAGTCATTGTTTGGACATGCCATGACTGTTTTATCAGATATCATTCAATGGGAAGTAACTGTTTAGATATCATGTAATGGTAATGATTGTTTAGATATAATTCAATGGGGAAATGTGATGTGTGTGTGGGTGGGGTCGTCATACAACAGGCAACGATTGATTAATAAAAAAGTGAAAATGATTGTTTACGAGGATATCTTAAATAGCATGGCCAAAGAGGAGGCTGTGGTGTGTAAGTTAATTGGTTGGAGATGATTCAACAGAATAAAATAGAATAGTCTACAATTGGTTTTAAAAGCAGTTGAGATATTTAGATACACCATCTAGGCCAGCGGTTCTCAACATGTGGGTCGCGACCCCTTTCCCAGGGGTCGCCTTAGACCATAGGAAAACACATATACTCTACAGTTATGAAGTAGCAACGAAAATAATTTTGTGGCTGGGGGTCGCCACAACATGAGGCTGTATTAAAGGGTCGCGGCATTAGAAAGGTTGAGAACCACTGATCTAGGCGCTCAAGCCGTGGGAAGGAGATAGTAGAAGGGAATAGGTCAAAGTATAAAAGAGAGAAAAGACACGACCATCAAACGGACATTTCAGTTAGCGGCCTCCTTCATGCAGACAGACATTAAGAAAGTTTGGAGACAAATGAGAATAAGAAAAAACGTGGCGTAAAGAGATCTTTAACGATTATAGATCTAATTTTTCTCAGTTAACAATACATATTATTTCAATTCCTGTAAAGTTGGGTTTTTTTTTAATCCGACTCCCGGCAATCACCAATGTTTTTAACTATTCTCAAATTATTTCTTGTCGTATTTTCATTTGTCCCGTCTGCTGAGGAAGGCTCTTAGCCGAAACGCTCATATTCCATTGTCATGTAGTTCGATTCAAACTTCCAGATCTCTTGTTCTACTTTTAACTTCAATCCTTCACTTAGTATCCTACATTATCAAACAAAAAGAACATCTAGAAACAAAGGAGAATAAGAAAAAAACTGAGCGTAAAGAGACAACGAAACACGATGCGAATTTCATCTTTTAAATATATTTTAGATGGTCTGTTCGTAAGGTTACACACCCAAATTAGAGGGTTGGCTAGAGATCATCAGATAGATATTTACAATTAGAAGGTTGGCTAGTGATCATCAGATAGATATTTACAATTAGAGGGTTGGCTAGAGATCATCAGATAGATATTTACAATTAGAGGGTTGGCTAGAGATCATCAGATATATATTTACAATTAGAAGGTTGGCTAGAGATCATCAGATAGATATTTACAATTAGAAGGTTGGCTAGAGATCATCAGATAGATATTTACAATTAGAAGGTTGGCTAGAGATCATCAGATATATATTTACAATTAGAGGGTTGGCTAGAGATCATCAGATAGATATTTATAATTAGAGGGTTGGCTAGAGATCATCAGATAGATATTTAAAATTAGAAGGTTGGCTAGAGATCATCAGATAGATATTTACAATTAGAAGGTTGGCTAGAGATCATCAGATAGATATTTACAATTAGAAGGTTGGCTAGAGATCATCAGATAGATATTTACAATTAGAAGGTTGGCTAGAGATCATCAGATAGATATTTACAATTAGAAGGTTGGCTAGAGATCATCAGATAGATATTTACAATTAGAAGGTTGGCTAGAGATCATCAGATAGATATTTACAATTAGAAGGTTGGCTAGAGATCATCAGATAGATATTTACAATTAGAAGGTTGGCTAGAGATCATCAGATAGATATTTACAATTAGAAGGTTGGCTAGAGATCATCAGATAGATATTTACAATTAGAATGTTGGCTAGAGATCATCAGATAGATATTTACAATTAGAAGGTTGGCTAGAGATCATCAGATAGATATTTATAATTAGAGGGTTGGCTAGAGATCATCAGATAGATATTTAAAATTAGAAGGTTGGCTAGAGATCATCATAGAGATATTTACAATTAGAAGGTTGGCTAGAGATCATCAGATAGATATTTACAATTAGAGGGTTGGCTAGAGATCATCAGATAGATATTTACAATTAGAAGGTTGGCTAGAGATCATCAGATAGATATTTACAATTAGAAGGTTGGCTAGAGATCATCAGATAGATATTTACAATTAGAAGGTTGGCTAGAGATCATCAGATAGATATTTACAATTAGAGGGTTGGCTAGAGATCATCAGATAGATATTTACAATTAGAGGTCTGGCTAGAGATCATCAGATAGATATTTACAATTAGAGGGTTGGCTAGAGATCATCAGATAGATATTTACAAATAGAGTGTTGGCTAGAGATCATCAGATAGATATTTACAATTAGAAGGTTGGCTAGAGATCATCAGATAGATATTTACAATTAGAAGGTTGGCTAGAGATCATCAGATAGATATTTACAATTAGAAGGTTGGCTAGTGATCATCAGATAGATATTTACAATTAGAAGGTTGGCTAGAGATCATCAGATAGATATTTACAATTAGAAGGTTGGCTAGAGATCATCGGGTAGATATTTACAATTAGAGGGTTGGCTAGAGATCATCAGATAGATATTTACAATTAGAAGGTTGGCTAGAGATCATCAGATAGATATCTACAATTAGAGGGTTGGCTAGAGATCATCAGATAGATATTTACAATTAGAAGGTTGGCTAAAGATCATCGGGTAGATATTTACAATTAGAAGGTTGGCTAGAGATCATCGGGTAGATATTTACAATTAGAAGGTTGGCTAGAGATCATCAGATAGATATTTACAATTAGAAGGTTGGCTAGAGATCATCGGGTAGATATTTACAATTAGAAGGTTGGCTAGAGATCATCAGATAGATATTTACAATTAGTAGGTTGGCTAGAGATCATCAGATAGATATTTACAATTAGAAGGTTGGCTAGAGATCATCAGACAGATATTTACAACCTTGAAAGTATGACGACATTAAAAATGAAGAAATAGTTAATAAACAATAAGGGCAGTTTATTTCATGACACCCTGCTAGATACATATACATTTGACAGAATCTTAACAACCTATCATGACAACCTGCTAGATACAGATACATTTGACAGAATGTTCACAACCTTTGACTCACAGAAAAAACATAATTTGACCGTTCACGACGTGACCTTTCAGCCGTTGACCGTTCAACATGTGACCATTGTTAGGTTTCCTGGCCATGGAGAATATCTCCTTTTAGCCGACAGTTAGGACATGCTCCTATTAATCAATAAATCTTTTCAAGGGATCCTCCAGTAGGATCAAAGGGAGGCCCAGCTGACTACACACACACTCAAGCACGCACCTTCACATTACACACAAACGTACATCCACATACATCTACATCCACCAACACATCTCCACACACATAAACATCTACCTTCTCAAACACCCACACACAAAAATCCAACAGCACAATCCCACAAACAAACACACCTACATCCACAAACACACACAGGTGCTAACAAACACCTACCTCCACGCTCTCACACACACCAACCTCCACATACTCACACCTAACTCCACACACCCACAAACACACACACACCACCTCCACATACCTACCTCCACGCTCTCACACACACCTGCCTTCACACACTCACACCTAACTCCACAAACACACATAAATCCACACACACACCTACCTCCACACTTACAAAAACGCACACTCACACTCAGCTGCCTCCACACACTCACACACCACCTCCAAACACATACCTAACTCCACACACCAAAAAACACACACACACACCTAAATCCACACACTCCCAAAAACGCACACTCACACTCACCTGCCTCCACACACACACACACACACACACACACACAGACACACCTAAATCCACACACTCCCAAAAACGAACACTCACACTCACCTGCCTCCACACACTCACACAAACACACACAAGCTCGTCCATAAAGTGGACGGATCCCATTATTAAGAAGGCCGTGTCATGGCATCCTCCAGGTAAATCAGATCATCACTGGATGCAAATGGCATGATAACATTCAATAGCGGAATTGTGGCTGACACAGTTTCCTGGGTTGTAGAAACACCCCTACATTGGTACATCTTCACTGGTACGTCTACGTTTGTATACTTCAACTGGAACCACTACATTTTTACACCTAAATTGATAAGCCTACAATTGCACTTCTAAATTGGTACGCCCACATTTATACACCTACACTGGCACACCTACATTGGTGCACCTTCACTGGTACACCTACACTGGTACAACTTCACTGGTACACCTACACTGGTACACCTTCACTGGTAGACCGTCACTGGTACACCTACACTGGTGTTGGTGCTTGAAGAGACAACCTCATTTATTATTCTAGATTCTAGAAAAAACATGAATCAACTCAAGTTTAAATGAGATCAGAAGGCCACCACCTTCTCTTTCCAATCAAATATCTCCACAGTAGAATAACATGATCATGTCAGGGTTGACAAAAAGATACTTATACAATCATTTCAAATGAAAGTAGATAAGTATCTGTCCCTGACAGATCGCATTGGAATACTGGTCAATACTTCACCATTATATTGTAACACACCATTACGTGGTAGCACCACATTATATGGTGGCACACCACTATATGGTAGCAAACCATTACGGGTAGCACACCATTACGTGGTAGCACACCATTAGGTGGTAGCACACTATTATATGGTAGCATACCATTACATGTTAGCACACCATTATCTGGTAGCACACCAATATTGGATCACTTCTATGTAGAGACAAAGCCGTGAGTTAAAATAGCATTGAACATAAAGACAAACTACGTAGTTCATATCACAGATACGGCAACTGAATTTAATGGAGGAGACGGAACATGGCCGTGAGAAACACACGCTAACGGAATCAAGGAGCAGAAGACAAATGAGTCGAACAGGCAGGACAGCACGATTGTCCAATGAATGTAGCCATTTATAGAGGTAAGGCAGCCTGGGAGGGTGCGATCTTTTCAATTACGGCAGTAGAAATCTGTGTGGGCCTAACGGAAATAGATGTATGATATAATGAACAGGCGTAAAAAATGATCAGTAAATGTATGTTACAATCAGTAGATGTATGGTATAGGTGGTAGATGTATGATATAATCAGTAGATGTATGATATATCAGTAGATGTGTGATATAATGAACAGGCGTAAAAAATGATCGGTAAATGTATGTTATAATCAGATGAATGAAATATGTGCTAGATGTATGATATAATCAGTATGTATGATATAAGCGGTAGATGTATGATATATCAGTAGATGTGTGATATAATCAGTAAATGTTTGATATATTAAATGGATGTTTGATACAATCAGTAGATGTATTATATAATCGATAGATGTATGATATGATCGGTAGATGTATGAAATAATCAGTAGATGCATGAAATAATCGATAGATGTATGATATAATCAGTGGATTTTTTATATAATTAGTAGATGTTTGATATAATTAGTAGATGTATGATATGATCCATTCATGAATGATATAATCGGTAGATGCTTGATGCAGCAGGCAACATGAGGTATCCCTCAATTTTTTTTCTTTCCGTTCCTGTATCGAAATACTGGATCAGTTTTTAAATAGAAGGCCCAACGCCACGTGCATTGAGATCATCTGTACGTGTGTTCAAAACTACACCCAACGCCACGTGCATTGAGCTCATCTGTGTGTTCACAGCCACACGCGTGACCACGTGCATTGAGCTCATCTGTGTGTTCACAGCCACACGCGTGACCACGTGCATTGAGCTCATCTGTGTGTTCACAGCCACACGCGTGACCACGTGCATTGAGCTCATCTGTGTGTTCACAGCCACACGCGTGACCACGTGCATTGAGCTCATCTGTACGTATGTTCAAAGCTACACCCAACGCCACGTGCATTGAGCTCATCTGTGTGTTCACAGCTACACGCGAGGCTACGGATGACGTTTATGACACAAGTTGGGTGCGCGGCTATCATAAAATGTATAAACCAAACACTTTACTTAGATTATTTCATAACAGTTCACCACAGCACCCCCGCCCACAACGGATTTAGGGTTCTGGGTGCAGGGCAGACAAATTCATCAGTGGAGTGCACCAGGTCTGCCCACAGACATTTCAAATGCTGATAACTTTCTCGCGTGCACTTACTTGGCTTTCAATACACGAGGTGGGGGGTGGAGTTGGGGTACCGGTATGCATAATCTAAAGTTGTAGGAAAACTTACACATACAACAGAGTATAAATCACCATAAATATGATTAGATTGATTAAAATTGATTGACATTTTAAAAAATGGAAAATTCCATCCAAAAAAACGAAAGGGAAAAAAACTGAAATTTCAATTTATTTCAACACAACTCAAATAGCTAATTAGGCTTAAGACGTAGACAAAGGATCAAGTATACACTTAAGACGTAGACAAAGGATCAAGTATACACTTAAGACGTAGACAAAGGATCAAGTATACACTTCAGACGTAGACAAAGGATCAAGTATACACTTAAGACGTAGACAAAGGATCAAGTATACACTTAAGACGTAGACAAAGGATCAAGTATACACTTAAGACGTAGACAAAGGATCAAGTATACACTTAAGACGTAGACAAAGGATCAAGTATACACTTAAGACGTAGACAAAGGATCAAGTATACACTTAAGACGTAGACAAAGGATCAAGTATACACTTAAGACGTAGACAAAGGATCAAGTATACACTTCAGACGTAGACAAAGGATCAAGTATACACTTCAGACGTAGACAAAGGATCAAGTATACACTTAAGACGTAGACAAAGGATCAAGTATACACTTAAGACGTAGACAAAGGATCAAGTATACACTTAAGACGTAGACAAAGGATCAAGTATACACTTCGGACGTAGACAAAGGATCAAGTATACACTTAAGACGTAGATAAAGGATCAAGTATACACTTAAGACGTAGACAAAGGATCAAGTATACACTTCAGACGTAGACAAAGGATCAAGTATACACTTCAGACGTAGACAAAGGATCAAGTATACACTTAAGACGTAGACAAAGGATCAAGTATACACTTCAGACGTAGACAAAGGATCAAGTATACACTTCAGACGTAGACAAAGGATCAAGTATACACTTAAGACGTAGACAAAGGATCAAGTATACACTTAAGACGTAGACAAAGGATCAAGTATACACTTAAGACGTAGACAAAGGATCAAGTATACACTTCAGACGTAGACAAAGGATCAAGTATACACTTCAGACGTAGACAAAGGATCAAGTATACACTTAAGACGTAGACAAAGGATCAAGTATACACTTAAGACGTAGACAAAGGATCAAGTATACACTTAAGACGTAGACAAAGGATCAAGTATACACTTCAGACGTAGACAAAGGATCAAGTATGCACTTCAGACGTAGACAAAGGATCAAGTATACACTTCAGACGTAGACAAAGGATCAAGTATACACTTCAGACGTAGACAAAGGATCAAGTATACACTTCAGACGTAGACAAAGGATCAAGTATACACTTCAGACGTAGACAAAGGATCAAGTATACACTTCAGACGTAGACAAAGGATCAGTATACACTTCAGACGTAGACAAAGGATCAAGTATACACTTCAGACGTAGACAAAGGATCAAGTATACACTTAAGACGTAGACAAAGGATCAAGTATACACTTCAGACGTAGACAAAGGATCAAGTATACACTTCAGACGTAGACAAAGGATCAAGTATACACTTCAGACGTAGACAAAGGATCAAGTATACACTTAAGACGTAGACAAAGGATCAAGTATACACTTCAGACGTAGACAAAGGATCAAGTATACACAAATATAAAAGAGATAAGTGGCATCCATTACGTCATCACAGCAACACCCACAATGTCATCACAGCAACACCCACAATGTCATCACAGCAACACCCACAATGTCATCACAGCAACACCCACAATGTCATCACAGCAACACCCACAATGTCATCACAGCAACACCTACAATGTCATCACAGCAACACCCACAATGTCATCACAGCAACACCCACAATGTCATCACAGCAACACCCACAATGTCATCACAGCAACACACATAAAGTCATCACAGCAACACCCACAATGTCATCACAGCAACACCCACAATGTCATCACAGCAACACCCACAATGTCATCACAGCAACACCCACAAAGTCATCACAGCAACACCCACAATGCCATCACAGCAACACACACAAAGTCATCACAGCAACACACACAATGTCATCACAGCAACACCCACAATGTCATCACAGCAACACCCACAATGTCATCACAGCAACACACACAAAGTCATCACAGCAACACCCACAAAGTCATCCTAGCAACACCCACAATGTCATCACAGCAACACCCAGAAAGTCATCCAAGTAACACCCAAAAAGTCATCCAAGCAACACCCACAATGTCATCACAGCAACACCCACAAAGTCATCCAAGCAACACCCACAAAGTCATCACAGCAACACCAACGAAGTCATCCAAGCAACACCCACAATGTCATCACAGCAACACCAACAATGTCATCACAGCAAGTGAGCAACACCCACAAAGTCATCCTAGCAACACCCACAAAGTGATCCGAGCAACACCCTCAATGTCATCACAGCAACACCAACAAAGTCATCACAGCAACACCAACGAAGTCATCCAAGCAACACCCACAATGTCATCAGAGCAACACCAACGAAGTCATCCAAGCAACACCCACAAAGTCATCCGAGCAACACCCTCAATGTCATCACAGCAACACCCACAATGTCATCACAGCAACACCCACAAAGTCATCCGAGCAACACCCTCAATGTCATCACAGCAACACCAACGAAGTCATCCAAGCAACACCCACAAAGTCATCCGAGCAACACCCTCAATGTCATCACAGCAACACCCACAATGTCATCACAGCAACACCAACAATGTCATCACAGCAACACCAACAATGTCATCACAGCAACACCCACAAAGTCATCCTAGAAACACCCACAAAGTCATCCTAGCAACACCCACAAAGTCATCCTAGCAACACACACAAAGTCATCCTAGCAACACCCCCAAAGTCATCCTAGCAACACACACAAAGTCATCCTAGCAACACCCCCAAAGTCATCCTAGTAACACCCACAAAGTCTTCCTAGCAACAAATAGCTAACCTTTGTCAGTAGTTTATCGACAGTAGACTTTCTCATGCGGCATCCCAAGACTATTGTTCCCTTATCGGACTGTCAACTATAACATGTTTTCTCACGATTTTGTTCCTTGGTATGTAAGATTACGAAATTCAGTCTGTATTTTCCACGGTCAGGTTACAGATTAAAAAATTTTTGTTTTGAAGACATGATTATTCATGCTTTGTTAAAGCGATAATCCAGCGATAATCTAGCTAATTTTTACACATTAACCCTCCCCACTCCTTTTTTAACCTATGCTATGTGACAAACTTTAGCTCTGAAGTGTTCCAAATAACCCCTATATAAGCCTTTACTTAAGCTCTGAAATGTTCCACAAACAGTTACAACCACGTGTCTCTGCACTGGTTACAACCACCTTTATCTCCATTGGTTACAAGCCCACCATATGTTCCACTAATTCAAAACTGATATAACAAATTCGTGCCAAAGTGAGACACAGACCATGTCCTTCGGGACTGGCCACATTTCACTATAACAAGAGAGTATTTCTGGACTCAGCCAGCCAACACCATTACATATGAAGCTCTACGGGGCACCTGGAGAACCTCCAGTCGACAACCGCTTTCACGCGCTTCGTTGTAGCCGATCGGCGAACAAGACGACTTTTTAGTCAGTTGATTGTGTTGTGTATACAGCAGACGATTGCAGGTGCGCAATTGTTAACTAACTCAAACGTTTTCCACAGTTTAAAAAAAAAACGAATTAAATAATCCCTAAAATAAAGTGTTTCGTACTAATCCTTTATGTGAATTTTTTTATTTCCCACCTGCTTTTAGAACGCAGATTTATTGCACCAACTATGTCAGTAATACAAAAGAAAATATTAAGCAAAAAACGCATTTGCGATATTTTTTTAAAGAACCTCATTTAGTATGATTTAGCGCAGTTATCGGGAATTTTATGCCGTGAAATCAGTGGCATCATATTTCATTCATCTCGCCTTTGAGCAACAGGAAAAACATATTTTTGGAGGTTGGGGCTGAAAATTAGAAAGAATGTGCTGTCATCGACATCGAGTCTATGTGCCAAGTTTCTGCTCGATAGTTGACGGGAAGGGGTCATTTAGTCGTCCGAAGACTTTGTCCCCCAGCCCGAAAGACAAGAACAAAATCCAAGTATTTTTAAAAGTTGACAAACATAATTGGTTGCACCATATTGGACGTGTTAGGAAGGGACGATTTTATGTTCTCCTTTTAGTGAGTTAACTAGACGATAGACACGCTGACCAATCCCAACATCTTACTCATTCGGACAGCCCTCAATTCAATCACTCAACGATATACACGCTGACCAATCACAGCCTCTTACTCATTCGGACAGCCCTCAATTCAATCACTCGGATTATTTGCTCAGCTATTTTTATGCTGCATCACTGGCATAATTCAGTGCCCAGAAGGTCACCATTGTGTCAGTTCATCGATTTGATAATTGGGGGGGGGGGGGGGGGTGTACACAGGCATGAGCTAGAGATGTGTGGCATGACATAGATAAGACGCTGATGCATGTCTCTGTAACTCGCTGACAGATATGTCATAACAAACACAGAATCATTAAGGTCAACTTTACTGCCTCTTAAACTAAACTAAACTGCGTCGTTATGTAGAAAAAAAAAATAGTTTATTCAATTAGAAATAGAGACTTTACGCTTCTTATGAGAACTTTAAAAATGGTGGTATAAGCATTTATTTGTAATGTGGATAAAGAAACTCTCTGATAACAAGTACGCACGCCAAGAGAGAGAGAGAGAGAGAGAGAGAGAAGGGGAGAGGGGACAGACAGATAGTCATACAGACATAAAGACGAGACATACATAGAGTCACTGTGTTGTGCCACTGCAATCGAATGTAGCATTCACTGATAGCTGACCATTAAAACTAGGGATCAGATGAAATCTAACAGTGTTCTGATAGCTGACCATTAAAACTAGGGATCAGATCAAAGCTGACAGTGTTCTGATAGCTGACCATTAAAACTAGGGATCAGATCAAAGCTGACAGTGTTCTGATAGCTGACCATTAAAACTAGGGATCAGATCAAAGCTGACAGTGTTCTGATAGCTGACTATTTAAACTAGGGATCAGACGAAAGCTAACTCCACTAATGGAACACCAGCCGGAATCACCCGGTCCCAGATTATGGAATACGTAGGAGGTGAAGGTCAAATGTTTAATGAGCGGAGCAGTTGAACACTTGAGCTCTGTACAATGACTGGACGGGATCTCTTCTGGGAGAATCTAATCATGACCCGAACAAGACAGGCGCACGTTATCTCGTGTGTGTACAACATCGAATCCCTTTTCATGTGTGCACTACGTCACATCCCTTGTCGTGTGTGCACAACGTCATGACCAGTTACAATAGCATTGATTAGGGAGAACAGTGATGGAAGGCAAGGGTAGCCAACCCAAATGGCTTCATGTGGGACTGTGATCGCGGGTCAACTCTCCACGGGCCGTATGCCATTAAACCTCATTTTTAAAAAGACACAAATGCATGATTCCACAATGACTTTTTTTATTCTCATTGTTCATAGATCCCAGATGATAAAACTTTTCACTCGTCCCGCCATACGCAAAAATCGAAATAAATTTAACTTTTAAATGTAGGTATCTACCACGCTTCCTTGTAGATACAATGATGCTCGTCTCTGTTTGATTGAAGAAGGTGGGGTGGGGGTGGACAGAACCTGAGGGCGTTCTCCGGAGGGGAGAACAACTATTAGGGAATTTTATAAAGTGCGCTACTTGGATGCATGTTTTGTCAAGTTGCTTTAGTAGATTGGAAATTCACGCATTGCGACCGCCATAGTTTGGCGGGATTTAGCTAGTTTATATATATATATATGTATCACATATATTTATATATATCCATATATATAAGTAGGAGCCAATGTGGGCATGTAACACTTAAAACAAGAATTCATTTAAATATGTTCAGATTCTTTTTTTTTTAAATCAGGGATTTTCTCTTATTTTACGGAAATCGAATCAATTTAAATATGATAAAAATAAAATGTATCGGTCTATATTTATGCAAATGTTTACGTATTATGAGATAAATTAGACAATAATTCATTCCAAAACTTCGAATTCATCAAATTTATAAAGTAAAAAAATTTATTTTTTTAATTATACAAATGAACACGAAAACGCCTTTCAAGTAATTTAGTTCAGCGAAAAGTCATTGCCCCATACCACTCAGTAAATCAACTATCACTGATGTGAATAGGAAACCATACGAAGTTGCAATTGGTTCATTTTGATATCAATATCTCAAAAGCCCATTATGTTATAGATTTGAATTTTGGCATAGATTTGATTGTTGAAATAATCCTCATCTTTAAATATAGGGAATTATTCATGGAACTTGTCTTTTAGAAAATGTTTTTTTTTAATGCGCGGTTAAAGGGTGCTGGGACATTAGAATATTAATATATTTCAGGGGCATGCTAAACATGTTCGGTTGCTTGCGTAGGGGTTTACCATCCCGTGGATGATTTTATTAATGTTTATTAAAAACGTGGGGGGCAGAAAAAAAAAAGGGGGGGGTGATTCTTTCATTTAGCCCCTGGCAGCAGAAGATGGGCATCAGTATGGAGAAAAACGTTTGATAAATAATTAACCACCTTCCGTAAAGACATATCAAGGGATATGTAGTTCAGGAGCGCAATAAGGGATAAATACGCCTATACTGTATTGCTGATAAATATTTCAAAACTAAATGTGTTTTTAGGATACGAAAAATCAAAACCCGATTCAGTTATAAACGTACAAATAATTTGATAGCTTGATGTTCCTACTTTGCAATAGCAGGTAGAAAGTATCGCAAAATGCCTTCCATTATCATCCCGCTAACATCGGGGCATATCTTCTAGTATACATGAATAAGTTAATGTGACATCGGGGCATATCTTCTAGTGTACATGAATAAGTTAATGTGACATCGGGCCATATCTTCTAGTATACATGAATAAGTTAATGTGACATCGGGTCATATGTTCTAGTATACATGAATAAGTTAATGTGACATCGGGGCATATCATCTAGTATACATGAATAACTTAATGTGACATCGGGCCATATCTTTTAGTATACATGAATAAGTTAATGTGACATCAGGCCATATCTTCTAGTATACATGAATAAGTTAATGTGACATCAGGCCATATCTTCTAGTATACATGAATAAGTTAATGTGACATCGGGCCATATCTTCTAGTATACATGAATAAGTTAATGTGACATCGGGCCATATCTTCTAGTATACATGAATAAGTTAATGTCATCATGTGGCGTTGTGCTCAATAGCATACAATATAAAAATGTCCAAATACTACAACAAAAATGTTGCACTTTGTGTTCAAGATAAAATTCCTTAATCTAATTGGGATGCTTAAAAACACGGATAGAAATATTTTTTTTTAACGGAAATCGAAACTAATATTATTCTATTTTAAAATCATAATTAAAGAATGACTTAAAGTATTTTATCTGAATGTGAGAGTTAAGATATCGTATACAATTAAATGGACATTCTTTTTACTAAAAATAAGCTAATAATCTTTGTAATACTATTATTAATTTGTAGGCGAATTTATCAGGAAGCCACGAAAATCTGGGAGAAAGGTCGCCCCCTTTCCCCCCCCCCCCCCCATAGCGTTGTAGAAATGCGAAATTCAATTAAATCATAATATGTAAACGCTAAAATAACTCCGCACTCCAGTTTATATTGAATCCCTTGCCATTTCACATAGACTTGAGTGGTGGTTGTATAAATTTCCAACAGACTTCACCTTCACCAACACACGATAAACAGAATAAACAACAATTAGCAGCAAATTAAAAATTCTGCACAAATCTGGACAACTCGAACCCCACCCCGTTCTTTCTCCACCGATCCAAACAATACGAACAACATATCACATAGTGCGCAGGTTGCTCAAGGGAACTACGAATGTATCCTATGAAAGATTTTACTGTATTTTTCAAATAAACAAGAAATGTGTATGTACATTGTAACTTGATTTACATACGACGCGCCCAGCACGGCTCTAACTAAAGCCAGCAACTAACGTCTTTAACTGACCAGCGTCCAGTCCCTGTCCGTCTAAAGATGACCAGCACAAGTTTGGTGCGCATTGATTAGATCTGTGAAATGTAACTCTGCTTTCTCCGCCTCTCCACTTTGTTACAGCTGCCATGAGATCCTGGCCGGAAACGTCACGTGCAACATTCACACAGGAACATCCCAGCTGTTCAATACAAAAATACTAACAGGAACATCCCAGCTGTTCAATACAAAAATACTAACAGGAACATCCCAGCTGTTCAATACAAAAATACTAACAGGAACATCCCAGCTGTTCAATACAAAAATACTAACAGGAACATCCCAGCTGTTCATTACAAAAATACTAACAGGAACATCCCAGCTGTTCAATACAAAAATACTAACAGGAACATCCCAGCTGTTCAATACAAAAATACTAACAGGAACATCCCAGCTGTTCAATACAAAAATACTAACAGGAACATCCCAGCTGTTCAATACAAAAATACTAACAGGAACATCCCAGCTGTTCAATACAAGAATACTAACAGGAACAATCGAGCTGATTAATACAAGAATACATTTCATGGATGCTACATAACATACATACACACACAGAGACTGCATATAAGCACACACATGAAAAAACATACATTAACAAACATACACACAGCAACACACTATTTGGTAACATAGTTTGCTATATGACTTATAAAGGCGCTCCCAGAAGTACCAGTAGTCTGAACAAAGGAAGAGATACAATGTTGAGAACTGTTTACGAGGGAGCCGAGTCTTGGCGGGAGGGGCGTGTGGTGGGGCGGGATCCAAAACATGATTGATACGCCCTGCTTGCCAGAGTTTGGAAAAACTTAACATCATATTCTAAAAATAGCGAGGAAAACAGACAAGATTAGATCATAAAGTAAACATCGTATCATGTAGTAATATGTAAACATGGAGTCTTTCAATATCAGAGTATACTAGAGAAAATCAAGATCAGAGTATACTAGAGAAAATCAATAACAGAGTATACTAGAGAAAATCAATAACAGAGTATACTAGAGAAAATCAATAACAGAGTACACATCAAGAGGCCAAGTTATCCCAGGCCAAACTGACAGTTTAATGCTAAGGGAGATTATTCTAAAGTAGTCTCGCCACTTATCACTCCAACATTGGCCATTCACTTCTGCATCTCTCTATTCTCTCCCCTATTTCCTCAGGTTATGTACACCTGATCAATAACCAAACGGAAAGAATCGGCTTTTGAACTGCACAACAAAGTTTTTTAAACAGCTTCTTGCTGTCATTGGTGTTCCGATTAGCGTCCATCTTTAAGCCCTTTCATTCTGACTAATGGCACCCATTAAGACGTTAACTTCTTTACGGGAATAAAAGTGCACCTGGTGACGTCACTGGAAATCATTGATTGGTTATAAACATTCACATCAAGTGCCGAGTTTCCTTTCATTCACATCATCATTATAGTGACAAGTTTCCTTTCATTCACATCATCATTATAGTGACAAGTTTCCTTCCATTCACATCATCATTATAATGACAAGTTTCATTTCATTCACATGCAGTGTCGGGTTTCATTTCTTTACAAAATGCAATTTACAAACGATGATAAATGAAGACCTTCCACACGGATATAAATATAATCAAATATAGAATATTTATGGAGTGTCAAATCTTCACTTTTCAACAAGGACTTTTCGCTTTAAAGAACATAGAAATCAAGCATAGAAATCAATTTTTTTTAAACAGCCCCAAAGACAGTATACGCATTTCTCTCATATTGTTTTTTGCAATCCCCAATTGTGATGTTATTGTAACAAATGAAAGAACATTTCTACTGAAATAAAAATGAACATTTCTTTAAAAGAAATCCTTTGTTACTCAAAGATGATTTTTATTTATTTATTTAATTGAATTTATGTTGTATTACTTATATTTATAATTGTATTCTCCTTTTAAATAAATTCAATAATAAACAATTTTGAATTTAAATGGTCTTTTATTTTCTTCCTTACAAATCGACGAGGTAAAGTCGGTTCAAACAAATCTTTTATGTGGCAATGGTTCAAAACATAGGCCCCACCCCTGATTTAAAGCAAGCCAATCAAAACATTAGCAGACCCCTGGTTTAGAGCAAGCCAATCAAAACATTGGCAGACCACTGATTTAAAGCTAGCCAATCAAAACTTTAGCAGACCCCTGGTTTAGAGCAAGCCAATCAAAACATTGGCAGACCCCCTGGTTTAGAGCCAGCCAATCAAAACATTAGCAGACCCCTGATTTAAAGCTAGCCAATCAAAACTTTAGCAGACCCCTGGTTTAGAGCAAGCCAATCAAAACATTAGCAGACCCCCTGGTTTAGAGCCAGCCAATCAAAACATTAGCAGACCCCCTGGTTTAGAGCCAGCCAATCAAAACATTAACAGACCCCTGATTTAGAGCCAGGAAATCAAATTAACGTCCATTTGTTTACTCGACATACGTGAAAGAAATATAAGATGATATGTCAGGCACTGTGTCTAGTTGACATTCAGTGAAAGAAAGATGAGCTGATATGTCAGACCAATATGTTAAGTTGACATTCAGATGTGCCAATGATGGAATTGTTAGCCGATATGTCATAGATATAGACCCTTATGTCATGTTGACATTTGGCGATGGTATGGTTAGCCATTCTCAAACGGAGCTGTGGCCGGCGTCATCGGATATTAAACATTCATTAGCTACCTCACTGCACCAGGACAAGCTTTCTTCTACAAGGCAATCGTGAATATGTTTAACAACGAACCTCCAACAAATAGGAAATCATTGAAGGAATGCGTTCCAGCTGTGTGAAGGAATTGGTAGAGCACGGTATGTGGACGCTTGAATCGAAAGACAGGACACTAAGAGGAGGACATTTCGGCAAGAGTCTGCTTCAACTTCCGGTAGTAACAATGGCTAAAACTTTTTTTTTTTTAAATAGTTTCTATTTCTTGTCGAATTGTTTTGTCCTGTCTGCTGAGGAAGGCTCTTCGCTGAAACGTTCTTCTCTCATTGTACTGTCTTTCGGTTCAAACTTCCACATACCCTGTTCTACTGTTAATAAATAGTGACACACAAAGCTCATGACATTGTCCAGATGTTCGTTGTGCATGATATTTTTTCATGATTAAAGAAATTTTAAAGATAGTGACGTCTGTATCGACAAACAGAAATGGATTAAAAGGCGTTAATGATACAATGTATTGTAGTAAGTTTATTTGACCAGTATTCGTTTAGCTAGCTGTACACTTTACTGTTTGGCAGAACAATTATATTTTCAAACGGTGCAGATCATGTCATGTTGTGTTTGAATGTTTCAGTTTGAGAATCTTAGTAGAGAGACCCCAAGATTAAAAGATTTACCCGAGGTCGGAAATAAACAGCCATGGAAAATATTTACTGGCCCTTCCATGTTTGCTTTCAAAATCCTTTTTCTTGCACAGACTAAAGATCAATACCTGTCTAGCTGTTGGTAACATAAGCATCAGAGCCCTTTATACAGGCGATTGGACTCGCCCTTTTTGTCAGATTGGACTCGCCCTTCTGAGGCAGAGTGTGTGCCCCTGTAGCTGGTTAGTGGATCAAAGACCGAACGACTGAATGGGAGTCTGGAAGTCGACAGGAAATCGTCGCCCGTGGACAACAAAACTTAAGAGTGTTTGAGACTGTTCAATCTCAGCATGTCCAAAGCCCGGAACACAGCTGATTTTTGAACTTTGAACCCTTAGCAGAGTTTGTGTTCTTCAAACTACAGGTTGAAAATGTTCATGAAACTTCCGATTAAAAATAGTAAAACGTTTTGAGGGAAAGGATCGAATTGTTTCTATATTTTTAGATTCATTTTCCAAGGATCTCCTGAGATTTCCCTTGCTACATTGTTGACTCGGAGTCCATGAGCTTAGTTTACAACAGACAAACAAATTGTTGAGTCATGGTCTCATTCAGTATTAGAACATGATCCTGTTGAGTTCATGAAAAATATGGTCTCACCGAATAACAACACATTCAGAGAAACATGGTATCATTCAGTAATAGAACATATTACAATAGTGCTGGGTTTACATAGCAACCAACCAAGGCTTGATAGCATCCCATTACACCGTTACAGGCTTTATATTACCATTAAACAACCACTAAAAAACGTTTTTCGTATGCACCACTTATATATTTTGATTACTTTATTGTTGTATATTAATCTTCTAATGAGCCACCCGCGTCTACACCGAAGATTTATTTCGCCAACTATTTCATATAACGAAAAGAAAATATGACGCACCCAACGCACTTGCGATATTCAGCGCAATTTTCGTGACTTTCATTTTATCTTTCCATATTGAAAACAAGAAAAACTGAAGATGTGTGGGGGTTGGGGCTGAAAACTTGATAGAATGTCTTGTCATCGGCAACGAGTCTGTGTGCCAAGTTTCAGCACGATGGGTTGACGAGAAGTGGGTCAATTAGACGTCCGAAGATTTTCTCAGTCCGCCACCCAGCCACCCAGGAACAAAGGCGAAGTTAATGTAAAGGATTTTAAAAGGGATTCAATAGTCCCCACAAGCAGGGTACATGTAACTAACAAAAGAGGTTTCATAAAATCCCATTACAGGGTTTATACAACCCATAAAACAGGTTTCATATAATCACATTACAGCAGCGGTTCTCAACCTGTGGGTCGCGACCCCTTTGGGGATCGCACGACCTTTTCCCAGGGGTCGCCTAAGACAATCTGAAAACACAAATGCTCTACAGTTATGAAGAAGCAACTAAACGAATTTTGTGGCTGGGGGGCGCCACAACATGAGGAACTCTATTAAAAGGTCGCGGCATTAGGAAGGTTCATATAGCTACCAAAAACAGGTTTCATATAATCACGTTACAAGGTTTATATAGCCCATAAAACAGGGTTCATATAATCACATTACAGGGTTTATATAGCCCATATAACAGGGTTCATATAATCACGTTACAGGGTTTATATAGCCCATAAAACAGGGTTCAAAGAACCATCAAAAACGGGGATCATGTAGCCATCAGAAAAGGAGACACCTCTTTGTCTAAAGTTGTATATATATAAATGTTTTAGAACCCCTGCCCTGGGCGGTCAAAGAGTCTATCAGAAGACAACACTATGATAGCTCCGAGCAGTCAGAGCAGTTGCCGCCTACAACAATCAATAGAGGAAAGTATTTTATTCTGGTCTTAAGAAGTGTAGGATGGACTGGATCGAACTGGGCGTTAACAACAACAACAGAATGGCGGCACCATCTACAGCAGCGGTTCTCAACCTGTGGGTCGCGACCCCCAAGCGAGACCCTTTCACGGGGGTCGCCAAGGACCATTGGAAAACACACATTTCCGATGATGATGGTCTTGGAAACCGATTGATTTGGTCCAGCTGAAAAACCAGACATGTCACACATTTTCCTTTGTTAGATATCCCCCTTGAACTATTCACCCCATAATAAAGCTTAAACCTACAGTGTAAACTACTGCACAAATTAAATCAGCTCGTTTACGGGTAATCGCGGATTATAAATAGGGAATACTATAGACGAATCTGACAAGTCCATTAAAAATGTAGAAGAAAAAACTCAAAGTTACCTCCCTTAATATCAAGTGATGCGCTTAACCAATGGCAAGTAAGGAAAACGTAAATAAATAAAGAATATAGGTCAAATTTCACATACTGAAATTACACCGAACAATAAATGCTACTATTGTTATCTACGATAAATTTAAAGTGAAAAATTAAAGGCCAAAGTAAATATCGCTTTAGGAAGCAGAGTCTTTCTAGTCATAGTTTTATGTGATTAGGATCAGTGTACTGAGAGGAAAGTTTAGGATTAGGTTTAATTTTAATCAGTTTCAGTAGCCCTCACCTGCAGTCAGTACTATTTTGCCCAAGCTCAACATGCTGTCGTACTAAGTTTCGTTTCTGTTAAAAATTGCCCCTGGTGAACGACGATTGCCTTATAAAGGCAAAAATTAAAACGCAAAATAAAAAGTATTCTCGTCTAATGGTTCACGCCTTCTTTTGAATCTGACCATTGAGTGATGAGAGTATTACAATGATTTACAACATAGTCATTGATTGTCAATCATTTTAAACAATTGTATTTAGTCCCATCTGATTAAACGCTGTTAAACACGTTATAAAATATCTCTATGTTTTCATTGTTATTTAAAATGCAGGCCATTATCTTTTATGTTATTAATCAGTCTTACAGTGAACTGAGTAATGACTGATGTGTATGTGTAAAATAGCATAACATAAGCATATTCCATAAATTTCAGTACCAGTTCAAGGTATTAATGAGTCATATTACTTATATGTCACTTATAATTTATAATTTATAATAAGCTGAATGATAATGGCACTGTGAAAGTATAAACTTGATATAATTTATTACATTATCATTGAGTCATTACACGGAAATTACACCACCTGTACAAGATCTCAGTGGCTTGTGCAAAACGTAGCAGCCGTTGAAGCTTCACATTGGAGGCACTAAGAATCGTCAGAGTTATGAAACCTCACACCATTGCTGAAGATTTATTGCTGCCAGCGGCCAAAAACATTGTTCGCGTTATGATCGAAGACGAACTTGTTACGAAATTGAGTACAATCTAACGACACTGTCCGCAGAAGAATAGACGCCATGGTAATCAGGTCTAAATACAGAAGTAGACTTGTTGTGCACTATGACCTTCGTTGTGCGCTTGCAAAAAGCATTTCTGATCTGGTAAAAAAGAAGCAATCTCAACCTTCGCACTGACGTTGGCTTTTTACGCATACTGTCGCAAAATGTAGCAATTTAGTTTACTGTTGTTATGTTAAGACTGTTACCCATGCTACACCATGCTTCAAGACAAAATCTCATTTATTTGTTGTTAGAAATTACTAGTTCATAATATATAATTATCTATTGTTTTTTGTGATTAATCACTATGCTTGAATTACGTTCATTTTGTAACCATGAAAATAAATCCATGATATCAGATAGTTACATTACTATTCATAACAGAAGCAAAATAACAGTTAAGAAGTAGCAACGAACATAAGTTTATGGTTGGGGGTCGCAACAATATGAGGAACTGCATAAAGGGGTCGCGGCATTAGAAAGGTTGAGAACCGCTGATCTAGAGATTATGTGGGTATTTTACCGTGTTGCAGACGTATAATATCGGGATTGAAGATGTACCGAGTTGAAGATGTACCGAGTTGAAGATGTACAAGGTTGAAGATGTACCGTATTAAAAATGTTCAAAACTTGACAAGATGGGATGAACACAATCCAAAATGTTTAATTGACAGGACGGCGCACTAGATAAGAGGGAGAAAAGGGAAATCTGTCTGACAGTCGGAGATATTTATAATTCACCGGTTACAAACGGTCGATGTCTTCTTTGTCATCATCCTACGAAGTGCTGGAAAGTTTTGCGACGATATCAGACCCAGTGTGGGCTCTGGTTAGTGTTTCTTTCAGTCATCTTTCTGGATATGGGGAGGGAGAGAGAGAGGAGGGATAGAGAGAGGAGGGAGAGAGAGAGGAGGGAGAGAGGGGGAGGGAGAGAGTGGGAGAGAGAGAGAGAACGAATATAGTGTGTGCAATGAAAAGAAAAAAATATTAAAATGTCATTTTATAACATTTTTATTTATTTTAAAATAACAGTGCTTTTAAGCGATTACATTTAGTGGGAACTATGAGTAGTCGCTTCGCTCGATAAATTGGACGATCCGTATATTTAAGGCTAAACTTAAACTAGCGTTAGCGTCTTAAACTATTCGATTATAAATATCGTACTCTTCCGAAAACTGTCCGCTCCTGATTATAAACCAAGTCTTACTCCTGGTTGTACTCCATCTATCGCTATTTCTATTATATTTTCATTGTTATTTATTTCTTTATTTCTTTATTTATTGCATTTTCCCAAGTCTAAAGACTTAAATAAAACTATATTCAACTAAGTTAGTCCAACACGTGCGCTCTGTTTTCCAATTATTGTTTGCATAAAAGCATCACTTTGAAAGTAGGGATAGGTGTTCATCGTAAATTGTATGCTGGCATCATGCTTTCAAAAATATTAGTATTGGCAAAATTTGAAATGTACTCGATTCCATGTTTGTTGAGCTAAATAAGATGAAAGCCTAGAAATGTCACGTGGTTTATGATTGATCCAAGTGTTGTGGTTTATTTTGAATCTGGTCAAACTTTGAAATATTTAGAAAGGGAAATAATTATTTACAAGTTGTTTGTTTGTTGTTGTTTTCTCATATGCGTTCAACATGTAAAATGACGTCAACAGTGCTCTGTGTGATGGAACCATTTTTGGAAGGATTTCTTTAAATTCATTTACCAATTAAGTAGTTGAACCCAAAAATACGTTTTTTTTTTTTTAAAAAAGCTTCATTACTATTTATTAATTTAAAATAATAATTCGTATGGCAGAGCCGTCACTTGACTTTTTGATGCCCTCTGCAACGTTTCGGTCTTGTCCTCCCCCCCCCACCCCCAACTTTGCTTTCAAAGCTGACTTTTTTTTTAAAGTGTTGCAGTCATAGGGGTTGCGGGACCCACACGAGGGCCCTGAGGTTAAGTGGCGCCTACAATTTTAACTAGCATCTCTTCCGTTGCTCTACAATTAAGAGTAAAATGTTGCAAAACGAAAAAGGTGTGTGCTAAAATTCAGTTTGAAGTTATCAAATGTTTTCTGGGGACTTTAAAGTTAAAGATTTAAAAAGCGAGAATACGCTAGGGAGATAAGCTTGTCCCTAAGGGCGCCAAAATATGAATGAATTTAGTTTATGATGGACTGGGCAGATTTAGAGATGCCCCTGATCGTTATTATGGCTAACTTTTGCGCTTCCCTTCCGAAAGTCTGAAATGCCGGCTCAAAATTTTCTGAAAGAAACACCGAATTCAAGTGTGTGCCAAAATGCATCCCAGCATTTTGAATTTGCCCGACCGTCTTTGGCCCCTCAAGTTCTACACCCCACTCCCTCACGATGATCAATGTCACAATACGGGGTTGAATATATGCTAGTTCTAAATGATTACTCTGGGGCAAGCCACGACCGGAGTGAATTCAGTTTATGTATGCCACTGGGCGCCATAATGCCTCACCCGGACGCGGGAAAAATTCCTTCCCCCGGATCAAAAAGTCTAATAGAAACACTGAATGCAGTTATGCTCTAAAATGCACCTTAAGATCCATCGGCGCCCCCAATTTCTGCCCTACTTACCGATTAAAATGATCGCCGATTTTGGTGGCGATAGATACACTGACAGTATGAGTGCCGCCATGGGCAATCCAAGATTTTTGCCACACTCCCTTTCACGGTACAAACTCTGCAGTTGTCCGAAAATGACCCCCCTCCATGTAAAGAAAAAGTGACACCTGGGCGGACTACCCCATCCACCCCATAGCTAGTGTGTTTTTGTGCCAGGGAACAAGATTCGTTTTTGTGCGCACCCCCCCCCCCTTCCAAATTCAACCGTGAAGCCCATTATTTTTATCCATTAAATACCATGAAAGCTTTTTTTGGCACCCCCGCCTGTCTGGCGCCCTGGAACATCTCTGTCTACTGGCACTGCCCACCCAAAAATATTAAATCCAACCCTCCCCCCCCCACCGAGGAAATAGTCTAAAGGATATGTTTCAAGACAACGTTTTAAGAGGAAGGAAGAGGTGAGAGCATATCAAGGAGAGAAGAGGTGAGGATCTCATCGAATTCACGACACTTAAACGTAAGAGTTAAACATTTGAAATAAACGTCTTAGTGCACTTCTAGATGAGTAAATGAAGATTCGCCAAAATATCAACCTCGTATTATCATATCTCGTCGGTCCTGAGATCCAGTGAACAGTGAGTGAGAGGTATTGTCTCAAAATAGCCGGACCCGGTACAAAGACATAAACCGGCTCCAGTCTCAGCCCTAATGCCTGTGTTATTACATACAACCATATGTTTGTCGTGTTTCTATTGCATGGTTGTCATAGTAATTAGGTCGTCCCATATAAAACAGCGCCAACTGTTGTTAATGTCAAAATTAAGGGATAATTGCATTAATTACTGGGTACAAAACTTCATGATGTGTGTGGGTGGGGGGGGGGAATTATTCAGTTGTCAGTGGCGGATACTACATCAATTACTGGGTACAAAACTTCATGGTGTGTGTGTGTGTGTGTGTGGAAAACGGGTTTGGGTTGGGGGGGGGGGGGGAGTTCAGTTGTCAGTGGAGGATACTACATCAATTAATGGGTACAGAACCTAATGATGTAGGTGGGGGGGGGGGGACTTCAGTTGTCAGTGGCGGATTCAAAACTACATAGTTTGTAACAAGACTTGGAACTGATTGATTTCCGGTAATCATTCAGCACCCTCACCAACTGCCCAACAATCATTCAGCACCCTCACCAACTGCCCAACAATCATTCAGCACCCTCACCAACTGCCCAACAATCATTCAGCACCCTCACCAACTGTCCAACAATCATTCAGCACCCTCGCCAACTGCCCAACAATCATTCAGCACCCTCACCAACTGCCCAACAATCATTAGCACCCTCACCAACTGCCCAACAAATCCACTAATACACTTTTCATTCTCTAACCCGTTCATTATAATGCTATAATTCTTGACATCCCGTCCTCTGATGGCGTTAGAGGCAATGTTTTAAGTCTATTGCTGGCCTTTGAAAACTAAGCTGGATGATACGCTAGGACCTATCACCGGACAAGGGAGTCACTTTGAACGGCTATTCTCACAACCCATCTTACCAAATTACCAATTTAATACGGCTATTCTCACAACCCATCTTGAAAAATTACAAGTTTTGAACGGCTATTCTCACAACCCATCTTGACAAATTACAAATTTTGAATTGCTATTCTCACAACACATCTTGCCATATTACCAATTTTGAACGGCTATTCTCACAACTCATCTTGACAAATTACCTAATTTGGGCGATGCAATCTGGCAATTCCCCTAAGCCACTTTTCAGGAAGCAGTATAAAAATGCCCTACAATATATTGATTGATACATATATTTTTTGTAAACCAGTAGGCAGATGTGGGGGTCGAGTGACTTGAGACTGGTCACAAAGAAATGTCTAGACCAGCGTTCCCCAAATGATAGTCCGTGGACCGGCATTGGTCCGCGAGCCTTACGTTACCGGTCCGCACAATATGAATATTTATGCACAAATCAAAATAAAATGTAGTTAATAATTCTGGCACCGGTTCCTGGTGCAATATTATTTCAAAACTCGTCCAACGGTGCGTCAGACTGACGAGTTTGTGATACGCTGGTCTAGACAACACTTGGCATTTACAAACTATAGACTGGTCACATAGAGATGTCTAGACAACACTTGGAATTAATAAACTATAGACTGGTCACATAGAGATGTCTAGGCAACACTTGAAACTAATAAACTATAGACTGGTCACATAGAGATGTCTAGGTAACACTTGGAATTAATAAACTATAGACTGGTCACATAGAGATGTCTAGGCAACACTTGGAATTAATAAACTATAGACTGGTCACATAGAGATGTCTAGGCAACACTTGGGATTAATAAACCATAGACTGGACACAGGGATGTCTAAACGGAACTTGGTTTAATTAACTAGCGACTTTACACTGTGGTCGGACAAGGTGTGCTCGGCCGTAAATGAGAGACCAGTGGACTAAACAGATTGGCGAGTCATGGACTAGTCAACAGATGGGCTAGTCATGGACTAATGGACTAGTCAACAGATGGGATAGTCATGGACTAATGGACTAGTCAACAGATGGGCTAGTCATGGACTAGTCAACAGATGGGATAGTCATGGACTAGTCAACTGATGTGATAGTCATGGACTAGTCTGCAGGTGGGGCTGTATATTTCAACCAACAAGAGTGTGAGCAGTCTTTTTAATAGATTCATTTTGCTCTTTCGACAAGTCTTAAGTTGCTCAGCCTTCCCATCTCGTGATGGATGTAACATCAAAACAACAAACTTAGAACAAAGTCAATTCAGCTAAAAACGCTGCTGGGGTTTATGGTAAACATTGCTTGATTCAAGCACGCTGCAGTTTTAAGCTCCCACATTGCAAGGTATGGGGAGAGTCAGTTGAAGAGTGCACACGTTGTTGCCTGATGTTCCAAATGGAATTAACAGGCAATGGTAAGCCTGGTATCTTTCTGAGCTTGGTCACACAACTTTCCAGAACAACTTTGTACATACAGTAATGTTAGGATCTCTTCATGAGATTAAATATGTACATTCCACAATCCCAACTTACATGTTTCCCCAAAACACGAAACTAACTTTACCTCCAATCTTTTTGAGTAATGGACATTTTGTCAGCGAATTGTAATAGATCCGCCACCACCCTGTCATAGTGCTCCAACTTAACTGTGATAGTGCCCCACCCCCTGTGATAGTGCCTCACACCATTTAATAGTGTCCCACCATCTGTGATAGTGCCCCATACAAATTAATAGTGCCCCCACCCCCTTGTGATTGTGCCCCCACGCCCTGTGATGGTTCCCCCACCCCATGTGATAGTGCCCCCACCCCATGTGATAGTTCCTTCACCCTCTGTGATAGTGCCCCCATCCCCTTTCAAGTGTATTGAGATAAAACACGAAACAGGCTAAAAATACTGGTTATCATGACACAGAAAATAGAAAACTCCCCCTTCTCAACCCCGATTGAACCCTAACCATCATTTTCCCCCTGACTCCTGGGCTCCAATAACTATTGTAACTTTTGATGTTATCGAACGGCCTGCCTGGCTCAACCCGGCGTCAGCCAATCAACAAGCCGTTCAGTGGCCACACCGGACAATGATAACAAGTCTACAATCATAAACGCATCCTCTTAAGGGCTACACCAGGGACACGGGAGGAAAGCTGTAGCCTCTCCGTTTTCTGGACAGATCCCAGGTCAACATCCCACCCCCATACTTTTTCTTTTTTTACATCCATTATAAATAGCATTTTTTTATGTTTCCGTAGCAGCAACTCTCAAGCGAACGTTACAGAGCTGACTGTGTTCGATTCTTATGAGTGTGTTCGATTCTTACTAATGTGTTCGATTCTTATGAGTGTGGTAGCTTTTATGAATGTGGTAGATTCTGATAATGTGGTAGATTCGTTCCTATCACTGTCCAACCTTTTAGACCGTTGTATTAAATGATCATCTTTTAAAGTTAAAGTTTGCAAGAGGAATGACACGTGACCTTGGATGGCTGACCTTGAGTGCAGACTATGTACAAATATTAGGGGAATGTTAGGTTGCATATCCTTAATAAGTCCCGCGGACCGTAGGTTGCATAGCCTTAAAAGGGTAACCAGACAAAACGACAAAAGACAAAACGACAAGTGACAAAACGACAAGTGACAAAACGACAAGTGACAAAACGACAAGGTGACAAAACGACAAGATGACAAAACGACAAGGTGACAAAACGACAAGTGACAAAACGACAAGTGACAAAACGACAAGGTGACAAAACGACAAGTTTTCAACGCCAACGCATCCTCCGTCTTTAATGCCTTATATACAATAAAGTAAGGTCAATTTTTAAGATATTTTACATGCCTTATCGTTGGAGAAACACGGTATTCAGTTATCAGACTTGCGCATAATTACATTAAAATGAGATTAATTACCATTAGAATTACATGACCTATATTTGTAATTATCTACAATTTACATTACTTCATTCAAAAGTGTACTTAATTACCATTACAAATTACTCCACTATTGACCTGTAATTACAAGTACTTTTTTTTATTTAAACATTGTTTTAGTTACCGTAGTCATATTTCCTTTTACAGTGCAGTACATGTACATTTTGGGAACCCGCTTTTGGATTTTATTGTTATACAAGAAAGTCAGAGAAGTTCATTAAATGATTTTACTGTATATTTGAATACACAATCATATTTTGTAGCAGACCCTTAAAAATTTCAGTGATTGTCTGTGTGTATGAGCAACCATGACATAATTTAAATTATAATGTTCAGCTTGCTCATTCCTTGGAGACAAAATGTATGTCATATTGGGTCAAAGTACTATATGAGTATGTTGTATACCATGACACTATATTCATAAAGATGTGATCTGCTATTCAGTATTTTCACTTTTACTCTGAAAATAAACATTTACTGAGCAATTAAAAAAGGACAATTACATGGATATAAATTAATTACAATTACTAATTACAGTAATTAAAAATAAAATGTGTAATTAATTAAAGTTTGTAATTATTATCTCAAGTATGTCTGTTATTATGCATAAGATTAGGATCTCAAAAGGTCTATTACTATCTAATTACACTGTACAGGAAACTGCACTAACACAGCACTACACTGGTGCACACCAACTCCAGCTTCTGGAGCACATGTGTCAAACTCAAGTTATTTTTCATCACCACTAACACAGAATTAGGCGGACGACTCCACTAAGAAAGTAACAATATTTCAAACCCATCGCTGCGAACATCAAAGCTCTTTGATGTGACCGCCGCACGAGTTTATCATGTTTGCAACGGTAACCAGACAAAACGACAACTGACAAAACGACAAGGTGACAAAACGACAAGTGACAAAACGACAAGGTGACAAAACGACAAGTGACAAAATGACAAGGTGACAAAATGACAAGGTTTGAGGTTAGGGTTAGGGTTAGTCTGATAATCCAATACCGTGTTTCCCCAACTATAAGTCATGTTAAATATAAAAAAAATGTTGACCATACTTTATTGTATGCAGTGGCGTAGCGAGCTTAACTCGCGCCCGGGGCACAATACCCTTTTAGCGCCCCCAATACCTTTTTAGCGCCCCCTATTCGAAAACCATACAATATTATAGTAAAATATACCATTTGGCGCTCCTTTGTGAGTAGCGCCCGGGGCATGATGCCCCCCTTGCCCCCCTCACTACGCCACTGATTGTATGCTAGGCAGTGGTTCCCAACCTTTTTTGTGCCATGCCCCACCTAAGCCAGTGTTTCCCAACCTTTTTTGTGCCATGCCCCACCTAAGCCAGTGTTTCCCAACCTTTTTCGAGCCATGCCCCAACTAAGCTTTTCTAAAATTCTTATGCCCCCCATGTAACATATACATAATTTTTAATATTCAAAAATACGGTTGTTCAGTCAAGAAGCTTTAATGATAGATTTTAGGAAGAAATCACTAGGAAATTGGTGAGGAAACATAGTAAGTAAATTTTCAAAACATATATGGAGAACTGACATTCATGTATGAAATAATTTTAATGAAATATTTTTCTATATTATTTTAATTATTAGTAATAATTTATTGTTTAACGTTAGTGAGATGTTTGGGTTTTCAAGTTCTAGATGGCTCATTTTCAAATTGCCCCACAGTGGGGCGATGTAAGGCATTAAAGACAGTGGAGGCGTTGAAGACTTGTCGTTTTGTCACTTGTCGTTTTGTCACCTTGTCGTTTTGTCACTTGTCGTTTTGTCACCTTGTCGTTTTGTCGCCTTGTCGTTTTGTCACCTTGTCATTTTGTCACCTTGTCGTTTTGTCACTTGTCGTTTTGTCACTTGTCGTTTTGTCCCTTGTCATTTTGTCACTTGTCGTTTTGTCATGGAACCCCTTAAAAGATGTACACATTTTGAACAAGGTTTTCCCTTGATGAAATATCTAGTTATGGGAATCCTTAGATTTTGCACAATTAGCATTCTAAACATACTGACACTTATAATCAGTAGAGTAGCGTTGTGACGCCTATGGCAGTTCTAGCGTTGTGACGCCTATGGCAGTTCATGGTGTTGGCGCCATTTACTCACGAAAACCACAAACTGAACCCCACCCCCCCACCCCGAGCACTCTCCTTACACAAGCGCGAATGACGTCAGAAGCTGTGGGATAATTGCGTTCATCTCCAGACATGTTCAAACTGTACAGCTATTTCAGTAATATTATTACAGCAATCGCTGAGTCTGCTAGTTATGGCAGCAAATAGATGGGTCAGGAGATAAAATGATCGAACTGGTCTAAATAGGAGAGCTATTTCCATACTGAAAGGGAGATCTGCCCTAAATAATATATTGGAAGTTTATAGGGAGATATGTCTTAAATGACTTATTTGAAGTCTAATTAGGGAGATATGTCCTATGAAGTCAATTCTTAGAGGGAGATCTGTCCTATGAAGTTCATTCTGAGAGGGAGATCTGTCCTATGAAGTCCATGCTGAGAGGGAGATATGTCCTATGAAGTTCATTCTGAGAGGGAGATCTACTGTATAACTGTACAATATAACTATATAATGGAATGGCTACTGTATAACTGTTACATGTCACTATATAATGGAATGGCTACTGTATAAATGTTACAGGTACCTATATAATAGAAGGACTACTATATAACTGTAAGATGTAACTATATAATGGGATGACTGTTGTACAGCTGTTCATATTACTATATAATAAGGTGACTTTGTACAGCTGTTCATATTACTATATAATAGGGTGACTTTGTACAGCTGTTCATATTACTATATAATGGGATGACTGTTGTACAGCTGTTCATATTACTATATAATAGGGTGACTTTGTACAGCTGTTCATATTACTATATAATGGGATGACTGTTGTACAGCTGTTCATATTACTATATAATGGGATGACTGTTGTACAGCTGTTCATATTACTATATAATGGGATGACTGTTGTACAGCTGTTCATATTACTATATAATGGGATGACTGTTGTACAGCTGTTCATATTACTATATAATAGGGTGACTTTGTGTTAATGTACAATGTAACTATTTAATGGGATGTACGGTATAACTGTAATTGTAACTTTAAAATGGGTTTACTGTTGCATAACTGTACATATAACTGTATAATGGAATGGAAACTCCACCTATCAGGCTTCTTCGATCCGGGTACATTTGCATCTGTAATAAGTCCAATCGCATCTCATTATACTCCAGGAATATAGACAACCGTCAATGTCAAGGTTATTGTATAAAGCCAACCAATCATGTCAAGGCTATTGTATAAAGCCAACCAATCATGTCAAGGCTATTGTATAAAGCCAACCAATCATGTCAAGGCTATTGTATAAATTTAGCAACCCTATTGCCTATAGTCCATACCAACATATTATCACAAATAGCAATTATCTAGGTATCTATGAATTTACTTATGTATGCATGTTTATAAGTTTATATAAATATACTTATGTATGGATGTAACGCTATGTTCAATAGACGCGCAAAATAAAATGCCCGATAACTGTATCCAACAGTGTGAAAATTTGTGTTCAGTAGCCTCGATAAATAAAATTCCTATTTCTAAATGGGATTCTTAAAAACACCGATTGTTAGGGGGGGGGGGTTTTGTTTGTTTTTTTTTTTTGTTGTTTTTTTTTTTCGTTAATCGAATCGATGTGAATTTTATGAAGTGAGTTACTTAAAATCTTGTAATGTGAAGCAACTTTAGTTGATGGGAAACAACCGCCTTGCCGCTGCCATTGTTTGGCGGACATTTCTAGTACGATGCTTTGATTGGTGCTATCACAAAATGTAAATTACTCGTGTGATGCTTGGACGGTGTCGAATTAAGTCCCTTCTTTAAGTCTGCCTTTAGATAGGGTCGTGTTTGGTCACTACTTTAATTCTGTCTTCAGAGATTGCATTAAGTTCAAAAGCTCTGAAAAATAAACTGACCCCAGTTTTAAAAAAGTCGACTTCTTCAACTTTAAAGGTTTAAACAACTGATGGTTTAGTTCAAATTAGGCCAGACAACTCTACAGTAATATGAAAGAGGCTGAAGACCATGATTTTATAGGAGAAAATGGTTTGATAATGGTTTGATAATGGTTTGATAATGGTTTGATAATGGTTTGATAATGGTTTGATAATGGTTTGATACTGGGGTCCCACAAATTAAACAGTCTCATACAGCGTTGTCAACAATACTGCCAGGAGCTCTGCCCAAGAAATCAAAGACTTTCATACGGCATTATGACAGACACTGTCAGAACCTATTTCTCATGTGGCATTATGAAAGACACTGTCAGAACCTATGTCTCATGTGGCATTATGAAAGACACTGTCAGAACCTATTTCTCATGTGGCATTATGAAAGACACTGTCAGAACCTATGTCTCATGTGGCATTATGAAAGACACTGTCAGAACTTATGTCTCATGTGGCATTAAGAAAGACACGGTCAGAACTTAAGTCTCATGCGGCATTATGAAAGACACTGTCAGAACTTATGTCTCATGTGGCATTATGAAAGACACTGTCAGAACTTAAGTCTCATGTGGCATTATGAAAGACACTGTCAGAACTTATGTCTCATGTGGCATTATGAAAGACACTGTCAGAACTTAAGTCTCATGTGGCATTATGAAAGACACTGTCAGAACTTATGTCTCATGTGGCATTATGAAAGACACGGTCAGAACTTAAGTCTCATGTGGCATTATGAAAGACACTGTCAGAACTTAAGTCTCATGTGGCATTATGAAAGACACGCTTAGAACTTATGTCTCATGTGGCATTATGAAAGACACTGTCAGAACTTATGTCTCATGTGGCATTATGAAAGACACTGTCAGAACTTATGTCTCATGTGGCATTATGAAAGACACGGTTAGAACTTGTGTCTCATGTGGAATTATGAAAGACACTGTCAGAGCTTATGTCTCATGTGGCATTATGAAAGACACGGTCAGAACTTAAGTCTCATGTGGCATTATGAAAGACACGGTTAGAACTTATGTCTCATGTGGCATTATGAAAGACACTGTCAGAACTTATGTCTCATGTGGCATTATGAAAGACACTGTCAGAACTTATGTCTCGTGTGATATTATGAAAGACACTGTCAGAACTTATGTCTCGTGTGATATTATGAAAGACACTGTCAGAACTTATGTCTCGTGTGATATTATGAAAGACACTGTCAGAACTTATGTCTCGTGTGATATTATGAAAGACACTAATCGGTGCGAGCCTTATTTTATGGGTGGGGCCCTTGACTTATTGGTGCGGCCCTTGTCTTATCGGTGCGGCTCTTGACTTATCAAAGCGGCCCTTTTCTTATTTGTGCGGCCCTTAACTAATCGGTGCGGCTCTTGACAGATCGAAGCGGCCCTTGACTTATCGGTGCGCCATTGACTAGTCGGTGCGACCCTTGTTTTATGGGTGGGGCCCTTGACTTATTGGTGCGGTCCTTGTCTTATCGGTGCGGCCCTTGTCTTATCGGTGCGGCCCTTGTCTTATCGGTGCGGCCCTTGTCTTATCGGTGCGGTCCTTGTCTTATCATTAAAATAGAATAGTCTACATCTAATCTGTGGAGCCCGGATGTTGTCTTGAAAAGTGAACGTAAAACATGGATAGTGCCTAACAATAATTGAAAAACTGTAATTAACACTGCCTTTTTAAACAATCCTGACTTAACTGAGCTAACAATTCTCCTGGTATAAACTACATATGTTTAACTGACTGCTAATGTACAAAGGATATGATTTAATCAGAAACATCATTCGTCAAAGGTGACACCACGAATCAGATGCGAACGTAATCCCACGAGATGTAATGAATGATCCGACACTGCTTGCATGAATCAAGGTAGCCTCCCCTGCTGCAGGCAGTTTACCAATCCTGTTAACTACGAGAGTAAGAGGCAAAAAGTGATCCACCCTCCACCCCCGCCAATCATTGATCAGTGGTCGGCTGGCTGCGAATGGCCCAGTGCTGGATAGGAGCACGGAATGTGAACGTTCTTGTAGATACGAGAGTACGCAGTGGAAACATAGAGAGGTGGGGGGGGGGGGGTCCGTCCTCGTGGAGGGGGGAGTGCAAAGAGGTATGGGATCTAGGGCAAGGAACAGTTACGCCGTTAGATAAGACTGGTCAGTGGATAGGTGATGGGTCATGGAATTTTGGGCGTAGAGATGTATGATGTATGAGTGATGTATGATGTATGGGGGAAAGTCGAGAGACCTCACAGATTTTTTTATTTTTTTTTATTTTATCACTTGGACATTGGATAATACGTTTGGAGGGCGGGGTGTTGACAAAGTTGAGAACGTGGTGAACTGAAAGTTGGCTTGTGGTTGGCTTGTGGTGTGTGCATACAATTTAATAGAAGTTGTAGTTGTTTGCATTTCAGGGCAAGGGGTTCTAACAGTGGTAAACAAAACTTTATCAATCATGGAACTGCGCCTGATTTTTTTAATGCGCCCATTTTTACCCCGTATATCATAAAATGATACAGCAAATAAAATACCGCTCTTAATCTAAGTGGTTGGTGACAAATCTGTTGGTGCACTGTGGAAGAATGAACTTGTATAAAAACACATTTATACAGAAATGACACTAACTTGTAAAATCATATCTAAAACTATCACAATACGCTCTATATACATAGGACAATATGGTCTCGGGATCTAGACATTATGGTTTCAGGATCTATACATTATGGTGTCAGGATCTAGACAACATAGACTTAGACTTAGGATCTAGTTTGAAGAAAATGATGCTTTACGGATCTGTTAAAAGTTTGAGCTTCATTCATTTCATGAAATTATGTCATAACACAAACTGATGATAGGAATATTTCTAGTTCAGAAGTTTGTTAGCAATTTTATCGAATATATTTCATCCAGATGCAGCAATCTTACAACCGTGCGTGTTATTCCATGGCCGAGGATTTATTATTAGGAGGTGAAAAGGGAGGTAATATATCAATGGATTTTTGCTTCTTAATTTTGACAGATTTATCTACCTTGGACGATCAATCAGTTCCCCGCGGGAGCTGAAGAGTTTTATTTTATATCAAGAAATGAGAACAATTAACATGTAAGCCCATGGAGTCATATTGCTATGTATACGGCCCATGGAGTCATATTGCTATGCATACGGCCCATGGAGTCATATTGCTATGTATACGGCTCATGGAGTTGCTATGTATATGGCCCATGGAGTCATATTGCTATGTATATGACATAGAGCTAGTAGCTAGATCTAAATTATATTGCTATGTATACGGCGTAGAGCTAAACTAAAGTTCACTAACTAAATTAAGTTTCACTAACTAAATTAAGGTTCACTAATCACCTGTGGCTAAAATTTTCTTTTATAAAAACAAAAAAATAAAAGACATGTAATTTTGAATGAGTTGATGAGAATAACATCCAGTGAAAGATACAAAATCATGATACTTTCAAAAAAGATTTATTGCTCCTGTGGTACATTTAGGATATAATCATGTTGCATCAGAAGATGCCAATTCCATGTTGGATGTCACCATCAACCTTTTTAAGTCAAAGGCCAATTTATATGCCATGTACTCTAATGAATCCTCTTTAGAAGTTTTAAAGAGCTTGATAAAAAAAAATAAATAGCACCCTAACTGATAGGGCTGCCTCTATGAGGGCTGCTTCTATGAAGCTGTTCAGTCAAAAGCTAACAAGTTTTCTTAGTACAGAGCTAGGACATGAGATGCAAGTGCATTTCCTACATTTTAATGCTCATTTCTCGTTAGGGCTCAGCAGTGCTTGTGAAAATGCACTTGTTCAAGTTGACTATGAATTGAATTTAGAAACTGGAAATCCTCTTGGTCGAGACAAGTGACAATTCTACAAAAGTTTCTCTGGCAGTGACGAGTCTTCAGCTTGTCCCTTGATAATGACAGCGTGTGATGACTTAGGCCCAAGAGGGGATCAGAAGAATGGTTTCCGATCAGAATGGCTTACGTTCTGTCCTGATTCTACTATACCCACTTTTAAATCTAACAGGTTCAATGCTTTTTTTTTTGCAGCTGCATCTGCTTTAATTTTACATGAAATAAAAATCTTTTAGTTTTTTTACATCAGGCATACTGCCTAAAAATATCTACTTAAATAAGTTAAAAATGTGTAGCGTTATGATATTGAGCACATTAATAGCATGAGTCAGATTTGTGTTGGGGTCACCAAACATCCAGCCCGCCGACGGTACTTTTTAAAACGTATGAAACACGAGACGGTGTGATATAATTTAAAATTAAATTATTTTTTTTTGCTGGCATCCGTCCGTCACAAGATGACGATGGTGTGAAATTCGCAGGACGAAATCCACAAGGCCTGGGATTACTCTTCTAGAATTATAAGCTGGTTCCGAACAGCTAATCGCCTCTCTCCACGCCGCTGGATAACCCCAAGGGAACATCATGTGGATGATACAGCTTGACACCTGTGGCGTTGCAGGAGTTGTCGGAATGTTTCATTGTACCAATGTTATCCGCCTTTCGGGACTCCATCTCCGAGTTTGAATTCAGAGTTTCCTTCTCTTATATGAGTTGCCATCCAAGGTTGACTAGTCCCATCCACCCGGGGTGCCATCCAAGGTTGACTAGTCCCATCCACCCGGGGTGCTGGTGGTGTTTGGTGGGGATTGAACCATCAACTTGAGATTTGCTCAGTTTAGACCACTCGGCCACCCAGCACCCTAAATTTAAACATTATGTTTAGAATAATTGGAGATCTTCAGACATGCACCTTAAATTTAACCTTTTCCATTTTAAATTATTGTATCTAGATTTTCTTGTTTATTGCAGATCTGATACGCGAACTCTTAAAAGCCCACAATATCGTCTCAAAACCTGAATAGTAAATAAATAAACATACAGTATGTATATAATGAATACAATAACTACTCCCATCGCAGTGCCTAGTGGGATTGTGTCAAGCTGGTGTCAAAAAAGTTAACTTCTAAAAGAGAATGACCGACTTTTATATTTCAATATGTGGTCACTTTTTTTTTGTTGATGTGTATTTGCTATTGATATTAATTTATATTGAGTGGACGTTTAAATCACATTATCACAGTACAAATAAACTTACTGGTGAAATTTAACGTGGTTCAAACTCGAGGTCAGATCAGCATAAAACAAGGTGTATTTAAATAAGAATTAATTCAGAAATGATGACATCATTTTAAAAAAACCTACCAAGTAACCTGAGGTTGTTTTTGAAATGAAAAAACTGGTTTATAAAAAAAATTAAAATAAGAATCGATATCAATTAAGCATATTCCCGCTAATATATTAAAGACTGATAACTACCACAAACTGTAAATGGGTGAAAGGAAGAGGAGTGTTGGAAACATACGGGGCCTTAAAAATCAAACTCGCAGCGGTTGGTAAGTTCAGTTGTGCGGAGAACAGAAGAACTTGAGGAGAATGCAGTGCTACAGATTCATGAGAAAGCTAGGAAATGGCTGTGGCATTCTCTGGAGTTGGATGAGTCTACTGATCTCTCGAGTACATCGTAACTTCGTGTGTATATATATGGTGCCAATCGGAATTTCAGATAGCGGAAGAGTTGGTATCTGTTTGCAGCATGCATGGAATAAAACAGGAAAAGACATGTTCATGGAAGTGCAAAAACGTGTGTGCACTATAACCTTCAGTGGAATCAGCTTCGAGGTGTTAAAGTTGATGGAATAAAAACAAGGCTGGAGTGAGAAAAGGTTTAGTGGGGCAGATCAGGACTAAGATTTGCAAATTCCGGGCGCTCTGTTTATACACTGCATCATACATCAGCAATCATACATCAGCAATCATACATCAGCAATCATACATCAGCAATCATACATCAGCAATCATACATCAGCAATCACTCTGTGGGAAAGACTTAGATGTTTCTTGTGTACCCAAACCAGTCGATTCTTCATTCGGAACATACCTTCAATTACCGTAAGTTCCAGGCTTTTCTGAAAGACATTGATTCTGAATTCTGTAACTTGCCTTATCACGCAGCAGCGGGGTGCCTCAGCTGCGGTAAAAGCCTGTTTTGTTTTTATAAGCTCCAAAACGAATTATATGTTTTTCTCACTGAAAAAGTTAGAGCTGATCCACAGTGTTCAGATCCTACCTGGCTGTTAAAGTTGTCATTGTCGGTCGACAACCCATTACACATGAATGAACTGAACTTCAGGGAAAGGATAACCTCATCTGAAGAATAATCAAAGGATTTCGGAGAAAGCTGTCATTGTTTGAAACAGAAGTAGGAGGAGAAAACTATTCTCACAGTTTCAAAAAGTTTTGTGCTACAATCGACGAGGATGTCAACCTTGAAGAAGCATTTGTTGGAGAGATTTTCATATCTTGACAGAACCTGTTTTTTTGCGGCTTATTTTATGAGATTCGAATATGTGTGCACAAGTCCTGATATGAATATGTGTGCACAAGTCCTGATATGAATATGTGTGCACAAGTCCTGATATAAATATGTGTGCACAAGTCCTGATATGAATATGTGTGCACAAGTCCTGATATGAATATGTGTGCACAAGTCCTGATATGAATATGTGTGCACAAGTCCTGATATGAATATGTGTGCACAAGTCCTGATATGAATATGTGTGCACAAGTCCTGATATGAATATGTGTGCACAAGTCCTGATATGAATATGTGTGCACAAGTCCTGATATGAATATGTGTGCACAAGTCCTGATATGAATATGTGTGCACAAGTCCTGATATGAATATGTGTGCACAAGTCCTGATATGAATATGTGTGCACAGGTCCTGATATGAATATGTGTGCACAAGTCCTGATATGAATATGTGTGCACAAGTCCTGATATAACTGTCTTTTTGCTAGCATCGCCTTCTTTGATAATGTTTTTAGTAAATAAATATATTGCTTATCTTTCTTCTTCTTTTTTCTATATTTCATTTTTTGTACATTGCACGACGCCATTCCCAGAGCTTTCATTCTGGCTCGCAAGTATTAAACAGAATGACTATACGGCCCGCATTCGCCATTGTGTCCGTTATCCGGCTCGCAGTGAAAAAAGTTTGGTGACCCCTGTAGTAGTGGAAGAGAAATCTTGTGATAGTTTGACAACACTAACCGTCTGACTGCCACAAGGGCTTGTGGTAGAACTGGAGGAAACTCCAAGCTTAGAAATAAGTTGTTTTGTTAGTTTTTTTTTTTGTTTTTTTTTGTGGGTGGAGGGTGGGAGTCCAAAACTTAACATGCTAACTTGGATTGACACATCAACAACTTTTAGTATAATTTTTATAATTGTTCTTATTTCCTTACAAATCTTCTACTTCTATAGCAACACTCAAAACCTTCAAACATTGGTGAAACTTTAAACATTAGATCTTCACCCAACCAAAGGTCAGATCTTCACCCCTCAAAAGTTAAGATCTTCACCCAAGCAAAGGTCAGATCTTCACCCCTCAAAAGTTCAGATCTTCACCCAACCAAAGTTCAGATCTTCACCCAACCAAAGGTCAGATCTTCACCCAAACAAAGGTCAATCTTCACCCAACCAAAGTTCAGATCTTCACCCAACCAAAGGTCAGATCTTCACCCATCCAAAGGTCAGATCTTCACCCATCCAAATGTCAGATCTTCACCCAACCAAAGGTCAGATCTTCACCCAACCAAATGTCAGATCTTCACCCATCCAAAGGTCAGATCATATCCAAGTCAAAGATCAGAGCTTCATCCAACTCGTACATGCATTGTGGCCTGGGGTTTATTATTCCATCATTTAAAATTCTCTTTTTACAGGTTAACGACTTTTCATTGCAACAGTCCTAGACCAACAGTCCTAGACCAACAGTCCTAGACCAACAGTCCTAGACCAACAGTCCTAGACCAACAGTCCTAGACCAACAGTCCTAGACCAACAGTCCTAGACCAACAGTCCTAGACCAACAGTCCTAGACCAACAGTCCTAGACCAACAGTCCTAGACCAACAGTCCTAGACCAACAGTCCTAGACCAACAGTCCTAGACCAACAGTCCTAGACCAACAGTCCTAGACCAACAGTCCTAGAGACCAAAAGTCCTAGACCAACAGTCCTAGACCAACAGTCCTAGACCAACAGTCCTAGACCAACAGTCCTAGACCAACAGTCCTAGACCAACAGTCCTAGACCAACAGTCCTAGACCAACAGTCCTAGACCAACAGTCCTAGACCAACAGTCCTAGACCAACAGTCCTAGGCCAACAGTCCTAGGCCAACAGTCCTAGACCAACAGTCCTAGACCAACAGTCCTAGACCAACAGTCCTAGACCAACAGTCCTAGACCAACAGTCCTAGACCAACAGTCCTAGACCAACAGTCCTAGACCTCAAGGTTTTTATGTTTTATTTCAATGTACAATCTTATATTCCACTCACTTTAATATTAGATTTGGTTTCTTTGTTTTTTTATTTTGGGAGGGGGTGGTGTGGGGGGGGGGGGGGGGAGTCATTTTTTATAACAAAGAAAATGAGCTAAGTGGACAGTCAATTAATATATTGATCTAAGTCAGCGGTTCTCAACCCAGGGGTCGGTTAAGACCATCTGATAACATAAATACTCTACAGTTATGAAGTAAAAACAAAAATAATTTTGTGGCTGGGGGGTCGCCACAACATGAGGAGCTGTATTAAAGGGTCGCGGCATTAGGAAGGTTGAGAGCCTCTGATCTAAGTTATTCTAAAAGAAAATAATAATTTGGAAAAGTTAATAAAAATGTTTAGTCACTTTATATCAAAACAGGCATAGACATAAACAATCATAGATATCAAGAGGTGAGAGTGGAGTCAGGCCAAGAAAGCCATTGCATTGAACAAAGAATAAATTCTATAAATAGCTTACACAATATAATTTTAAACAAATAGATGAATTTCTCACTGAACCATCACTTATTCTATATATAGCTTACACAATATAATTTTAAACAAATACATGTAGATGAATTTCTCACTGAACCATCCCTTATTCTATAAATAGCTTACACAATATAATTTTAAACAAATAGATGAATTTCTCACTGAAACATCACTTATTCTATAAATAGCTTACACAATATAATTTTAAACAAATAGATGAATTTCTCACTCAAGCTTCACTTCAATTATGTACTCTTATTTTTATAATCAACAAAACCCCATCTCATTTGTTCAGCTGAGGCCAAATTTGTTGGCTTGTATTTACAACGTAAATATAATAGAATCATTTAATGACTCCCCTAACTCAAACAAAATGCATAGGAAATTTCTGGGATCATTAAAACATTTATTAAGAAAAAAATCTAACTAAATTCTAATATAAGCATGTCCTGCATTTTTAAACTGAAACTAAGGGTATTTTAATTCTTTTATAGACACCAAAAAAAAAAACAAAAAAAAAACACAGGCATTAGTGCAGGTGTGAGTGAATAAGTCCTACAAAAAGAGTTGGTTATATAATTAGTTATTGGATGATAAATTGGAAGGAAGTAAATATGAGAAAAAAAATGACAACATTCAAATTTGGAATTTTTTTTAGAAAAGTGCAAAACGATGAATTCCTATCTAATCTACTTGAGAGAAATGATACCTCTTCTGTTTGGGGCTCAAGCCCACTGACCACAGAGTTAGTGTTCGATGACTTGCGCTTTATGAAAATAATGAAACAGGTGAAAGGGCCATTTAAACTACTCTTCACAAATAAACTATGCTTTATATTTTTTTTTTAACTTTCATACTTTTTTGTATATATTATAAATGACTGGTCTCGAAAAGTAATATACCATTAATTGTATTAAATTATATTAAAACTTTTGTGCATGGTAACAAAATGAAACAGCTGTTATACATTTTTTTTTTTTTAAATATCGGGTTTCAAATAAAACTGTTATCATGTTTGATTGAAGCAGTAGCCTAGCAGGGGTTGCCAAGGCAAGGCAAGTATAGCACCTATGGCAAAGACAAGTGTTGTGCCCCTAAGTCCATGGACCAGTTCACACACAGTAATTCCCCACCTATGGCACAGACAAGTGTTGTGCCCCTAAGTGCATGGACCCGTTCACACACAAACACCAACCACCTCCACAAGACAAAGTACTGGTATTTTTTATAAAAATTTTGAAATATCAACATTTGTTAATTATAATTGCTTAATATTTTTTTACTTGTCAAATTTTATGGCAATGAAAATTGTACGCCTCAGAGTGAATGCCATTCTGGCTTTCCCCCGGCTAGGCCACTGCATGGTAGTGTTCATAAATAGGCAGAGGGATTGAAATAATAGAACTACATACATTTAAGACCCACTTAGCTTATTGTGTAATTTAAAAAAGCTGATGTAACATACATCGCTTTGTGTGTCTATATAAAAAAAAATGTTTAAATACTTGACAGTTGCTTGGTTACAAATGTATTGTCACCTTGTCTTTATACATGTATACATTCTGCTATAAATATCAACAAAACAAGTTTGTGAAAGTGCAAATCTCTCTATATTTTTACTGAATAAAGGTCAGCAGCTGTTTCATGTTATGCTGTAAACATTGTTGGAAGCGAGTGAATTTAAAATTATTGTTTAAATCAAAACTTTATCATATTTGAAAAAGAAAATAAATCAATAATTCAGATAAGAGCAGATATTTATTAATGTTTAAACTTTCTGATGATGTATTTGAATCCTGTAGACTAGAATCTCAGCAATCTACAATAACAATTTCATTTTTCAATGGTACTTTGATACTCTATACTATACAGCCTATAACGGCAGTTGCAAAGTGAGGACAAAAGGTGTGACTTAATTTGGCACACAGCTTTATGTTGACTACTGTAAATTACATTTTTCTTAATTTTTTCTATACTAGATTCAATGTATGAGGAGAAAATTATAAAAATCTCTTATGATCAGCTCATAAGCCGACCACCCACTTATTCCCTGAAATATTTCAGAAAAAGTCATCTTATGAACGAATACGTATGATAGCCATGTAAGTTGTAATGTTGTCCAAGAGAACATATGTGCAGGACTATATTTTTAATCAGTAAATATATATTACAAGTCAAAAGAAAATTATTGCCACATACCTTAGGATCAAATTCTTTCCCATCTTGAGTCTTTACAAGAGGAACACTGACTTCTCTATTCACCCCAGCATCAGCTAAGCGATCCTTATCATTAGCTCGTGAACGAAACATGATTTGAATGCCCTGTATTTTTTTAAGCCATCTTTCTGAATGGGGAAAAAAAATTATTTTAATGTACAATGAAAAGATATTTCTAGAACTAAGTTGTTTAGTTAGAGGAGCAGTTATTAATAGTATATCAAAAAACTACATAAAAAGTAAAGTACATAAAATGTAAGTATCTTAAAAACTTATTACAAAATGAATGCTGGAAGTCTTGTTTAAAATTCCATTACATATTTCGATTTATAAAAGTTGGGATCATAACTTAAAAAATTGTTGGTACATATGTCTATGTGTTTAAGTTTTAATTGTTAGTATTAATAAGAGTAGAAACTTAATAAGCCTTACTAATTATGACTTGGCATTTCTACTTTATAACAAAAAAAATATGCTCTATGTCAAAAAAGAGAAAGCTCCTTCAGTAGTCTTAGGATATACATTGTCATATATATTACCTGAATTTTTCTTTAAATTAAAATGCTTCAATCTCAAAATATAAATGTGTGTGTTGCAGTTTTATTGTTTGCAATTTTATAATAATAATACACAATCTGATTGTAGGTCAAAATTAAGAATGAAGAGCATTAAAAGTAAAAACTATATTTAGTCTGACAGCAGCTGTAGCCGGAGGCCAGGACATATAAATTTTAAATAGCAGATAACAAGTGACAGAGAGCCACATTTATCAGTTATGTTCAGATGGGGGAAGTAATTTGGACTAAATGGTGGTGTGATCTGTTAAAACTTAATTATGTAAATTAGGCCTAATAGTGAGAGCTTAAAATAGTAAGATTAAGTATAAGTAAGCATTTAATTTTACACTGTCTGTCTAGTCTAGACAAGAGTCTAAGCCTAAAAACTAACAGTAAAATTGAAGTCACATTCACATAGTAATAGTAGCTAGTTACAGTCTAAAAATAAAGTAAAGACAAAGTTTAGTCTAGTCAATACATTTAATTAAATTATAATATTATGAATTAACGTTCTTGGCGCCTCTTAGGTATCAGTATCGTGTAATTATTCTTCTTGAATCTTGATGATGATGATCAAGTTGCTCATCTTCTAATTTTTTCTTGAAAAACAAATAAACTGATTTGAAAATGTGTATCAATATTTGCTTTACTTTAGTTTTTAATCACTTATCATTGTAATGATATTTTCAGTAGCAATTTATTTACCTATGCATAAGTTAACTGTAAGAAAATGAGAATGTGTAAACACAGTAAAAAAGTAAATAGATCTTCATAAATAATGTTTATTTAATTTAAACGCTATTAGGTAATCCTAATTACCAACATTCACATCGTCTCAAGCTAAATCAAGGATGGATAAATTTGACAAGTAATTACTGCATTTGGATTTCAGAATAAACAAGCAAATTCAAAAAAATCTTTCATTTTTTCTTTAAATCATCATATTCCCGTTTTCAAATTATATTATTGTGGCATTGTATGCCACGAAATAAAGCGTTCACCACTCAACACCGTCACAGAATTTGACCTTCTTCTATATATTAAGGGTCCACGATCAATTTATTGATCATTATGGCTCCTATAAATTTAGATGGGATTTGCAATGTCTCTGTGCCTTGTGTTCATGAGGATATTTCACTGATTACAAGAGTAACTGTGTGAGGGTATCATACACTAGGGGTTGGAAGGCCTGAGGCAATAGACGCAAATGAGTCAAGTGTTGTCGCCTCAACTGTTCCTTTTGGAAGCTTGTTCCAGTCCCTGATTGTCTTTGGTAGGAATGAGCAGTTCCTATACTGGCTTCTCGCTGGGATGAGCCGGAACTGCCTGTCATGGCCTCGTCGCTGTCTATGAGGGAGAGGGACGAGTTTCTGTTTAAGGCCAGAGCAGTGGACTAGCCCATTATTTATCTTGTAAATCATGGAGAGCCTGGATAGTCGTCGTCGTTCCTCCAATAGTGACCAGCCCAGTGTTTCCAGCATGATGCCAACACTAGAGGTATTCCTGTAGCGGTTCAGGACAAAGCGTGCTGCCCGTCGCTGTACTGCCTCCAACCTGTCGATGCTCTTCTCAGTGAATGGGTCCCAGACCGAAGATGCATAATCTAAAAGCGGCCGGACAAAAGCTTTATAGGCTCTTTCTTTCTTTTTTGTTTGGCTAAGGAATTCATGTTAATCTATATATATTTTTTAGAATGGTTGATTTCTCTCTAAAAACATTTTTTTTTTTTAAAAGGGCTTATACAAGGAGTTAGCCTACCAAAAAATCCCGCGAGCTGATCTCCCAGCCGTTAGAACTGTGTTTTAGTTTTTTTTTTAACTTATAAGATTATTGCTGAATGTACACTAGAGAAACAGGTTACATTTAGATGTCTTGTGTTTTAATTGTTCTAATTTTATAAAATGTTGTCTTTATTAAAATGTTTATTTATTTTTGTGCCAAAAGGAATATGCAAAATGTAATAAAAATATATATACATTAATGTTTTTCCTCACATGTAGAAAATAAATGCATTTTTATTATTTCAATAGTTATTTGTTGAAATGTTCGATTTAGTTTTTAATTTTAATTTACATCTCGAGCTTTTTGGGTCATTTCGGAAAAACAAATCTTCCCCGAAAATAAAGTATTTTTTACAACGGAAATTTTAAAGGATTTCTTCATTTTTATTTATTTAGACTTAAAACATTCGCTAATTAGGTTAATATAAATAAAATTTGACAATCCCTTATTTTAATTTTAGGGCAATATATTATTCCGAAGTGAAATAAATAAAAACGTTTTTACTTTATAAAAATAAGAATTACCTAAAATTTCAACTCCGTCAAAATATATTTTTTTTTTTAATTCTATAAAATAATTACTATCATATGTTTATAACTAGCCCTAGGTCAAGACAGCCTTAAGATCTGATACGTCTACTCCTTATCTTCTGGCATTTTCCCCCAAAAATATTACAGCAGGGTTTCAATGCACTGGAATTTCAACATTCAATCCTGGAGTTTTTAATGCTGAGGAATTAACTAGTGGTATGCTAATTGTTACTGATTGCCCCTTTCAGCAACCAGACACAAGTAAAAACCAAAATGCTGAATGCAGAGACTGAAGATTTTGCTGAAAACCACAATCACAAATCATCCTCTACCTCAACTCTCCCCAACTCATTTCAAGTTGGTAACTCCGACATACAGTTTACATCATCTGCTAGGAATCTTGGTTATATTCTTTCTAACATGTCTCTTGATAAACATATCTCTCATATTTGTCGTTCTGCATACACCGCTATCCGTCAGATCAGCTCCATCCGTCACTACCTCACAGTTAGCGCAACAAAAACACAAGTCTGTGCTCTTGTTCTCTCTCGTCTTGACTATTGCAGTTCTCTTCTGTCAGGTTCAACAAAACACTTCATAGAAAAACTACAAAAGGCTCAAAATTCAGCTGCTAGGCTAGTTCTAAAGGCAAAAATTAGTGATCATGTCACTCCACTACTCCACTCACTTCACTGGCTCCCTATACAGGCACGCATTGATTACAAGCTGTCTGTTCTTTGTCACAACTTTTTCTCAGATTCCTGCCCTTCCTATCTAACCAAACTTCTTTCTGTCTTTTCACCCCTTCGACAGCTTCGCTCCTCCACAGACTCGCGTATTCTGTCCGTTGCTAAGACACATACTAAAACATATGGTGAACGATCTTTCTATTTCTTCGCCCCCAAACAATGGAATTCTCTGCCACTACACATCCACAATATACCAACCACCCAGGCCTTCAAAAATGCTCTCAAGACACATCTCTTTAAACTCTACTACCCCGACCGATTCGCCACATCTGACCGATAAACTATGCTGCTGGCTTGACATGTAACAGTTCTGGCGTGGGTGGGGTGAAGAAGCGGCACTGAGCACGAAGCTCTTGGCCGGGGGGTGGGTGGTGTGAATATGCATTTGTTTTTGTCTCTATACAGCTGTTCTTTATTAAATAAATGTATTTTATTTTATTGTCCCGATTATGTCTCTTTTTCTAATATTTTTATGTAGGGGTCATCCATAAATGACGTCACGCGTCTAAAAAAAAAAAAGGGGGGGGGGGTACATTTTTGTGACGATGTGTGACGAGTGGGAGGGGGGGTCTTAAGCAATGTGACGTCACATGAAAAGCGGAATGTTCTATTAAAAATCTGCATATAATAACCTTAAATTTTACATTATTCATTTATGAAACAACTATAACTATTATATTTAAACTACGATCACTGAGAGAATCAGTACAGGCATGCCAGGTCCAAGAAATTACCCCTGATCAAGTTACAGGCCAACACTGAGGAGGAGAAAATGGGCGTATTGACATTTGAGAGAATTTATGTGAAAATGTGGAGATGGGAGTCATAGAATCAGGGGAAGTGGGATGGAGCGAAAAAAATTGGTTGACGGGGGGGGGGGCGATCTTATTAAATGCCCTAGGGCAGGGATTCTTAACCTTTTTGCAGCGCTGCAGGCCCACTCCGCTTTAATTACTCCCCCCTCCCCAACCGTATAAATTATATTATTATAAAAGTTAAAATATGAAAATAATTAAGCGACGTAGCTATTCGCACCTGGGTACCAGAAGTGAGAGTTTGGGATTAAAAAAACTATTTTAAATATTATTGTTGGGTTTGTAAGACAAAATGAGGTATCAAATGAATGATAATTGAACGGACTATACATTTGTAAACTTGATTCTTCAGTTTAACTAAAATAAACTACCAGCAATGAAATCCGAATAGCATTTAGTCAAAATGGACCCGGACACGCATCGCCGCCATTAGGACCCGGGTCCCAATAGAATCAATGCTATTCGGTTGTCAATTGTGGTAGTTTATCTTAGTTAAACTGAAGAAGTAAGTTTACAAACGTATATTGCATTCAATTATCTTTCATTTGATACCAAATTTGTCTTACAAACCTAACAATAACATTTTTAATATTTTTTTAATCCCAACCTCTCACTTCTGGTACCCGGGTGCGAATAGTCGCAGCCATAATTAAATGATTTAGTTGTTGTTTTATTTCTTTAATTCACTTATTACAAACAAGGGGAAAAAATTACCAATACAAGTATTATTAATGCCCAAACAAAATTGACCAGGAAAACATTTATTGCTGCTAATCAAAATGCATAAAATCTGGTTTTTTTAAACAAAAAGCAACAACAAGCAATGGAAGCAAATGCAATTTTCTGGTTTTCCACATCTCAGGGCTGGGCTGGTACATTTACCCCTGGTTAAGAACCACTGTTCTAGTGAAATGTTTCTGACACTGGTGCAGTAATTTGATATCCTTGAATGGTGAATTTCTTAAAGGTTTGTAAAGGACTGTAGCGACCGGAGGGAATTTTTTTAGGGGGGGGGGTAAAAAATATTTAAGAGGGGTATAACTTTTTGTGACGATGGGGGGATGGGGGGTAAAAAATCTGCAATATTTGCGTGACGTCATTTATGGATGGGCCCCGTAAGTAGTAGTATTAGGTCGCATTTGAGTATTATTTAAGGCTATTTCTAAGGCTATTTTCTAAGGCTACTTTCTAAGGCTATTTCTAAGGCTTTTATAAAGGGGTGATAATCGATTAATTACCTTGTTAATATATAATTTCCATTGTTGCACACTCGTGTTGTTGCATGGTGTGTATTTTATTGATTATTGCTTTGAATTTTTTAATTTTAATAATAATTAAATAAGCGATTAGTTTTAATTTCTATTGTTATTTATTGTAATAATTAAATATATTTTAATAATTTTAATAATTAAAATAAATATATTTTTATGTTGTAATAATTAAAATAAATATATTTTACTAATTGAATAGAGAAAAATTTGACAATAATTGTACAGACAATAATTGTACAGACAATAATTGACAACAAAGATGTAGTTTTTTAATATATTTTATTCGTCCCTGAGATTCGAACAACCCATAGTCAAAGGGAATTAAGTCGTTAATTACTTTTGCCAAACCTTGATTATGCCACTTTCCTGAAATCATGTGACCGCCGATGGCCAACCGTTGCTTTGCGCGCCAATGACCGAGTAGACGTATGGAAGCTGACCGGAGCAAAACGAAGGACTTAGAAGAATTTTATTTAATTCTGTGCTTTACAAGTATGGAATTTAGATCGTATCATGATAAATTAAAAAAACATTACATTGACAACCACGCTGATCTATTTTTTTAGACCTGAGTTAGCTTAAATTGTAACAGATTATAAGAATCCGACTTTGTTAGAATTCAAAATGGCGATGGAGCAACCTGACCGAAAGAGGTAAGTCAATTTTTTATTTATTAAGACTAGCACCCAAAACTACTTTCACCCATCTCTGCTATACATATCTGCCCACACCTTTGTCTTGTATGTGTTATTTCAGGATATTTTTTAATTTTTATGGAGCAGTTCTAAAATTATACATAGACCCCATCAACCATGTGCTCTATCATTTTATTAAAGCTAAGACTAGCACCCCTGCTTTTTATATATATAATATCCTGGGGTGTAGGGATGACCATTTCTGGTAAATGTGCCAACATCTTGTTTACAAAGACAGTTTTACCACTACCTGTTGGACCGGAGATAAGAGCCGTAAAGGGATGTTTCCACATAGGATCCAATATTAGTAATGTTGTTTTGACTTAGTAGGAATGTATTTTATAATATTGATCTGGTTTTCTCCCTAGCAATGTCAAGAGACAACCTCATCAAGGAGTTGTGGAGCGGTATAACTGAGAGGAGGAATTTTTGCTCGGGGTGCCTGGAGGACAAGGCTAATCAACTGGGGCACTCATGCCTGACAGCGGCCACGTTTGAGGAGTTGGTGGGGGACCAGCTTCCGCAATGCGATGCGGAGTTTAAGCCAAAGCCAGCTGATATCCTTGGGGTACAGAAAAACCAAGCGGCAGGTTCTCTCCTACAAAAGACGGAGAGCCCGCCAGACTTCGCCCATTGCGGAGACGACAGCATCTCCCCCAACTCCTCAGGCTCCCCAGGCGGGCCCCAGCCATGATGACAACCCAACAACTCCTCCACAGGCACCCATGCCACAACAGAGGGTGCCAACCCTAACCCTCCGCCGAAACCCTCCTACCATCTCAAGTGTGGGACTCAGTGGGAGGGGTTCGATTTCGGATTCGTGCCGGCCCCTGGGAGGTGGCACCCCGGGAAGAACCACCTTCCCGGGGGAAACACGATTTATATTGTTTACGGGACAAATAGAATATATTAAAAAACTACATCTTTGTTGTCAATTATTGTCAGTACAATTATTGTCGAAGTTATGTAACGCGCATTTAATAATGCCGCACACCATATAAACGTATATATTGTAAATAAATTAAGATATGTATCAAATTCTGTTTTACCCATCCATGAGGAATCTATGGATGTTACCTCGTAAAAAATTCTAATTTGAATAAATGCGTCACGTAATTTTTAAGTGAATAAGAAATATTACATTAGATTAGGGTGTTACTATAATTTATTTAGCAGCTGTTAAAGACAACTTGAAAGTAGATTTAAATGAAGATCGTGCATTTTAAATTAATTATTAGATTAAGTTCTGAGTGAAGCCAAAATCATCGATGTACTGCAATATTTAGTATATATTAATATTCATACACTAAAATACTCTTTCAAATTTTATTAGAGATTAATTTATGTTCAAATAACATGGTGTAAAATTATACTAGTGGAACAATTACATTAAAAAATAACAAAGAATTTTTTAATAAACAAATTTAATAATTCTAAATGATACAAGATATAAATGGCTGATTATAGCCTATATTATATGTAATGAATCGTTTCACATTGTGGTTATCATTTCATATACGGTACTATTACAATGCAGGTTTCAAAAGAAATTGATATAAATATTTTTAAAACTATCAACCACTTCAGCACTAATATAGGTTGTTGACAATTAGTAATATAATATACGAGAATCATGATAATGGGAAAATAATGAATTTGCTGCCTATGTGACTAAGGCTACGTGGTATTAGTAAAATTAAAAATTTCTTTCTGAAATATGAAAAAGAAAAAAAAAAGATTGTCAATTCTCATAAATGAAATTGAGAACATTAAATGTATTACTACCAAAACCACAGCATTTTTTCCACAAATAGCAAACACATAAATGACTATAACTTGTTCATTAGGACTAAATGAACTCCTAACTTGTTCATTAGGACTAAATGAACTCCTAGGCCAACAATTTTTTTTTCAATTTTAATACATGTATATAGGACAGTGCTCACGTTATATAATGTGAAGGGGTAATGGGGTGGTTATCATTTTATTGTATTGTATGGAATCGGGGGTTGTCAAGAAGAATGTTTTCAAACATTTCTTTTTCTTTGTTGGTTTTAATTAATTCCCTTTTTTTTTCAAAATTCCTGATTTACAAATTGAGGAAATGATCAAATCTTATTAAAGATTAAAATATATTTGTTGCTTACAATAATTAGCACATTTTTGTAAACAAATTATTTCTGTCTTTTTGCACAATCCATGGGAGCCTAAATAGAACCTAATACAGTTATGTTCAGAAAAGTAAAAGGTAGGTAACCTACTAGGTTATAGCTTGATGTAGGGACGTAAAAAACAAAGAGAGCTTGAGCTCACAAAGTTCTTTAGGAGAAAGATAAGAGTCAAGAGTACCATAAGGGAAATGTCATTTGCAAAGCAAAAAGCAATATCAATTGAGTATACATTATAAAAGGACTGAATATTGCTCTGTAGAAGTAGAAAAGTATTCTTCATAAGTGTCAAGCTAAGAATGAAAGAGAGAAAACATTTCTATGTGTTGTGAATTTTGGAAGCTCGTTTTTATTCAATTTCTTGAAAAAGGAGTTTGGGTACCGTTGAGGAGAGGAAGAAGGACACAAAGGAGGGAAGCCAACAAAAGGCTTTGTCATGCTTTGTGCTTTTGAAAAAAAAAAAATTATCTTGATTGCTGTACCGTGCACTCTCTCATTTTATTTTGGAAGACTTACAATACTTACATCTGATAAATTTACTGGAATATGCTGGAGCCATATAGCAAAAAGTAAGCCAAGAAAGAGACTTGTGATGTCTTAGTCTTAACATGTGTGTATTGATATCAGAAATATGTGTATATATATATATATATAGGTCCTACACATAGCTACACTTAAGATTTAAATATGATGCTGGTATTTAAAGCTATGATGTTGTTACACCAAAAGGTTTAATAGCATCTCACTAATACACAGACCGCACGAGCAAAAAACACCATTTAAATTATTAACAACATTATTTTGTGTCAGTAAGCTTATTAAATAATACCTTAACATCTAAACTAAAAGAATTTATTATGGACTAGTGGTTAATGAATAATCCCAAATCCTTTATGAAACAAATTAACAAAGCAAATTGAATATACTATTTCATGACTATCAGTTACATGCAATAAATAGTCTCTTCTCTAAATAGGGTGACAGCAATTACTTCTAACTAAGTTTAGTATCTTTCTAAATGGGTTTACAGTAATTGCCTCTAACTAAATTTAATATAAAGTAAAATAATATGCAACAAAAATAAAAGCCAACAATATTTGACCACCTTGAACATCACATATCAATGACGCAAAATGTCAAATGATTGTACTACTACTACAAATTTTAAAAATGTCAAATGATTGTACTACTACTACAAATTTTAAAAATGTCAAATGATTGTACTACTACTACTACAAATTTTTAAAAAAAGATAAACAATACATTTAAAGACTTGAGATCTTTGAGCTACATATTGTGCAAAAAATTTTTACATTTAATATGTAACATTACAAAAAATCTATACTTTAGAAGAAAGAAATTTGGGTTTTGTAAATTGCGGTTATCTGTTGCACATTGCAGTATGAATGCAAAAGGTTATGATTATGTGAAGGAGAGTCTCAAAGAAGCTGACTTTGTTTGAAGGTAAATAATTTTTATCAAGCCTGATATCAACTTCTTTGGGTCTATAATTAACCTCAATGTTCTCTCTACAAATGTATTTTTTCAATAACAAATCAATGTACAGTCAAAAGTAAATTAGTGAATGTAGTATATAAATATTATAATATAGTAATTATAATAGTAGTGCTATACATATGTTATTTAAATTGTGTTTTCATATAAAGTTCGGTTATATTTACATATTTGTTTCACTTATAAAAAACAGGATACAGCAAATATGTTGAAGAGTGTATGTTCTTTTTTTAGGATATGACACAATGCTGTGACTGGCTAGCGTGGTCTATTGGTATCAAACCTTCAAAATCATCAATGTCCTTTGTTATCAAACCTTCAAAATCATCAATGTCCTTTGGTATCAAACCTTCAAAATCATCAAATTCCTTTTGATAACTGGCATCAGTAATGATTGAATGATTTTCATATAACTCGACCTCATTCTGAAAACTGTCATTAGTCCTTTCCTCAAGCTGAAAATTGGGAAATTCATCTTCGTCTGATTTCTCCTGGCCGATGTACTTCAACATTTCATCTCTGTCCAAGTCTCCATTTTGTTCATCCTGACTGATGTCATAGAGGGAACTGTCCCATGTATAATCAAAGTCATTAACTAACTTGTCAGAATGGTGCATGTAAGGAGATTTTAAAACTTCCTCTCTGCACAGCATCCTCAACATTCGCCTGCCATAATCAGATTCGAACGCCTCCCTAGTTTTAGGCAGGTTAATGTCACTTTCAGCTTCATCTGCATGAATGCTGATCAGAGGATTTTCATGCTGGACAGAATAACTGGATAAAAGGTGGTCATACTTCACATCCAGATCAAGTTTATTAGTGGGAGAAGACTCTGTCACAACCAATTTAGGCAATACTGGTTTAACACCAGCAGTCCTCAATTTAGATTTGTTCTGACTAAGGCGTCTTCTTGTTAGTTTGGACGGCCGTTTGTATGAATGTTGAAGGTCATGGCCGGATCTTTCTATTGGTGTCAATGTTTGTGATTTTAGTTGTTTCTGTATATGAGGTAAATCTTTGTCCCTGAGGTCAATGGCTGACCTGGTTTGTCGTCCCGCTTTGAAATTTGTTTGTTCGTCTCTTCCATGTCTGGTAGCACAAATTCTTTTTTGAGATTCACCGGTAATTGATGATGCTGGTATTAATATCTTTCTAGAACTTGTTTTTGGTTGATTCTTGTGTCTACGAGTCTTTGGTTGTGAAGTACGTTTGAACCCTTGAGAGGAATCAATCGGCTTGTTTTTCTTTTCTGCATCGTTCAAAACTTTGTTAACATTTTCGTGAGTTTTCACTGGCAGATTGTGTGACTCACTTTTATGGTTTCTTCTAGGCAGATTGTATGATTCACTTTTATGATTTCTTCTAAGCAGATTGTCCGATTCACTTTTATGATTTCTTCTACTTCTAGGCAGATTGTGTGATTCACTTTTATGATTTCTTCTAAGCAGATTGTGCGATTCACTTTTATGATTTCTTCTAGGCAGATTGTGTGATTCACTTTTATGATTTCTTCTAGGCAGATTGTTTAATTCACTTTTATGACGTCTTCTTCTAGTTGTTTTATTCTCATTGCTAACCTTGTTAGCCGCCTCAGGCTGCCTGGTCTTTACAAGTGGTGACCTTGCACTTGATAATTTAAACATGGAAATCATCAGGGATCTCTCAACTCCAGCCTCAGATCGTCTTGGCTTTGAATTTATTTCTTTGGCTTTGATGATACCAGTACTTTTAGTTGCTGCATTAATATTTTTCTTATTAACGGCAGTAATACGTGGCGTATTAATTATTTTATCTTTAAGTTTTTTAGCCGTTAAAGGTGTTTTAGACTGGTGGGGTTTATCAGTAGCCTGTAAGGAAACATTTTTGTTTAGATCACCCAACTCTTGTGTTGCACGTGCACACGTTAGTGTTGATGAAACGATATTCTGATTGGCTAGTTTTTTACCTCGTGCTTTGACGCTTCCTGATTGGTTTTATTACAGGTTTTAAAGAAGTTCTTTTTACCCTTGATAAATTAGGTGTGGTTTTTCTAAAAGAAGGAAGACTGCCATTGTTCTTCTTGTGAGCTTGCTTCTTGGCTAAGGCTCTGCTGGTTGGTTTGTTGACTTTAGTTTTAGATTTCTGTCGTTTGCTTCTAAAGGACATTTCCATTTTAACATTATCAATATTTCTCTTCTTTCGGGAACTTGAAGAAGACGTGCTGTGTTGATTTGAGGTAGATTTCCCTGTTAAATGTAGCTTTTCTGATCTAGTCAATAATTTCCTGTTAACCGCCTTCTCTGTTTTTGGTTTTATTTTAGGTGTGTGTTGAGTTTTAGGTAGAATGACTGGTGTTTGTTGAGTTTTAGGTAGAATGACTGGTGTTTGTTGAGTTTTAGGTAGAATGACTGGTGTTTGTTGAGTTTTACCTAGAATGACTGTAGATTTCTTTCCAAGTGCAGAATGTGCCACTGACTTCTTATCTGAAAATATGAGCTTCACCAATGAATATTTTATCTGTCTTCTTACTCTTGATTTCGGTTTGAGTGAATTCTTTTTGAGTGTGTTCTGTTTGGGTGGGTTCTGTTTGAGTGTGTTCTGTTTTAGTGTGTTCTGTTTGAGTGGGCTCTGCTTGAGTGGGTTCTGTTTGAGTGGGCTCTGCTTGAGTGGGTTCTGTTTGAGTGGGCTCTGCTTGAGTGGGTTCTGTTTGAGTGTGTTCTGTTTTAGTGGGTTCTGTTTGAGTGGGCTCTGCTTGAGTGGGTTCTGTTTGAGTGGGTTCTGCTTGGGTGACTTCTTTTCCCGTGAGTTTTGTTTCATCAAGTTCTGTTTAAGTGAGTTCTCGTTTACTTTTTTCTGCTTTAGCGGAACAGTTTGTCCAATATTTTCCAAGGAACTGAGGCTGAATCTATTTGTAATTCTTGTTGATTTTTTAAATTGCGTATGATTGGCTACGTTTTCTTCAAAGGTTTTTCGAACATTAGCATTGGATGCTCTTTTACCTACTTCGTAAGGAGCCACTTTCTTTAAGCCATTTCCTCCAGAAGGTTTCTTTTCTGACAGCGTTTTCTTATAGATCAGTGAAACTTGTTTCTTTGATGTGTTTGTTAGACCGTTTGCTGGGATAGTATGTAGTGTTAATGTTTCTTTTGGGGATATTCTAGGAGATGGTACATTATTAATAGATTTCTTTTGTTTCTGGGTTAAAATCAGGTCATCCTTTAGAAAACCGTTCGAGTCATTTGCTTGATGTATTAAACGGTTTCTTTGTTTCTTTTTGCTAGAGAGTATTTCTTTCAAACTGAGGGCAGATTTGCTCAATGACGTCACTTTTAACTTGTCTTTTTTATTTAATAAACTGAGGGATGCCAGGTCTTGAAGGCTTGCTGATTTCTTAAGCCGGGTCATCCTCTTAGATTTGGATAACCTTTCCTTTAAATTATTGACATGATTATTTCTGCTAATGGCCGAATCAAGTCTATTTTTCTTGTGAATGCCAGAATTAATAGTCCTGAGATTCTTCTTTGCCCTTTTACTTTTAGAAATACTTTCTTCGGATCTTGTATAGACTTTTGTACTTCTCTGAGTCTGCTCCGTTGATTCAATGATTTCGGGAAAGTTTGTCTGTTCTGTCGATTCAATGATGTTGGCAAAGTTTGTCTGATCAGCTGATTCAATGATGTTTGAAATGATTGCGTCAGTTTGAGTAGATTTTCTTCTGTGCTGGGGAGTTCTCACGGCTGTTGGTGAAGGGGTAAATATTTCAAAAGAAGTTTGTGTTGAACGCTCATGTAATGATTTTTCTAATTTGTTTGAACGTTGCTCCGTCTGTTCATGCAGCACTGCAGTTGTTGATCTGGTTGACCGTTGTTTTATAACTTTAACTTCAACATCCGCTTTGTTTTTTTCTGATCCCTCACCTTTTTTCTTGGAGGTTGAAACTGTTATTGTGTGAGTTTTACCAGCAGGCGTATGCTGAGTTTTATCAATAACTTTTATTGGTGAACTGAGAGTGGTCTCCCTCTTATTTGGAGTTGAAGATCTTGGATGGCCTCTTAATTTTCTGTTTGCAGTTTTAAAAGATTTCTCCGTTATTTTTCTCACTCTATTTCTTCTAGTTTTTTGGGGAACAAGCAATGGTGAAACTTCCTTTCCTTCCTCTGGGGAAGTAGCTACAAGTGTCAAATATTGAGTTTTTCCTTGCGTCTTGTTCTGTGATTTTGTTGACACAACATCCACATCTTTGCCTTTGAATTTATTTATCCGTGACGCCAGCGGGACGACAATACTGTCATTGTATGCAACAAGACTTGATCTCAGGAGCTTACCAGACTCAGTTAAGTTATCAAAAGGCATGTTGGCTCCGGCAGAGGGATTGTGTGAGGATGAACTGTGCCTTTCAGATTTTCTTTGACTTGTGATTCTCTGGTTATCCTGGTAATGGCTTACTCTATCTGGGAATGATTTGCTCGCTGAAGCGTTAGTTGATTGATTGTTTGTTATGATAATGGGGAAAGTTCTATATCCAAAATATCTCTTCTGTGTTGTGTCTTGACTGGGTGTGTGTTTGGTTGTACTTACTGCACTGCTGGTTGGCTTTGTTTGTTCTACAAATAGTGATCTTCTGGCTGAAGTCGTGTCACTGACTTTCCTTGATTTTACAGAATCTTTTCCATGTCTGGATGCACCGATGGTTTTGTCTCCAATTTCTTTAGTTGGTTGGTTTTCTCCAACAGCTTTGCTTACAGCCAATGATAACAGATGATCTGTTTTTGTAACTTTTGTCAATCTATTTTTGGACTTTTGTTTTTTCCCATCAACTGTTACAAAGACGTTTGATGTTTTCAACGTTTTTCTGCTTGTTTCCCTTGTAGAATGAGTTGTTGGACTTTGCTTTGTTCCATGTAATGCTTTAGATGGAGCTTTTAAAGATGCAGACATTTTTGGACTGAAATATTCAGAATTTACAGTATTTTCTTCCTTTATTGTGCCATTGATCAGATTACTTAGCTCATCATGCAGATTGTTGGTGTCATAAAGTGCCATTTTCTCTTCACTATTAACAGACTGCTTAGCGCCACAACCTGCATTTTTTAGCCTAGTTTTCTTTTCAATTATTTCTTGTATAGACTCAAATTTGTCATTTTTACGAGTTGTTCTCCCATTCTTTTTTGTGTCTGACGTCATGGAGTCCTTTTCAGACTTGTGAGATTCTGACCTTAGGCTACTTTTATTTATAGATTTTTTAGTTGGAAGTGTACTTCTTTTAAGTATTGAATATCGTTTTTTTTCTACTGAAACTTGGGGTAAGGTCCTGAGAATTTGTGAATCGTTGGTTTTATTTTGTGAATTTCGTCTTCTTGATGAGTTGGTGGCTCTTTCTCGAAATTTCGATTTTTTAAATACAACATGATCAGTTTTTTTAAGAGATTCCTTAATCTTTATGCCAGATTTTTGTAAATCTGATGGATTTTTAACTTGACTTGATTTTCTGACTGCACTAATTGATTTCTTTGTTTGTGTTGGTGATGTTCTTATAAGTTTACTACTTGTGTTTGCCCTAATGATTTTCTTAGCAGGACATAATGTCATATCTGGATCAGGAGTCTTACTAAGACTCACTTCTTGTGGTGTTGGCAAACCTTTCACTTTTCTGGCTATATTTTGTGATGTAGTTGACTTTACAGAGTTAGTGTTTCTCTTTCTTAATGTTGTATGGTCTGAATTAAGCAAACGTGAAAAACTGAATGATTTTAATGAAGTATTGCAAACTCTTGATTCAGTTTTTCTTAGTTTTTTCTTGCCAGTTAAGAGTTTAGTAGTTGGTCCATTCATTGTGTTCTGTAGTTTTTTCTTGCCAGTTAAGAGTTTAGTAGTTGGTCCATTCATTGTGTTCTGTAGTTCTTTCTTGCCAGTTAAGAGTTTAGCAATTTTCTTATTTGGATTCAACTCATTACTTTGATATGGAGACGATGCCCTTTTAATTCTCTTGTTTGGTGGTTGCATTTCTAACATGTCCATTCCTCCGTCCCTAACTCTTTTTAAAAGATTGGTTTTAGGTTTCATTTCTTGTGTTCTCCTTGGCCTACTCTCTTTTGTGTCATTTTCTTTGAGAAATAGTCTTGAACTATTCAGATTAAAAGATATTTCGTCATCTATGATCTTAAAAATTTGCTCCCCGTGCTCATGGATGGACTCCTCACCATTCTCTCCTAACACAAATGGTGTACTTGTTCGTTTCAAAGAAGACCACACTTTGTGTCCCGGACTTGTACTATTTAAGTTTACCTTTGATCGAGACATGGCCTTACATGTCTCGTGTCGCGAAGATGGTTTAGGTGATTTCATCGATGAAGAGTTGGACCGTCTGGTCTTTTCTACACGGTGCACATTGTTACTATAGGAACATTTTGGTACCGCCCTTCCAATTACTTTAGAATGTGGTGAAGGCCGACCATTAAGTGATTTCCTTGCTCGAGTTCTCATTCTTGAACATGGAGTAACTGCTCTTCCTTCAAATATTTCCTGGGCTTTTTACAATGTGCAACTTTTAACTGTGAAACGTTCTGTGCGTCTGCTTGCCTGATTTAACTGTGAAACGTTCTGTGCGTCTGCTTGCCTGATTTAACTGTGAAACGTTCTGTGCGTCTGCTTGCCTGATTTAACCGTGAAACGTTCTGTGCGTCTGCTTGCCTGATTTAACTGTGAAACGTTCTGTGCGTCTGCTTGCCTGATTTAACTGTGAAACGTTCTGTGCGTCTGCTTGCCTGATTTAACTGTGAAACGTTCTGTGCGTCTGCTTGCCTGATTTAACTGTGAAACGTTCTGTGCGTCTGCTTGCCTGATTTAACTGTGAAACGTTCTGTGCGTCTGCTTGCCTGATTTAACTGTGAAACGTTCTGTGCGTCTGCTTGCCTGATTTAACTGTGAAACGTTCTGTGCGTCTGCTTGCCTGATTTAACTGTGAAACGTTCTGTGCGTCTGCTTGCCTGATTTAACTGTGAAACGTTCTGTGCGTCTGCTTGCCTGATTTAACTGTGAAACGTTCTGTGCGTCTGCTTGCCTGATTTAACTGTGAAACGTTCTCTAAGTCTGCTTGCCTGATTTAACTGTGAAACGTTCTCTAAGTCTGCTTGCTTGATTTAACTGTGAAACGTTCTGTGCGTCTGCTTGCCTGATTTAACTGTGAAACGTTCTGTGCGTCTGCTTGCCTGATTTAACTGTGAAACGTTCTGTGCGTCTGCTTGCCTGATTTAACTGTGAAACGTTCTGTGCGTCTGCTTGCCTGATTTAACTGTGAAACGTTCTGTGCGTCTGCTTGCCTGATTTAACTGTGAAACGTTCTCTAAGTCTGCTTGCCTGATTTAACTGTGAAACGTTCTCTAAGTCTGCTTGCTTGATTTAACTGTGAAACGTTCTGTGCGTCTGCTTGCCTGATTTAACTGTGAAACGTTCTGTGCGTCTGCTTGCCTGATTTAACTGTGAAACGTTCTGTGCGTCTGCTTGCCTGATTTAACTGTGAAACGTTCTGTGCGTCTGCTTGCCTGATTTAACTGTGAAACGTTCTGTGCGTCTGCTTGCCTGATTTAACCGTGAAACGTTCTGTGCGTCTGCTTGCCTGATTTGCTAATTGTTCAAGTGTTCCGATTTGAGCATCGACGTTGCACCTTGCATGGAACTTTCTTCACATCATAGAAAAGTATTCCTGGAAAGAAAGCAAATAGAATTTATTATAATAAGCATCATGTTAGGCAAGCCTGTAAAACATTCGGCCCGCCAGCACCCACTTTGCGGCCCGCGAAGTAACGAAATCTTCTTTAATATTTTCTTAATAGCTTTCCCCCTCTGTGCTATTTTCTTTCCGCCCGCACAAGTTTCTCATCAAGTATCACGGCCCGCACAAGTTTCTCATCAAGTATTACGGCCCGCCTTACATTGCTGCAGGTGCTGAAAGACTTCGACTGGTTATGCTTCTATGTAGTTTTTGTTTTGTTGCGTTTTGAAATTTAATGTGGAAAAAAAATATATTTGATATATGTTGACTTTGTACCACGCTTCGAACCTCAGATAGGGATGAAGCGGATTTTTTAAATGAACTTTATTATTATTATAATATTATATTTTGAATTGTGCAGGCCTGGTGTTAGAGGCGTAGCTAAGGGGGCAGGGGGCAGATGTCCCCGGGCGCCAAACACTCCAGCTACGGCTTTGCCTGGTGTAAAGACAATTCACTCCAAAAGCCACGTGGCAAGTGAGGGAATAAAAAAAAACGGCGTAGTTTAGAGGTGGGGTAGTTTAGGGGTAGATTTGCCTATAGAATTGCGATCTCAAAAGAGACACCTTTGTGCCGCTACTGTTGTGTGGTGCCCCCTACACACTTCCTGTACCTTCTAGCCAGCTGCCCTTTTTGGGGGCGGCATTTCTTGGTCCAATTTAATAATTAATATCTTTGATGTAAATTATAATTCGTAATGTTTGATGTGTATTATGTATGTTTGATGCATATTCTGTGTTTGCTGTGTACTGAATATGTTTAATGTGTTACATGTGTGTTTAATGTATTTCTGCATTGTTGTTTCCATGAGTGTTGGGTGACAAATTAAATGATAGTCTGGGGCGTCAAAACTCAAGCCCCCCCCCCCCCCCCAGATGTTAGCGTAGCACATATTGAAAGTAACTGACTCAAGCCCCCCAGATGTTATCGTAGCACAATTTGAGAGCAACTGCTTTACTCTAAGTCGTTAATCAATGAAAGAAAAGCCTTTGAACTGCTCATCCCCACCTCTGTCAACGTTGCCACTTGTGTGTATGACATCGCTTGGGGACAAGTTCTATGACATCGCTTGGGTACAAGGTCTATGACATCGCTTGGGGACAAGTTCTCACTAATCGTTGCACAGGACACCAGGAGGAGGCTTTTGAAGAGTTTCCATTTGGACTCAGATGGGGAATGGTTTTGTATATGGCGTAATTACAAGGGTCTGGGAGACTGACTGGCGTATGGAGGAGGGCGGTCAATCCCAAGCGGCACTCTTATTTGGAGGTGCGGCATTTACTAACAATTTTTATGGAAAGTGGCAAATATCTTGGTCCGCCTTCGGTGGTAGGTACCCATAAGGTTTGGGTAACGTCGAGAAATAGGAGACAACAGCAAGAAATGGGAGACAACCGCAAGACACGGGAGACAATCGCAAGACACGGGAGACAACAGCAAGACATGGGAGACAATCGCAAGACACGGGAGACAATCGCAAGACATGGGAGACAACAGCAAGAGACGGGAGACGACAACAGCAATACAAAGACGTTACTAAAATGGAGAGTAAACTTTCTGTTAAATGCTATTGTGCTGGGGTCGCCAACCTGTTACACGAACACCAATAATCAATGACACATGGAAGAAAAACTAAAGATGGTTACAGGCCAATATGTAGCTAGATCTCTTTCTCTTTCTTTGACTTCTTTAACTCACTCCCTAAGTCTCTCTTTGACTCCCTCTCTAACTCTCTCTTTGAATCCCTGCTAAATCTCTTTTCAGCTAACTCTCTAACACCCCCTCTCTTTCTCTCTACCTCCCTCTTTTTTCACTCTCTCACTTTCTCTTTAAATCCGTCTCTAACTCTCTCTCTTTGGTATGATTCACTATGATAAAATAGTCACTATTATGTGACGATTCACTATGATGAGAAAACTTTAACATTTCGAAGGCTGCAATTAGTCTATTCAGCGGTGGTTTGGAGCCGGTTCAGTCAGGTTCGTGCGAACCGTTCGTTCAAAATAATAAATATGCCTAAAATCAAGTACATGTACTAATTTTTAAAAAATTTTAAAAAATTTAATTGAAAAAAATGTCCGTCTCTACAAATTTTTATATAAACTGCATAAATATTACTTTACAGTTTAGACTTTCGGCAAAAATATAGCGAAATCCAGCTCTAAGCAAAAAAGTGAAACAAAAAAGAAATAGAAAAACTTGCTCTATTTGACTTCAATGACTTAAAAATGACTTGGCGGATGGACCCGAAACTCCGCTGACGGAGCTTCGTGGGCCCAGGCGCCAGATCCCCTAATCGTAATTTGACTGACTGTGGCGGTGACCGATTTGGCATAAGGGGACATACTAACTGTGAACTAGGGGTCTCAAAACCTGTCCCTTTTGCCAAAACCGGTATTTTCGATATTGAAGTTTACGAAAACCGGAATCCCGGTATTTTCGATATTTAGAGAATTTTTAGTCAAGATTCGAGATTATAGTTGGTGATTTATCAATGAAATAAAAACATTCAGAACAAATATCATATTTTGATTTTTAATAAGCTTTTAACAATAACACAAATGTTTATCTTCAGACTTGGCCGCAAATGGTTACAAAAGTAACCTGATGAAGATAACACCCGCTCTGACTCCACACTGGTCGGAGGAATAGACCTTAGACTATCATACGCAATTTCTAGATATTTTCCCCTTGAACCGCCGTTCTCAAATAAAACCATTTCTATTTTTATCACTGTATCAATGTCTCCATCCGTTGGTCTGGACGTATTATCCTGAGCCTGAAGTTTCTTTTGTATTTCAATTTCTAATCGTCTCTTAAGCGGCAGTGTATCATCAAGTTCATCATGCTCAGATCCAAGATGTTCAATTTCATTGTTCAAAGATATTTTCAACGAGGAATCCGCTGCCTGACCAAGCTTTTGAATATCCACGATTAGTTTTCGCATCTGGTCGCAATCTGGCCTTAGAAATACGTCCAAGTAATCACTGGAATGTGCAGACTTTAAATGAGTGTGAAGGCCTGAAGTTGTTGTTCCCAATGTTTTAAGTATCTTGTTACATCTAAATCTAATACATTTAGCTGAGAGATTGTCCGTAGCTTTCAAGAAATAATGCCACACTGATGTCTTTTTTTCGGATAGTTTCATATGCTATTCAAATTTTGGTTTCTTTTTTTCTGGGTCCCCCATTTCTTTCTATCAACCTTGGAAAATAAATCATTAAAAAAAATTAATTCAATCGAATTGGTTTGACGTGTAAAACTTTTGTTTAATGTTTAAATTGTCATGTAAATGTTGGACTAAGTACGGTACTGACAAATTGGAACACTCAGTCATGTAAATTTTGGCTAAGTACGGTACAGCCAACTGGGAAATTCAGCCTGAGACAAAATAGCTCGAAAATCAATTATGAGTTGAATGTAAATTATTAATATTGTTATCACAAAATATAACTAATATTATTTTTCTGTGTCTTAAACTTAAGGTGTTGGATTATCAAAATACGGATTTACTCATATTTTTTAATGTGTAGGTTTTTTGGCATAATTACAAGAAATCAAGCAATAAAAAAAAATTAAATTAAAAGTTGACCCCATGATTTCCGTAATACGCCATAATAAGGGATTACCTCCTGTACCTTCAGGTGTTGACTCGTCTCCACTTACACACTACACAAGCACGATTAAAAAAAACAACTAATCACAACATCATGATTCTTGACAAATACGATAGTACAAAGATCGGTCGGCTTTCTTTGAACTTGAGACACGTGGTGTCATGGATTTGCACATCTCAAAAATTATTGCTATGTCTTGCTTTAACTACGACGTGGAAACTAAGAAAACATTTTTTTTTAAATTGAAAATGAAATCCCGGGAATATCGAAAATCCCGGTTTTCATAAATCCAATCCCGGTATTTTCGACCATGAATTATGGTCCGGTATTCCGGTATTTTCGAAATTCGGTATCCCGGTTTGCGACCCCTACTGCGAACCCCTTGTTACGAATTTGGCAATACACCGCTGAGTCTAATGACAACCATATACCACATACAGTTGGCAACACAAAAATTTCATTTTATAAAACTCCTCACTGCCGCGCATACATTTTCAGACCCACACCCAGTGGCGTGCGAAAAAAGGGGGTGGGGGGGGGGCAAAATGTAATCGGCCAAAGTTTTGTCCCGCCCCGAGCGACACAAACCCTAGCTATGCCACTAACCCTAGCTATGCCACTAACCCTAGCTATGCCACTAACCCTAGCTATGCCACTAACCCTAGCTTTGCCACTAACCCTAGCTATACCACTAACCCTAGCTATGCCACTAACCCTAGCTATGCCACTAACCCTAGCTATGCCACTAACCCTAGCTATGCCACTAACCCTAGCTATGCCACTAACCCTAGCTATGCCTCTAACCCTAGCTATGTCACTAACCCTAGCTATGCCACTAACCCTAGCTATGCCACTAACCCTAGCTATGCCACTAACCCTAGCTATGCCATTAACCCTAGCTATGCCACTAACCCTAGCTTTGCCACTAACCCTAGCTATGCCACTAACCCTAGCTATGCCACTAACCCTAGCTATGCCACTAATCCCTGCTATGCCACTAACCCTAGCTATGCCACTAACCCTAGCTATGCCACTAATCATAGCTATGCCACTACCTGCACCCTGTGCATATCCATCATACAAATGATTGTTTTTAAAAGTTATACGTAAAATACAAACTCAATACAACGCTATATAATATGCTATTTATAGAATGCACCTAGCGTCAGTCTCAAGATAACCACTATGTAAGTGCACGTGCTAGGCACACACTTTGCTGAGACCTCACCACAGTTTAAAAAAAAAGACATAAATATTTATAAATCTACTAAATCAACAATTGTCATCTAGTGCTTTATTTCGTCATGAACGAAATAATGGATTTTTATGAATGGATCTTTATGCATGATGAAAAGAAATCAGGATTTTTTTTTTTCTCAATGCAAATTTTTTTTTTTTTTTTTAAAGATGGTTAGTGGTCCAGCGGCGTACCTTGACGAAATGATGATGGGGCGACCTAAAAGTGCGCTATATCATAAAGACAAAATTTTGAAAAGGATTGTTGTAAAGGGGAACCCGTTAGGGGCATGCAGTGGCGTAGCTAGGGTGTGTGCCGTCTGGGGCGTATCTTGAGTTCGTCGCCCTCACTCTCGGAACTACTGAGCAATACAGAATGTATAACAACATAAATTGCATGTGAAGTGTAACATAAAAACTTAGAGCTCATGTAGTGTGTGACATAAGAAATATAGACAACATGTAGTGTGTAACATAACAAACACACCACGTGTAGTGTGTAACATAACAAATATAGACAACATAATAATAATAATAATAATAATAATGAAGTTTATTTGAGAAATTTGAGAAATCACGCTTCATTCCCAAAGGCTCGAAGCGCGTTACAAGGTTCGATGTTCGAGAGGCATCACTGCTGCCAGTTAGGCGCATGTGAACTCCATCTCCCCATCTCCTGGGTTTGAATTCAGAGTTGCCTTCTCTTAGATGAGTTGCCGTCCAAGGTTAACGAGTCCCATCCACCCGGGAGTTGCCGGAATGTTTCATTGTATCAATTTTATCCGCCTATCGGGACTCCATCGCCGGGAATTCAGAGTTTCCTTCTCTTAGATGAGTTGCCGTCCAAGGTTAACGAGTCCCATCCACCCGGGGTACTGGTGGTGTGTTTGCTTGACTGGGCTTTGGCGGGGATTGAACTCCAGACCATCAACTTGAGATTTTGCTCAGTTTAGACCACTCGGCCACCCAGCAACAAACACACCACGTGTAGTGTGTAACATAACAAACACACCACGTGCAGTGTGTGACATAAAAAATATACCACCTGACATGGTGGACCACCAGAGACGTAGCTAGAGTGTTTGGCGCTCGGGGACGAGATGCGCGCCCAGGGATAAGATTCATTTTAAAGCGACCCTCTTGTCTTTTTTCAACCCTCAAACCCATTATTTTCATCAATAAAATTATATCAAAGCACATTTTGGCGCCCCTAACTAGCTGGCGCCCGGGGACATCGCTACGCCACTGTGTACCACTACCTCCGCCCCCTCTCTTCTAAGCCAGGGAGACTCAACTTTTTTTCAGCGCCCCAAGGAACTCCAGTTAAAAACATTCCACGCACCTCCTCTCAGTTAAAAAAAATAGAGAAAAATTCAGCTATGGTAGTTTGCCTTCTTTAAAATAATTCGCATAACAAAATTTTCCTTAAAACTTCTGATGCTGCTAACAACAAATAATAGGCAGCAACAAAAATCAATGACAACCAATTAAAATGTGTAGGTCTTTCCATACCCCATGACGTCACCTCCGGGCACCCCATGACGTCACCTCCGGGCACCCATGACGTCACCTCCGGGCACCCCATGACGTCACCTCCGGGCACCCCCCATGACGTCGCCTCCGGGCACCCCTGGTTCAGATATCCTGTCCTAAGCCAACGAGTAGCAAGGAACAGCACAACAACACGAGCGCCCATGACTTTTCAGATCCGCCACTACGCGATCTAAATATAGCACACCTACCTTGCTGGGTGTGGTCGGCTAACCATTGAGAGTGAAATGATACATCCACTTATCACTACCGCTGACTGACAGCCTACGAATTTCAAAGCTGTCCTAACTGATGGAATGACCCGCTGTCCACTCCATACCGTCTATGTGATACTTTCATATACAATTAAAACAATATTCAATAACTTAATGGTGTAAACAGTTTGGTACATACTATGTCCATTTCAAAGTCGTATAATGAAATACGGCAATACGAATAATTTGTTTCGCTATAAATAACAACGTACCCAAAAAATATTTTTTTTTTTCTATTTCTTTTCATTAAGCTTTTTCTTTTCACATAAGTACTTGGCAAGTGAAAGAGAGAATCATTTGTTGTAATTTTCCTAGCTCCACCAATCAAAGCCTTGTGTCTCAGAGATGACGCATTCCTATTTGTATAATTTATAAAAGACGTCACGTGTCAAGGTTGTTTTTTTTTTCTCCCAAGAGGGGGTTTAAGGGGTTTTGGGGGGGGGGGGGTGTGTTCACGAATGTGTGATGATGAATGATAAATGTTTCTTATTTGTGTTTCTTATTTGTGTTTCTTATTTGTGTTTCTTATTTGTGTTTCTTATTTGTGTTTCTTATTTGTGTTTCTTATTTGTGTTTCTTATTTGTGTTTCCTATTTGTGTTTCCTATTTGTGTTTCTTATTTGTGTTTCTTATTTGTGTTTCTTATTTGTGTTTCTTATTTGTGTTTCTTATTTGTGTTTCCTATTTGTGTTTCTTATTTGTGTTTCTTATTTGTGTTTGTTTCTTATTTGTGTTTCTTATTTGTGTTTCCTATTTGTGTTTCTTATTTGTGTTTCCTATTTGTGTTTTATGGATCACCCCAACCCACAGCAAAAAAAAAAAAGTTATTTTTTTTTAAGTTAAACATTTTTTTTTTACCGTTTCTACTAAAGAACTTTATATACAAATTATATGTGTTGACCATCGTCATGTCTATTTGAGGCGTCCAATTGCAAACCTTGCTAAGTCCCTTTTTAAAAAAAAATGAGTTATCTATCTTGGCTGGTTAATTAAGTGTCAATCTACAGCATTTTGTGATTTTAATGATTAAAAAGCTGTATGTAAGTCTAAAATTCACCATTTAAAAATATATAAATATTATATTCACTATATAAATTAATTTATAAAAACTCATTTTTCTTTGAATCAAAAAGAAGCTACTTAGCAGGGTTTGCAATTGGACTCCTCATTTAACATGTAATATGTCACAAGTACAAAGTTGTCAGTATGTCAAACTATAAACCTACCTCTCATCTCCTGGACCTCAACATTACTTATCATTTTTTTCATAGAGCTTATTTAAAAATTATCCAGAAGAACTAGTAGGCCTACTCTCCACAGCTTTTATGCCATATAGTATCCATGAATCGTATATAGAGTATCATATAGTATCCATGAATCGTATATAGAGTATCATATATGTTTAGGTAGTATCCCACTCATTGAAATTCCTCGAATATAAAAATATCCTAACTCCAACGGATTTAAATCCAGGCCTTTTTGCTCCTCTCGCGCCCTTTCAGCTCAGAGTGAGATCGGAAGCTGTAGATATGTGCACGCTTACTGCAATGAGAATGCCATGCAAAAAAAAAGAAATAGTGCGCATAATTATCTCCATCCTTCGACCTACATTATGCGATCTGTGTGCTCGCTCGCTCTCTTGTGGCCCAAAATGGCATTTCGCGATAGTAAGGCGAGAGGGGGTGGGAGAGGGTGGTTGAACGATTTCTTTTATCTTTTAGGCCAATTTGTAAATACACACGTTACATTGACACTTCCGTTTTTTTTTCCCTTCTCATCACTACTTTTAAATGTGTTGCGCATATTTGAATTACGTGTTCTATTCAAACACGCCTCATATCAGTTGATTCTTTACGGGTCTAGAATAAACGAAAGTCGAAAGTGCCCCCCTCCCCCTTTTTTTTTCTTCCAATCTCTTTTAAGCACGTCCCTGGTGTTACGTGAATATGATACTTGCCAGGTAATCATCACAAAATTACCATGTGGTAGTCTCCTTTAGAAAATGATAAGAATTGATTTAGTGGCGTAGTCCGAAAGAGGCCATTCTTAGGGCCTGGTCAAGGACATCACAGAAATTTTGATTTTTTTTTTTTATAGTGAATATTTTGGTTTAGATTGTGAACAGGGTTGTCAACTAAGAGAAAAAAAATTGGACACATATTCCAAATCTTCAAAATTGTTACGGACACGCTAAACATGTTACGGGCAATTTAAAAAAAAACAAAAAGGTCTTTTTCACTACGTTATTTTATAGTAAGGCATTCTTAACATGGTTGAAATTTTCACTACGTTATTTTATAGTATAAGGCATTCTTAATGTTGTTGAGTTTCTACGGATTATTATCTCGGTGAGCCTCTCTCCAAGAAATTGTTGATACATTTTAGCGCATTCCTAAATTTATTTTGCATCATTCTACACTTAAACAGAGGGAAACAATAGAAATGCTAGTGAACACATAAGTGTCGCTTGACCTGGTTGTGTTATTAAAAATACTATATTTAAAGTTGTTACTAAATAATACTTTTGTATAATGTCTTATGTACAATATTTATTTCTTAAACCTACTTGATAAATAAAGGAATTTCCACAGAAATACAAATAAATAGGCCTAAGTAGATATAGATTTATAGTATCTTTCGTCTTCGCAAGGCGATGGAGTAACTATAGACACTTCATCAAATAGCGTACGAGGCCGATCCTGGAATGGGACCCATTCACCCAGAAGAGCATGCTTTGTCCTAAACTGAACCGCTACAGAAACACCTCAAGTGTTGGCATCATGCCAAGTGGTGTTCACGACGACGACTATCTAGGCTCTCCATGATGTACTAGATAAAAAATGGGCTGGTCCACGGCTCCAGCATGTAACAGAAACTCGTTCCTCCCCCCCCCCCCCCCCCAGACAGGACGAGGCCATGACAGGCAGTTCCGACTCATAAAAACAAGAACTCAGTACAGGAACTCCTCATTCCTGCCAAAGACGATTAAAGACTGGGACAAGCTTCCAAAAAGCAACAGTTAGGCGACTACACTTGGCACATTTTTGCGTCTATTGCCTCCATTCTTCCAAACCCCATTTCATAATACCGTTGCTGAGTAACCCTTGCAACCAGTGAAGTATCCCCTTCAAAACCATGCATAGTTACATCGCGAACCCATCTGAAACATAGGAGCCAGAATGATCAATACATCGATCATGGGCCCAAAAATATAGAAGAAGAATGGCAGTCTTGGCTGCACTTCTCACAGGAGAATCTTGTCTCCAGGTTAAATTTGGACTTCCGTAATGCTCTTTTGGTTGCAAGGGCTTTGTTTCGCACATCTTCTGCCATTTTGACTTCCTCATACACTGCTGTTCGTCAGCTGGAACGTTGTTCAGCTAAGAGCTCCCATTCGTTGATTCCTTTGTTGGTTTCGCGCATGTTCCTTTTGCAAACGTCCTTAAATCGCAGCCGCGGCCATCCAATAAGTCTTTCCCCCATCTGCCAACTCTCCACAACCACAGATCATTTGGAATACGGCCTTCCTCCATTGTCTTAACATCACTAAACTAGCGAAGGTGCCTCTTGCTAAGACACATGCTACACATTTTGGGTAGTTCCAAACCTCTGTGTTAGACATCTTGTCCTGCCATTGACTACGCAATATATGATTTGATATGTCTATATATATATAAATATGACTATTTTTTTATTTTTTTATCCAATTTTTATTTATGATGCTTCCCAGGTATGTAAAAGTCTCAACTTCTTCAAGAGAGGCTCCTCTCGGGTTAACCCCAATGACACTCCATCATCCACAGCATTTAATCTTAGGGTCTTGGTTTTCCCTTTATTTGTGCTAAGTCCAACTTGCTGGGATACAGAGTCAAGTTTTGTTGTTTTATCCTGCAATGTCATCTGCAAAATCCAAATCCTCCAACTGTATGAAAGGTATCCACTGGATTCCATTTTCCCATCCCGCGTTGTTTCTCCCATGATCCAGTCAATGGATAATAGAAAGAGGAATGGTGAGAGCAGGCATCCCTGTCGAACTCCAGCTTCTATCATAAATGTGTTTGTGAGTTCACCTTCATGTATAACCCTGCAACTCATATCCTTGTATGTGTTCTTGTCGTGCTTCTCTTGGGAAGAGTGGTGGCTGATGCAGAGTCATTTGGCGGGCTTGCAACCCCCGTGGCTGCATGGGGGCCTCGGATATTTAAGGCAAGGGACCTAAAGTTATAATGTGGAAACCTTAACTCAATGGGCAAAGGTGCCACACGTCGGTCCTGGCTGGGGGGGGGGGGTGTGCCATGACTTAATCACACACAATTCAGTTCAGTGTGTACATTACTTAACATGGTTGGCCCCCACTTTGTTTCAGAAGCTGAGAAGGGAGTAAATCGTGTGGCTGTGCCAATAGTGTTGAGGGGCTGTCCATTAATTATGTCAAAAAATGTTTGGCAATTTTTACCTCCCCCTTGTCAACAACTTGTCAAACTTCCAGAGACCCCCCCCCCTATAAAATTACGTCAACATTTGATTACCCCCCCCCCCCAAAAAAAAATAAAGATAAAATGGGAAAAAAAACAATATTTTAAATAGACTAGTTTACAACTACAACAAAAAAGTGAATAAAAGTAAAAGTAAAATGTTTAGAATCAAAAGTTTAATAAATTTTAAATTAAGAAATTTAATTTATTTTAAAAAAGTAACATTGTTGACGTCAACTTTTCTTGACCTCCCCCCCCCTCCCCCTTGTCAACAATTGTCAAAAAATTTCAGACCCCCCCTCCCCCCTATTTTGTTGACATAATTAATGGACAGCCCCTGAGTTGCCTGAACTTACTTTTCCTAAAATTTGGCAAAGGTTCTCAAACATAGCGTTTTAAGTGGAGACTTTGGATGGGCGGGCAAAGCTGGTGAATAGATTGGTGAACAGACATTGTGCGAGAGAGAGAGAGAGAGGGGGTGGGAAGAGAGAGAGAGAGAAAGAGGGAGATAGAGAGAAAGAGAGAGATAGAGAGAAAGAGAGAGATAGAGAGATAGAGAAAGAGACAGAGAGAGAGAAAGAGAGAGAAAGCAAGAGAGAAAGAGATACGCATTACATATATATTTTTCGCCCCCCACCCTCCTGAATTTGCAGGTTTTGTTTAAATTGCTATGTGCTGTGACGCTTCCAGTAATAAGCAACTTAACAAGCCAACACCCCCCCCCCCCACACACACACACTTTTTATAAACTTGAAATGACGCCCCTGATGGTAAATTGCTGTTAAAAGAAAAATTCTGCAGGGTGAGAGGTTGAAATAATTATATACAACAGGCCTAACTATACATGTTCAACTACATGACCCAAGTCATTTATATCTTATGGGTCTGTCCTCGTGAAAGCCCCCCCCCCTCCCCCAAACCACTATAAAAAATTGAAACTATTAATAGCGTTGACCTAATTTAGAAATTATTGAGTTCAGTGCTTTCCAAACATTTGAGTTGGCGGACCTGAGGACAAGTTTCCCATTGCACTAGGGACGGGCGACATAATTATAACAGAATTATTGACGGTTGTCAGAATTATTGACAGGTGACAGAATTATTGACAGGTGACAGAATTATTGACAGGGAAAGAATAGGGGACAGAATTATTGACAGTTGATAGAAAGAATTATTGACCGGTGACATAATTAATAACAGGTTACAGAATTATTGACAGGTGACAGAATTATTGACGGTTGACATAGTTATTAACAGGAGACAGAATTAATGATGGGTGACAGAATTATTGACAGGTGACATAATTATTGACAGGTGACAGAATTATTGACGGTTGACATAGTTATTGACAGGAGACAGAATTAATGATGGGTGACAGAATTATTGACAGGTGACAGAATTATTATTTTTTCTTGTTTATTTGACCTTAAATATGAGAAATTAATTTTGATCCGTGATGAGCGGTTGCGTAGGAAGGTTTGGTTGAGGTGGGAGTTTCACCTCGGGTGGAGCTTTGTTCTATATATTGAGGGGTGTCATTTTCGGCAACTAGAAAGTTATTTACGTTGGCGGTTGCAAAAATATCGGCCCACCCCCAGCTGCACTAATCCTAGCTACGCCACTGGCGATCAGCTGATTCAATAGGACTCCTCTAGAACTTATGGCCATTTACTTCAATAGCAGGGTGTTTTTTTTTTCATTTTTAGTCTTATTAGAAAATCTAGGTAGAAAGTAGATAGCTATCTGTTAATCTGTTTACCTATAATTATAATTAACATGTACACGCTGCGTAATAATGTATGCGTACACACGCAAATCTGTTGCAAAATTTAGCGCGAAATACCGCTCTCCACTTCTACTATTTGAATGTTTTTGGCTGACCCAGTTTTCTGCTCTATTCGTGACGATGTGTGACGAGAGGGAAAAAAAAAAGTGGGGGGGGGGGGTTTAAAGCGATGTGACGTCACAATTAAAGCGGTATGTAACTGAAACTACTTGCAAAGAATAAGTTATTTGTACCATAATTTTTTTATAGAATTTTAACCATTACACTGTAATTCTTGACGTTTGTGAATGTTTGGATTGTTGTCTGATTGCATTTGATTCAATATTTTCATTTAAAACTACAATCACCGCCATTTCCCAACCTAAGTGAATTTGTACTGTGACTGCGGGAAACGAGAATGTCTGCACAGGTATGTGAGGTCAATTTAATCGCGCTCTGACCACCGGTCGCTTTATTCTGAGAAGATCAAGTTGCAGGATGCCAAGGGGACCGAGAGAGGAAGCTGCATTGCCATTTGACAGTCGGAATAAATTATGTGGAAAAAGAAGGAGACAGGAGTTTTACTCGAGTCCGGCAACTAAGGGTAGGAAACAATGCTAAACAGTTTCCAGGGAAACGTGATCTTAGAAAATGGTTTTGGAGGAAATGTTTCTGGACGAGCTATGGTAATTCGATAGACATAAACATGCCATAAAGGAATGTTTGAGCTTTTGCAAACGAAAAGGCTACTATCAAGTGTAGTGGTCAGAGTGAATTGCCGTCCAGAACTGCACGGGCCTAGTCTAGTCATTTTAGATAGGAAACGAAACGCAAATACATTTAAAAATTTGAAACGGCTCAGATATTATTTTTTAATGAATCAAAAGAATTGTTTTTAATTTTTGACAACAATTAATTTTGGTGGATCAGAAGACAATTGGAATAATCTAGAAAAAAATATTTTTTAATATTATAATTTTAAGATTTAAAAAATTGCAGTAAAAAATATCACTGTTATGTTATAGTATTTTGCCTAGATTTATTGATGTATTATTAATATTAAATGTTATTAAAGGAAATTCTTTACGTCTCAGTGTTTAACAATTTTTTAAACATTATAAAAACTAAATTAATTCTAAGGTGTCATACATGCTTTACATATACACTGGTGGTGATTCAATTTTTAGTTTTGAAAATAAGGGGGGGGGGGTGTGCCGAGGTATGTGCCGTAATATTGGAGGGGGGTCTAAATTTTTGTGACGAGGGGGGAGGGGGTCAAAATTTGGCAAAAATAGCGTGACGTCATTTATGGATGGCCCCCTAGGCAGACGAATTGTTTCCCCCCCCCCCCCAAAGTGACGTATCTAAACAGTGCGAACTTTGGGGCTTATATTTAGGTCTAACGAGGGCAGCCCAGTTGATTATTTAGTAAGTGCTGGAGCAAGATTATAAATGCTCACCCACCCCCCCTAGGGTTTCTTTCAGGCATACTTTCGGGAGGGGGCACTGCCCCCGGAGCAAGTCAAGTGCCCCCGGGGAACAAATGTGTAAATAAATTATATTTTTAATTTTAAAAAACTACTGTACTAAATTTTAATTGTTATTAAAAAAAATTTGAGTAATAGAAATGTGTGCCTGTCATCGATTACAATTAATGGACCCAATAACATATCATATTGTTCGATATGCATGGATGATCCAAATCATTCAGGTTAATCTTGTTACAGGCTTACAGAGTTCGATTATTTATAAATTTCGTATTATTTGGAAAATTGGTCGCTCTTGATCATAAACTAAAACTTACTTTTAATTTTTCGCATATATCGGTATTTTAATTTATTTATATTTTGCAGCTTCACAAGTTAGAAGACTTTAATAACAGTGTATTAAACTACATTAAATGTATATAAATTGAATATAATTCTTGCTAAGTTTTAAATTTAAACATGTGCATTCTGTTTTCAAATAACATTTCATCATAAAGTAGAGATAAGTGTTAATTATAAAATGTATAAAAGCATCATGCTTTTAAAAAATAGTTTTTAGCATAAATTTTAATTTACTCGATTCCATCTATGTATATTGAGTTAGATCAAATGAAAACTTAAATAAAAATGATATTTCAAAAAAAATTATGAATTTAAAGTTTGCATACAAATATATGACAGTTCATTAATTATTATTAAATCGAGTGCGATTCTAATTTTGTAACACAATTTCGGGAACAACAGAGTAAAATAAGGTTTTTAAAAAAAATACTTAGCCTATATTTATGAAATGCTCAAAGACTTTTTCATATTAATATCAGAATAATGAACAATCTTCCCAAATATTAGAACTCATTTTTAAACATTCATTTTAGATGATAATCCAGCAGAAAGACTGTCTATATGAACAACTTTTGCAGAAAGACTGTCTATATGAACAACTTTTGTAGAAAGACTGTCTATATGAACAACTTTTGTTAAAAAATAGCATGTCGATAATCTTGCAGATTCCATTTTTTTAATTTTTTTAGTTAAAAATAAATTCTATGGAATTGTTACAAAAATGTTTCAAAGTATATCAAAGAGGAAATTTGTTATTGATCTGAAGCAAATTATGGTAGTTTGAATATCTAAACCAACATTTCTATCACATGAATATAGGGAATTTACACTTTAATTGTATACGATTTCCATCACATAAAATCACACATTAATAAATCTATTATATCTTTTGTAAAGAACACATATCTTCTTAACATAATTATGCCGGTTTATATATATACGATTTATAAAAAATACAAATTTTGAAAATCCATAAACATGTATAGCCCTTTCTTCTACAAAACAGTTTTTTTTTTCTTTTTGACTTTGGTAAAACTTGGAAATATTTGGGGCCATCCATAAATGACGTCACGCAAATTTTGCCGATTTTTGACCCCCCCCCCCCTCCCCCATCGTCACAAATCGTCACAAAAAGTTAGCCCCCCCCCCCTAAAATATAACGTCACAAATCTCTACACCCCCCCTATAAAAAATCTCTGTGTCCACTACTGTCCTTTACAAGCCCTTTAAGAAAGTCACCTCCCGTGGATATCAAATTACTGCACCTGTGTCAGAAACACTTCACTAGAACAGTGGTTCTTATCCAGCGGTAAAAGTACCTCCCCATCCCTGAGGTGCTGAAGACTAGAAAAGTGAATTCAGTGGCGTAGCCAGAGGGGTGCTGACCGCACAGGGGTGACACCATCTCAGGGTGACACCATCTCAGGGGGTGACATCAAATTGAAAAATTGCGTATTTACAGAGCACACAATGCTCGGTCTAACCGAAATTCATAAAAGGATAACATATGGCACGTACATTTTCCACCCATGTAACCAAACAAGATTCGTTTTTTATTAAAATTTCAAAGGTGATGCCTCAGCAGTTTGGTTACCTTATTTTTGGTTCAAAAACACGCCGTTTTGACCATGTTTCAACGCCGAATGAAGTGTTTGGTAACTTTTGTATGTGACAGGAAGCTATAATTATCTAAAATCTGAGTAGGAAAACTATCCTTTGATAACATTCTAATAACAATAAGCGATTCTAAGTACATGTCACAGTTCTTAAATACATTTACCTCCTGACCTTCAATACTGTGGACTAAGTTTAACAAGAAGAATTACATCGTGGAAGTCGAGGGTGGAGGGTTGACACCACTAGCTTACTGGACCGGGTGACACCAACCCTGGCTACGCCACTGGTTGTAATTGCTGCCATTGCTAGCTGTTGCTGCTTTTTTAAAAAAAAAATAGTTTGTCTCCATTTTGATTAGCAGCAGTAAAATGTCTTTCTTGGGAATTTTGTTGGCGCATTGCTTTTATTTGTAATTTTTCCCCCTTGCTTATAAAGTTAATGAAAGAAATAAAACTGCGATGACTAAATTGTTGAGTTATTTTTTATTTTATTACAATATAATTTATATGTTTGGGGGGGGGGGGTTTAAACGGAGTGGGCCAGCAGGGCTGCAAAAAATGTTAAGAATCCCTGCTCTAGAGCATGTACTAGGATACCCCCGGCCCCTGCCCTAGAGCATTTACCACCACCCACCCACCCCAAGGTCAACCATTGTATTCTTTCAATTCCACTTCCTCTGGATGACTCTTGTGTCCACATTTAGCCATAAATTCTCACAACTGGCATGGCAACCACACCCCCAGTTCCCTCCTCCATGGTGTCTTGTAACCTGATCTGAGCCATTATTGGGACCTCACATTCCTGAACTGATTCTCTCAGTCTCAGTCTCAGTCTCAGTGATAGTAGTTTAACAATAAAATAATGATTTTTGTATAAAAGAATATGTTAAAAATGTCAATTATTTAGGGTTATTAAGTGCAATTCTTTACTACAATATTCTACTTTTCATGTGACGTCACATTGCTTGAGAGTCCCCCCCTCCCCCTCGTCACACATCGTCACAAAAATCTGACCCCCCCTCCCCCCTAGACGCGTGACGTCATTTATGGATGGCCCCTTTAGAAAAAAAACGTATGCTTTTGGTTCCTTTTTTCGTTCAACATAAAATTATTTTATCAATTCTTATTTGTGATGGATACCTTTTTTTGGAAGGATTTTTTTTTAATATCTTTTAGAAATTTTTTTTGTTGTAAATACATTTATTTTTTAAGTAGCTTATCCCAAAATCTTTTTAAAAGCATTATTATTCAGAAATATAATATATATTTGACAAACACACCTGGTCAAGCAGAGACGTCTCTTGACTTTTTGTGCCCCCCCCCCCCCGCTACTTTTCAGTTTTGTCCTTCCTTACCTAGCATTAAATGTTGATAATTAAAAGTATTTATAGCCCCTAATACATACGACGCCCCAGGCAGCTTTAAGGGTTGCAGAGCCCACACGATGGCTCTGAGGTCAAGTGACACCTAAAATCTTAACTAGCATATCTCCCGTTGCTCTGCACTTATGTGTATAATGATGTCAAACGAATGTTGACTATGTAAAAAAAAGGCATTCTTGCATTTTGAATGTATCAAAAATTTTCCGGGTACTATGAAGATTTTAGGGGCGGGACTAAGCTATACGCAGGATCTATGAAAAAAATACCTTTCAGGGCCCCCAACTTGATTGAATTTAGTTAATGTTGGGCTGGTGGAAGAGTTAGAGATGTCCCTGTTTATTATGGCTATATTTTTAGCGCTTCCCGCAGCCAAAAGTCTGGAATGTCTTCATCAGTGGCGCTACATCTCATGTAGGGCCCTGGCCTGCTCCACCACATCCTTCCATTCGGATCGATCATGTCTTACAGTCCCCATCCGCGAAATCCCAACTTGTGGAAGTCTTTCTTACATCGTCGATCCATCTTAGTCTTGGTCGACAGGTAAGTCGTCTGCCCCTATGTTTCTACATATTCATCGTTTTTTCTGCTCTACAATCCGGCATCTTATTAATGTGTCCTGTCCAGTGCAGTCTGCCTTTTTTATTGTTGCAACCATGGGTGTGTGTTTGCACAATTGGTACAGCTCTTTATTTGTACGGATTTCTCAAACAAAATTGTCTATCACCGGTCCATATATTTTCCTGAGATTTTTACTCTTCCATGTATTGAGCAGGTTCTGTGCTTATCTGGTAGGGACCAAGCTACTACTGGTCTTATGATAGTGCCGTATATTGCCATTTTTGTTCCCCTAGAGAGGTTTTTGCTTCCTAGTAGCTTTTGTAGGCTGAAATAAGAACGGTTGTCTAATGTTACCGAATAGCATTTAGTCAAAATGGACCCGGACAGGCAGCGCCGCCATTCGCACCCGGGTCCCATTAGACTCAATGCTATTCAGATGTCATTTATGGTAGTTTATTTTAGTTAAACTGAAGAAGTAAGTTTACAAACTTATCGTCCACACAGTGGCGTAGTGAGGGGGGGCAAGGGGGGCATCATGCCCGGGCGCTACTCACAAAGGGGCGCCAAATGGTATATTTTACTATAATATTGTATGGTTTTCGAATGGGGGGCGCTAAAAAGGTATTGGGGGCGCTAAAAGGGTATTGTGCCCCGGGCGCGAGTTAAGCTCGCTACGCCACTGCGTCCACACAAACCCAAACTGGGGTGTTTGGGCTGACATACTTTCCCCATTTATAATGGTTGAAATGGAAATTTCTGTGTTCAGCTTACATTGTTTATCCTGGCAACTCATCTAAATGTCATTTTAATTTTAACTAAATATAATACTTTTGATTATCACTTACAAATATCAATAGCACGCACACATTTTCATTGAAGACTTGTAAATATGACATTTGGGGTCGTCACGTCTCACGTTATTTAGATTAACGAGACAAATAAATATTTGTAAATAAAACAGTACAGGTTCAGTTTTAATCATGGTTACACTAACACAGAATACAAATGCAAACGTCGACCAATGCCTTCACCAGTGCAACAAAAAAACAAACAAAAAACAAAGCTATTCATATAAGTATATATTAATATATACATAATATAGTTAAAGTGATCTTCTCAACATCAATCACATAGGGGCATGTGTTACAGCGCCTATAGTTGCACATTGTAGGGGCATGTGTTACAGCGCCTATAGTTGCACATTGTAGGGGCATGTGTTACAGCGCCTATAGTTGCACATTGTAGCGGCATGTGCTACAGCGCCTATAGTTGCACATTGTAGCGGCATGTGTTACAGCGCCTATAGTTGCACATTGTAGCGGCATGTGTTACAGCGCCTATAGTTGCACATTGTAGCGGCATGTGTTACAGCGCCTATAGTTGCACATTGTAGGGGCATGTGTTACAGCGCCTATAGTTGCACATTGTAGTGGCATGTGTTACAGCGCCTATAGTTGCACATTGTAGTGGCATGTGTTACAGCGCTTATAGTTGCACATTGTAGTGGCATGTGTTACAGCGCCTATAGTTGCACATTGTAGGGGCATGTGTTACAGCGCCTATAGTTGCACATTGTAGGGGCATGTGTTACAGCGCCTATAGTTGCACATTGTAGGGGCATGTGTTACAGCGCCTATAGTTGCACATTGTAATGACATGTGTTACAGCGCCTATAGTTGCACATTGTAGCGGCATGTGTTACATTGACTATAGTTGCACATTGTAGCGGCATGTGTTACAGCGCCTATAGTTGCACATTGTAGGGGCATGTGTTACGGCGCCTATAGTTGCACATTGTAGGGGCATGTGTTACAGCGCCTATAGTTGCACATTGTAGTGGCATGTGTTACAGCGCCTATAGTTGCACATTGTAGCGGCATGTGTTACATCGACTATAATTGCACATTGTAGCGGCATGTGTTACAGCGCCTATAGTTGCACATTGTAGGGGCATGTGTTACAGCGCCTATAGTTGCACATTGTAGTGACATGTGTTACAGCGCTTATAGTTGCACATTGTAGTGGCATGTGTTACAGCGCTTATAGTTGCACATTGTAGTGGCATGTGTTACAGCGCCTATAGTTGCACATTTTGGTGCCTGTTTGTGCTTTAATAGCAGAGGGGTTGCTTCTAACTCTAACAAATGGAAAAGATGAGTGGCTTTTCTTTGAAAATCTCATTGGTGACAGGGTCTGTCATAAGAATGAACCAGTTTTTGAGAACTAGATAGTGAACCATAAGGTTACATGGATGAAAAGTTCAAATGAATTTAGACCTATCGCCATTGTCAGAGTGAGTTGCTTTAAACCAGGACTGCACAACTCAAAATGTAATGCGGGTTCGTAATCATTTATGAAAAACTTGTGCGTGTCGAACGATAATAGGGCAGGGAGGAAAGCTATTAAGAAAATAATACTACTAAAGAATAGTTCGTTACTTCGCAGGCCGCAAAGTGGGTGCCGGTGGGCCGCATACGACCCGCGGGCTGTATGTTGTGCAGGCCTGCTTTAACGAATTCTGTTTGGTCTTACTTTTAATTCAAGTTACAACAGATTCTAAAATTGGCCCAAAATTGACGTATAATCTAGTTCGGGAATCATCCAAAATTTCCACCATCCTTTCCCAAATATCCACATCATTGCTGCTAAGTCTTCTTTGTCTAAAAAATTGACATAAATGTATGCAATTTTAACTTGACTGGGGATGGGGCGATGAGTAGTATAGCAGGAAACTTTTAATTTCTGTTGTCTTATAATAAATGGAAGAAGACGTAGATATTATGTTTTCGTTTTGGTTAATTTTGATGTCACAAAAATTCACAATTATTTACATTAGCTTTAAGTTTAAGTGTTTTGTTTCGTACGAACCTATCCTTTTTTTTTTTTTTAAATTTAAAGAAGGGCCAACAAATGGCCTGCAGTAATCTTCTAGTGGTGTGAGTACTAGAAATGTAGGCCAACTCCAGCTAGGGACAATAAGTAGGTCTGGTTCGCGGCAGTACGAACTGCAAACCGAGCCACTCCCTGCGTTGGTGGCGTTGTTTTAGGCCGCCCAGTGTGTTTGATCAGCAGCATCAGGCTCCAGTCACAGGGGAATGAGAATGTTTGGGAAAGGTTTTAAGTTAGAACTTTGGGGAAACATCGATAGTTTGACACATGCTTCATCAGCAGCCAAAGAGAACCAACATTGTTTAGAAAAAAATTGTTAAAATGGTGACAACATTACTTGATTTTTAAAGAAGTCTACATAAAATAGGGACGCCCAACTCCCCGGAGTTTACCTGGGAGCCCTCACCCACTTTTTCTCTTAATTATGGCAAGTGTGAAGGGTAAGTGGAGAAAGATAGCGAGTAGCTGTACGGATGACTTTTAGGGAGAGAGAGCAGCAGTGAGGAGGAGGTGCTATGGAGAGAGTAGGAGGAGGTATGTATATATAGCGAGTACTAGTGAGGAGCAAGTTTTATGGGAAGAGATAGAGCAGCATTGAGGATAAGGTGTTATGGAGAGAGAGAGAGAAAGTAGTAGTAAGGATAAGGTTTATGGAGAGAGAGAAAGTAGTAGTAAGGATAAGGTGTTATGGAGAGAGAGAAAGTAGTAGTAAGGATAAGGTGTTATGGACAGAGATAGAGTAGCAGTGAGGATAAGGTGTTATGGACAGAGATAGAGTAGCAGTGAGGATAAGGTGTTATGGAGAGAGAAAAGGTAGTAGTAAGGATAAGGTGTTATGGAGAGAAAGAAAGTAGTAGTAAGGATAAGGTGTTATGGAGAGAGACAGAGAAAGTAGCAGTGATGATAAGGTGCTATGAAGAGAGAGAGAGAAAGAAAGTAGCAGTGAGGATAAGGTGTTATGGAGAGAGAGACAGAGAAAGTAGCAGTGAGGATAAGGTGTTATGGAGAGAGACAGAGAGAGTATCAGTGAGGATAAGGTGTTATGGAGAGAGACAGAGAGAGTAGCAGTGCGGATAAGGTGTTATGGAGAGAGACAGAGAGAGTAGCAGTGAGGATAAGGTGTTATGGAGAGAGACAGAGAGAGTAGCAGTGAGGAAGGGGTGTTTAGGAGAGAAAGTAGCGTTGAGAAGGTGTTGTGGCAGTGTCCTAGATGGGGAGGGTCGGTACGCCCCTGTTTGCACATTTGTTTTTTATTTAGGGGTGGGCGGCATTTTCGGTGCAAAAGACGAAAAACATAATTTGATTTTACTATAAAATACTATTCATTATTATGAGATATTGGAACTCTAATCGGCTAAATTCTATACAATCTACTAAGTCTTTTATTCTGACCTTTTTAAATTGAAATATTAAGTCGCAATGAGCGAAGTTTAAAAAAAAAAGTCCGTCAAATAAAGGCATTGTCATCAATGTGCAAAATTTGAGAATTTTGTTAAACTCGGGATGACATAAAATAAAAAGCTTAGTGCTGGCATCTGTGACAGCTGGAATAATATAGGCAGACAATAAGACAACTTAAAAGTAGGACACAGCAGAAGCCACCATTTCATAAAATTAACTTTCAATGCAACCATTTTAATTGTATGCATATAATTGTAAGTACAGTTTATTATTAGTCTAAGTTCAATAAATCTCTATAATATAATGATTTAATTAAAATTTCAACGCTTTGATTTTATGCCAGCCCTCGGGATCTTATACCCCAAAAAACATGGTTTCAATTGGTCTTATAGTAAATCCACCACTGTGATTATGAATTTGAACACTATCATTCGTTTGCACTCTAGTTTTTTTTCTTGGTATGATGATACTTAGTCGGATTATGTTTTTAGGCTGGGGCCACTTGACGCCCGTGAGCTAAAAGGGCTGAACGTGTAAAACGATTACAATAATAAAGAAGACTAAATAAAACGTTGAACCAAATACCCCTGCAATGCTTGCAAAGTTTTAAGTTAGTTTTTGTTCCACACACAACTTTGGGCCCCTTAAATATCTGAGGAAGGGGTTGCGACAGCTCTGTAAGTTACATACAAAAACTACAGAACCATTTGACTTGTGTAATTAGCGAGTGAACATTTAACGCATATGACGGGGAAGCGATTTCTGCTATTGACACATCAATTCTGAACACTGAACCCACCAATCATGTTAACTGTTTTGAAAACCATATGTGTATTAATACGCCAAGGCTTTAAATATCTCCATTAATTATTATTAAAATAATACTTTGAGGAAATAATTGTGGATAGGTCGTTACATTTACAAAAATAATTATTAAATAAAAGAATGTGTTTTAGGTGCCGACCGTGCGTAAAGATGTAATCTCTTATGAACTATATTTCTATTGTAAATCGGTATCACAATTCAAATTGTAAGCTTCAAGATAGTACGCGCGGAAGGGCGCCTTTTTAAGATTTGTTTGTTTTCATGGCTCATGATTTAACACTGTTTTTAATTATTTATGAGAAACAAATACAAGGACAGTAAGTCAATTTGTTAAGTAAATAATAAAGCATTGCTCTATCCGTGTCAATCATCTTTTTATCGAAATCAACACGTAGGCTCATATGACATAAGACAAGAAATATAAATTTTTTAACCGTGCGGGGCATTATAATTATTTAAACTATCATTAGTATCATCCACTATCCAGGAACGGGCTTTCTCAGTTATTGTTTGCATTGAAACTAGATTGTGTTATTGTATTATTTTGTATCAGATGTAGACTATATTTATATCGACTATGACTTATGGTGACAAGTATTTTACTTATAAAACCTAAATGAAGTAGGCCTACACTTAGTAGACTAACTGTTTAAACTACTTAACTAACTGTTACTGTTACTACACACATCACATACTGCCAGATAGTAGTAATTGGTAGGCACATTAGAGTTTAGTCTTTGGCCTGAGGGGAGTAATACTACTGATTCTGATAGCCTAGAGTCCTAGCAATCATTTGTTACATAAAAATAGACTAGGTCTCGGCTAATTTCACATTATTGACCCTTTTTGACTTTTTGTTGTTCTACATAATAACAAATAGTTATAGTAGTATGCCTGACTCTGATAAAGTAGGCTAGGTGGTTTTTTATTAATTATTTATGACTAAAATGACATCATTTAGTATACTATAATTTTTTTTTTCAGATGAATCTTTACGGGAAGATAATTGTCATAAAGCGAAATGGTACGGATGGTGCTCACTTCCCACTAACAGCAAATAGTTGCCTGTTTGGAAGGTAACTGAATTACTGATGCTTGTCAATGGTTTCATTAAAAAAGAGATTAAAATTTATGTCAATTGTTCTTTTTTAAAATTCTAAAAATGAGCCGATTAATACCTTTTTTAAATTATTTAATTAAGATCATAGTCATGGCAATATTGTTTTCCTTACACTGTAAATAAGTTCTTGGTAGTGGCAGTGGTATGTTTCAATGAAGAATGATTATAATTATATTTTCAGGGGTTTGGATTGTGACATCAGAATTCAGTTGCCAAGTGTTGAAAATCAGCAATGCCAGATTAACATTGATGAAAAAGGACATGTAAATGATATTTTTTTATCATGATAATCTTGTTAACATTTAAGTTTGCAGAAAATACAAAACGGAAGCACTCCTTATTCATGATCACAAATTATCCTCTCACTCAGCTCTCCCCACCTCATTTCAAGTAGGTAACTCCGATATACAGTTTACATCCTCCGCTAGGAATCTTGGTTATATTCTTTCTAACAACATGTCTCTCGATAATCTTATCTCTCACATTTGTCGCTCTGCATACACCGCTATCCGCCATATCAGCTCAATCCACCACTACCTCACAATTAGTGCAACAAAAAAACCTATTCTTTGCTCTTGTTCTCTCTCATCTTGACTTTTGTAACTCTCTTCTGTCAGTTTCACCAAAACACTTCTTAGAAAAACTACAAAAGGTTCAAAACTCAGCTGCTAGACTAGTTTTATAGGCAAAAAAACGGGATCACGTCACACCACTAATTCATTCACTTCATTGGCTCCCTGTGCAAGCACGGATTGATTACAAACTCTCTGTTCTCTGCCAGAACTTTTTCTCGAATTCCTGCCCTTCCTATCTAACCGAACTTCTCACTGTCTATTCACTCCTTCGACGCGCATATTCTTTCTGCCCCAAGACTTGCACAAAAACATACGGTGAACGATCTTTCTATGCCCCTAAACAATGGAATTCTCTTCCCCTACACATCCGCAAAGACCAACAATCATAGCCTTCAAAACTGCACTCAAAATACATCTCTTTAAATTTAAACTTTACTATCCTGACTGATTCCCCCCTCTGACTGATAGACGATACTGCTGGCTGCCGCCCATGGCTTGACATTTAAAAAGTTATGGAATGGTTGGGCGATTACACATTTATTTCGTTTTATTTAATTTATGTTAATTTTTAAGTTTATGCTTATATTTGTTAAGTATGTACAGCTTGGTGAGCCCAGCCCTAGGTTGGGGTACTACGCTTTAAAAAAGCTTCTTATAATAATAATAATAATAATAGTTAAAAAGAGCTATTTTACTTTATTTTGCATAATAAGTTTTTTTTGGAAACTATACCTGGCTGTGTTTCTATTAGCATTACTTTGCATTTATAATGAATTTTTTTAACCATTTAATATTTAAAGGGGTTGAACTAGCAACTTGAAAGGTAATGGTAGTTTTTTGGCAGTTTCAAAAGTAATTGCATGGGTGGTGTTTCTTGTATTTCAGGTGTTCATGAAAAACCTAAGCTCATCGGCACCAACCCTTGTTAATGATAGAGCCGTATCAGATTCATTGATAGCATTATCCCATGGAGATGTTATCACAATTATTGACAGACAGTTTCGTTTTGAGTTCCCTGCCAACTCTCGATTTTACCCCAAGAGCCCTAAATCTCCAAAGATTTCTGTTGTAAGTTTAGAAATACATTAGCTTCAAATGTATTATTTTGTATCATGTCTTTGTGTTAGTTTTTATTTTCACTATAATTTGTTCTCTTGAGCTAGCGGTGTGATTTATGTGATATTTTAGGGTACATTAATTTCATTTTAATGTTCTTTTAAGTGTAGCTGTTATCACAACAAATTTTATTTAGGATATATGTATTGGGATTCCATGAGGTGAATATTTTCACATAGCACATGGAAATGGATTTTTAATATTAGGTATTGATATTTCCTTTACCTGTTGACAAATCCATATTGATGGTGGGAAAAAAATTACACATAGAGTCAAATAACAATATCCTGTTCTTCCCTTAAGGACCGGGCTCTCTCACTCGCGCGTTGAAAGTCCTCCTTGTTGCTTAACTTTGACACATTTAAACTTAATATATTTGTATTGAAAGGGATATTTTTAAAAAAATGTTGCAGTGTCTCATCAACCTAAATAGATTTGTAAAAACAGTATACTGGTGGGTGCAACATCGTCTCAAAGTCAACTGCCAGAAATGTATGTAAAGATCTAATTACTGTTGCTTGGAGAAAACTTATTTTAAAATTAACTTTTTATTATTTACTTCAGGGAGATCAAACTTCAAAATCCCCAAGAACATCTGGGAGAATATCTCTTCCCAAACCACTCAGTCCTAGAACAGATAATGTTCCAGAAAATGTTACATCTCCGACATCTGGAAAGAAATCACCACTTTTATCAAAGTCACCTACTTTGACAACAAATAACAACAATGCCAATTCCCCCTTGAAGTCCACTCCGGTTACTCACATCATGACACCCGCTTCATTTTATAAGGCAGCTGGGACGCCAAAGGTTCTGAAAAGACTTTCATATGTAAAAGTGACACCTAGTCCGGCTGTACCCTTATCTATCAGATCTCCAGCTTCACAGGGCCAGGTCAGTTCCACAATATGATGATTTATGCTCTTATTTTAAAAATAATTTTTCATTTTAACCTTCTAAAAGGAAGCCATCTGTCAGTTGTGACATTGCATTTCTATTTTATTTGTAGTTGGGGATCCACTGCATGTTCAATTTTGTGAAATGTATGCGTTATTGGTCAATTTGAACGATTTCTGATAGCAGGTATAAAAAAACGGCTCTAATTTTGAGATGTAGCAAATCTGTATCTATATCAGTCTCATTATAGGCCTATATCTATCGAAAGCCTCTATCTTTATTTGGAGGAATATTACAAATAAAACATGTTATTCCCTGTTAATAATTATTTGATGTCTACCTTAACATCTCAGAAGAATGGAGGTAGCCCTTATCCCAAAGCCAGCACAAACCTACGAAAAAGTATTGGTGACCTTAGACGGCGGTCCATGCCCTTGTTTGAATTGCAAGAAGAAGACTCAAAAATACCAGCTAGTGTTAAAGGTAGATGCATTATATTTTATATAGTTCAAAAACATTTTTAAAAATTAAATTTTACTTTGTACTGCAATGCTCCAACATAATATTTTAAAACATGGCAATTTCATTTAACACATACGATTAATTTTCATTTTAGTTCCAAAGTCACCTCTTCAATTCAATGTGAAAAGAAAATCTGTTGGTATAATGGCTTCGAGTATCAGGAACAGCAAGCGCGTATCTTTTGGTCCAAGTCTTAGCCCTGAGCATTTTGACCAGTATCTTCCTCCTAAAACACCTGTGAAGAAAGGAGCATCCCCATCTAGGTTAAATCAAGGTCGAAAATCATTGCTAAAACGTAATTTGCCACGAAAGTCCACTTCACCAAGAAGATTGTCAACAGATGTCAACCTAAGCTCTCCTAAAGCATCCCCGGTTTCTAAGCAGACGATGACCCCAATTGTTATTGCTGAGAAAAAAAGTCCCTCAACAAAAGCCAGTCCTCCAGGTGCTCGTGTTGAAAAAAATCTTAATTCTCCCTCATTACAGAGTGATAACAAGTCGCAACACACATCGCTAATTAACCTAAAGTCTGAAACTTCAACTCTTCAGTCCCCTGGATCTAAGGCAGCATCTCCTGATTCTACAGCTAAATCAATTTTACAGACTCCTAATTTAACACCTTTGTCACCTAAGAACGGAAAAGACACCCCTAGTTTCACTCCAAGAAGTTCAAAGAAAAAGGTCGCTTCAGATTCTTCAGTCAATGATTCAATAGTTTCCTCACAGGACCTGTTTTCTCAGATGACCCCAGTAACTCATAAGGGTTCTCCAGTCGTTGAACAAAGTGCATATTCTGAGGTCAAGATGATTATCAAGACTGGAAGGGCAAGAAGTGATGGGCAAAATGAAGAATGGCTTAGTGGAAGAGCCAAAATTAAAAGGCTTGGTATGGACAGAGCCAAATCTTTAGGGGCAAGCCCACCTACTCAAATTGATATGGACAGTCATGTTAAGATTTTTGCATTGAGCCCAAATGGAGGTAAATTATTTAAAAAGACACCTATTGTCAAAAGAGTTGGTAGGCCTAGGAAGGTATCGGATGAAAGCCAACATGACAAAACTACTGGTAAACGGGCTCCTGAAGTTTCCCTTGTTGGAATTCGAGAACTTGTAAAAACACCAAAAACACAAGTTGCAGATATCAGTTTGTCAGGGATATCATCTTTATTTAAATCGGGAAATCGTTCAACACCAAATGTGAGTAACAAATCTGCGACACCTGGCCCTCTCAATCAAAGCAAGGTTATTGATATTCCAAGACCAGTTTTTTCAGCAAAAAGAAATCGTTCGCCTAAAACATTTTTTGATGAATTAGTTTCACCTCTTAAAAGTAAATCTAAGACACCAAAATCAACTCCCACTAGCCAGAGAAAATCACAGCTTGTTGCTCAAGTCAGCAGTCCTGCAAAGATTGCATCACCACCACAGGATTTCAATAAAGTTGTTGCTCTCAGAGCCATTCATGGCCATGCCATTACTCCAAAACTGACATTTGGAAAAAGAGGAGCTACACCCAAGAATACTCCTAAGTCAAACAAGAAAATTGGCTCTATCAAGAAGTCCCAGGTTGTCAAAACGTGGTCTGATATTGTGAAGCTAGGTGTGCCAGTTTTTAAACCAGCCATAAAATCAACATCAGTCAAGACTTCTTTGATAAAAAAGACATTGCAAGTAAAGGTAATTAGGCTGTTTTTTTTCCCTTAACCTTTCTCTTTTTGCCACTGTTGTACAGCATTCAGAGCATTATTCAAGTTAATTCCACTTTAAAATAATTTCCTACCTGACCAATGTCACCATATAAATTTAATTCCCTGTTTATTAATGTTGAAAAATTTCTGTCTTGTCTTTTATTGTCGTTATTGATTTCAAATTAGTCTTGTTTTAAAAACTCACATAAACAATTTTATTTTCATTGCCTCAGTAGGTGATCCATAACTAAATATTTGTAAGATTTAGCCTATATAAGAAAATTTTCTGCTGCTATTACTGCTACACCATGAGCATCTTTATACATTTTTTAAAAAGTATTTATTTGTTGTAACAGACAATAAACTGTGCAATTTTAACTAACCTTGATAATTATTAGCTACACTGATATGTTACCCAGGGACAAAAGATCTACACTGTACCCTTTTAACATGTTTTTTACATTACTTATATTTGATACAAGTACGGTGAGCAAAAGCCAGATATATAATTTGCCTTGATATGTAAATAGGCATTGTATTTTGTAAATGTGTAAACTTATTATGGATACAATTAATTATAATTATAGAGCCAGTATTTGGGCTACATTCGTTATGGAAAGTAATTATTTTATGATTGATAGAAGAAAATAGTCAAAAACTTTGATCTAACATTAGCATCCCTCTTTTGGAGCAATGAAATGCACAATTTTTAATGTTAAGTCATCAGATGTTACACTGCTGATATATATGCCACCTGGAATATAAAATCAATTAATCCTACTGTACGATCCAAGCCTGTGTTCAATGGAGAATCCTTGTAATTTCTCATGACATGATCTTTCTGCATAAGAGATTACTACTGATGGCAAAGAGTTAAAGACACACACACAAAATTGGTATTCATTACATCATATACAGCTGTTGCAGTCTTCACAATACTGAATTTTATTAAACTGTTTGTGCATCATCTGTTGATATGCCTTTGAAAAACAAAACCTGGGGAGGAATGACAAAACTCACCATTAAAATCCAAAAATACATCCAGATACCTATTTTGCCAAATATCCAATAAGGGGGTCAAAAAATATCATCAGGCCATTAATTTTCTGTCTGTTTGTACTTGTTTTGGGCTGCATATATATCGAGATTTTACTTAACATTGTTTTCAAAATGATATTTTTAGTTTAGTCAACGATAATTAAATATTTGAGTTTTATATGTTTTTATATGGATAAATTGCAAAATGATTACAAAAGTATTCCTTTGATTTCAGCAAAGTGGTAAAACTCCTAAGACTCCACGAGCTTTAGCAAGAGCACTTGCACCAACAACTGGACATGCTGAATCCCCAGCCACTATTATAGTTGGCAAGAAGGCAATGGGGAGAGGTAGACCCAAGACTCCTAAACCGTTACCACGAAGAGGGAGAAAACAGTCAATAGTAAGTGAAACCACTTGAGCTTTGATAATTATTATCAGAAATATAATTTTTAAAAAGCGGCCATTTACATAAAAATTGCTGTCCACTCATGCTTAACTTCCTTTTGATTAGCCCAAGCAATGGGACATAACTCTAATTTTTTTAATTAAGTAACGGAAAAATAATTGTTATAATTTATATAAATATATACATTTAAAAAAATTCATGTAAAACAATTTATCAATGCTGCTTATATCAATTACCTAGGAACTACTGCTAGTTTTCAACTCTGATTCATGGTTATCTTTAACCCATGGGGTCATTGTTGTTACTTTCTTTCAGCGGTTCTCAACCTGTGGGTCGCGACCCCTTTGTCAGGGGAAGTGGGTTAATTCAAAGACTGTTTACTGGGGACGTTAACTTTTTAAGTAATACTTTGTGATTGTTTATAAACCGTTATAAGTTCTATATAGATTTCATCGACATGCTCGGAGCATTGATTACTAATTCTGTCTTTGGCTTTACACTTACAGGGCAAAATTTCAAGAATGTCCACTGGGGATACCAGCTTCACTGGTCTAGTTGATTTGTTTGCCTCTCCTCCATCAGACAAGAATCCAAACGAGAGTGCTTTATATGCAGAAATTCCAGACACACCCAATGGACCTGATGAGATGTTTGTTTCACCACTGTCATTACCAAAGTCAAAGAATGCACAGTTAAGGAGAAGTGTCAATCTCAGTGGTATACGTGAGCTGTTCTCACAGAAACAGAGTCAGTCTGATTTAAATTTGGTGGGAATAAAAGAGCTTATGATGACACCTAAGAGCAGTGGAGCTGAAATAAGTCCAACTGGTTTGAAAAGAATATTGAAAACCCCCAAGAATGTTTCAGTTACGCCAACTGATCTCAAACATTTGTTTGAAAGAAATAAGGTACTTTTAATACTTAAATTTTAAGTATTCCCGGTTAGGTAGTTTTAGAGGGGTTATCTTTTAAGGACATACTTTACCTGTTGTGTCATTATGTTTCTAAAAAAAAAATATAATAATTTATACAACTGTTTACTAGATATTTTAAAAGTAGTTAACATGCTGAATGCTCGCTTCCTATCTTGTAAGTGTGCTGTTTTCTTAATGATTTTTTTTCCCTTTCTTTTTTAATGCACAGACAAAAACACCAGCCAAGCGTGGCAGACCATCATTGGGGTCAAAGTGAGTTTTTTATTATAAAAATTTGTGCAGCAATTTTCTGCCTTCATTAGTTCATTGCTGCGAATTGTTTCCATATTTATCTGTAGTTTTATCTTGACTTGGAGAAGAATTATTTTTTTTACAAATATATCAAATAGAGTTTTATTCTTGACCTCAACACTCAGATTTTATATATTAATATGAAAAGTAAAATACCAATGTTTCCCGTCTGGAGAAAGTAAACATGAACGAACTTGCAGCCTTAGGTTTTATGGAAGTTCATATCTTATTTTCCTATTAAGAAAATGGATTATTTGTTGTATAATTATTCATTGCCAATTAAATAAATGTCAATTTTTATTGCAGGGCAAGCGAAGTTCTTTCTCCCATAGGAAAGACAACCGCATTGGTCATAGAAATAGGTGGGTTGCTTAAGTTTTTTAAACTCAATGCACCGATAAGACTGAGAAATAAACAAATTGTGGAAAGTTAAACAGTATATGTTAAGCTTAAATTATGATTACACAGAATACAAATTCAAACATTGCGGCTGATGCCTTCATCAGTACAACATAAAACAAATAGTTATAAATTAAATTTACATTAATAATATATGTATATCATGCATATACTTAAGTAATTAAGGAAAATAATAACTTGATTCCCATACATTCCCAAAACTTTTCTTAGCACATATAAATTATTACAATAACTGCTCATTCAAGGATGACAACTCCTGACCTTGGCAGAGTTAACCTCTGCTAACTACCATTCAAAGGGACTCTTAATTTATCACACAAACTAAACATCCTTCACTTAAGAGAACTATTTGAAGAAAATTGCTGATTTAAAAATAGATTTAAAGAAATACCTCCCATCCTCTTCATCACAGATACCTAAGATGATCAGCTCCATCAGGGTGAATTCTTTCCCTTTAAGGTGGTCCATGGGTCAAAAAAATATTTTCTATGTCTCTTGAATTAAAAAATTTTTTTTTAGTACATACTAACTATACACCAATAGAAAGACAAAAAAACTTAGTAGTTTATTTTAAAAAAATTTTTTTTGACTTTTATTGCAACAAATATAAAATTGTATACCAATATTGACCGTTACGCAAAATGTATCAACACCAAAAGGTTTCTCAATATCATAATGAAACTTTGCACACTCATTAATAATACAGTTGTTAAAAAAATGACACCCAGCTTACTGCATTAAAATGATTGGAGCATCTACAAATGACATATATGTGGGGTCACATAAATTTTTGGCAAAATACAGGGGGTAGCATATGTAAAAAAATTATTTAAAAAGTTCTGCTGGACAGATCTAAAAGAAGAAGGTGTCACTATGTAGATACTATCAATGGTAAGAGGCATGGAAAGTTTAAAGCCTGTAGCTATAAAACTTTGCCTCCTGATACATTTGGCATACCTAAAAAATCTGAAAAACATGAAGTTGAGAAAATCGAAGAAGAAGTTTAAAAATGTTTGTTCTTTTAATTTAAGACTACTTGAACAATACAGGCTGCATATATCATGTACATGTAACATTCATAAATGAAAAAACAATATAAAAACACAGATATAAAAGATAGAAAATTAATAGTCGTGTTTTCAAAATATCAACCCCCGACCTAAAAAATTATATAATAATAATAAAAAAATTATATAAAAAATTTCTCTTGGACAGATCTTATGGAAGGAGGTGTTATTGTGTAGATAATATCAATGGTAAGAAGCATGGAAAGTTTGAAGCCTGTATCTGTAATACTTTTCTTCCTGATACATTTCGCATTCCTGAAAAACGCAAAGTTGAGAAAAACAAAAAAGAATTTTTTTTAAATTAAAGACTACTTGAACAATACAGGATGCATATACCATGGACATGAACCATTCACGAATGAAAAAACAATATAAAAACACAGATATAAAAAGATTTAAAATTAACAAAGCCGTGTTTTCAAAATGTCAACCCGCGTCCCAAATAAAAATATTATAATAAACAAAAAATAATTTTAAAAGTTCTATTGGACTGATCTTATAGTAGGAGGTGTTATTATGTAGATAATACCAATGGTAAGAAGCATGGAAAGTTTGAAGCCTGTAACCATAATACTTTTCCCCGTGATGCATTTGGCATACTTGAAAAATCTGAAAAACGCAAAGTTGAGAAAACCAAAATAATATATTTTTTAAAATCAAAGACTACTTGAACAATATAAGATTCTTATACCATGTGCATATACTATTCATAAATGAAAAATCAATATAAAAACACAGATATAAAATTAATAAAGCCATGTTTTTAAAACCAACCCCTTTTCGTAAATAATAATATGATAATAATATAGAAAATTCTGGAATCATGTGAGGTACGGTATGCAGATATAACACTTTCCCTCCTGAGTGAGCGTACTCCCATCATAGGACACATCAATGTCTACTACCTCTGCAAGTTATCCTTGTAGTTTGGTAGTGATTGATGCAGGGTGATAGTGTAGCATTCTGGTTGAATGTCTTTTGGTGAATGTTTGGTACATTGATTATTTGAAAAAACTTCCCCATACCAGCAAGCCCCAATCCAGTCACTAATGATGCTGCCACAGCTCTTTTGTTGACAACAGTTTTGCCAGTGCATAAAACTGATGTATAAGAAGATGAGATGACAAAGTCACATATATTACAAACCACCTCTAAGAATAATGCAAATCCAGAACGTTTCTTGTCGTCGCTGCGGAGAATAAAGTGTCCCTCTCTGCATTCAGGGCATGTAAACTTTAAAAAAAGTGGCTGGAGGGCATCTACCTGAATGATGGATGAGGCAGAGAGGCCTAAGGTGTGCTGACATTCAAAAGCATGAAGTTTGGTTTTTGACGCAGATGATGCCACAGAATCTTCACATCTAGAAGCGGGTGGTGGAGCTGGCGACGAAGCTGGTGGTGAAGCGGGTGGTGGAGCTGGCGACGAAGCGGGTGGTGGAGCTTGCGACAAAGCTGGTGGTGGAGCTGGCGACGAAGCTGGTGGTGAAGCGGGCGACGAAGCTGGTTGTGAAGCTGGTGGTGATGTGTGGCCCCTCTTCTGTTTTTCCTGTTCCACTAGTCTCATCATCTGCATTTTCTTGGACATGGGTGCCATTATTTTCTATTTAGAACAAAAAAAATTATTATTTATTAGTAGTATTACTAGCATTATAAAAATAGCATAGGCTTAGGCATTGGTAATACTGGTGAATGTTGTGGAACAAAACACTAAAAAATGGTATATTCGTCAATTTCTATTATTATTTAAAATAAAAAAATAAAAGGGAAACCTTGGCTTATTCCATCCATTCGTTGAAATTCATTTTGATTTATATTATTACCGGTATAACACTAAATAAATGACTGAAATGTTGTCATTGACAACGCAATAAATCAATAAAATTTTAAAACATAAAAACCTAATTTGTCACTCACGTGTATGGACACAAAGGTAATGAACGATAATATTGAACTAGTAGTTATATTAAAATACAATTATCTATCTCAATTTCGTATAATTAGGCATAAAGAACCTTTATTTCTAATCAAAAGCGTACACATGTGCGTTACTCCGTTACTGGCGTAACCGTTAGTAATTATTATTATATGTAGTAAGCCTACTGTACTACTATCTGACTAAACCTAGCTCAAAATTCGCTGGAACACCTAAAACTAGCTAAAAATATTTATTATACATTACATTATACAATAATAAGTTCAACTTACCTTTTCAAAGCAAGAAAATAAGTTCAAATTTGAATTTATTTGACGATAGCAAAAGTAAAGTCGATCGATGGAAACGGGTAACGCTAACTGCACGGAATGATCCGAAGTGAAAAAAATGGGAGTCGGGCAATGCATTGTGGGATATATTTGTTCAACTACGTCAAATCTAAATTTAGCCGACCAATGATAATTGGTGTTATCTGAAAAATTTAAATCTCGACCAATGAGAAAATTTGTTTGAACGAAAAATGATTCAAAATGTGTAGGGTTTGCAGAACAAAGAGAATCCGCCAGGCTTATTTCTGGACCTTTTAGTGGGCGATACCATTACCGAGTAGATAGGCTAAGCTTTCGATCGATACCAAATATGTCTACATTGCGTTGTAATTATATTATAAAAGCGAAGGGGCGCGTCAGGGGTTTACAGAGCCTGAATTTTGCACCCGAGGTCAAAATTTGCTCTTACCATCCTACTTTTAAATACATTTTTAACAACTTTAAATTATTTTTTTATGAAAATAGTAAAAAACAAAATGTTCCTAAGATGTTTATCTAGTAAAATTCACCAAAATCTCATTTTTGATAAAAATTATATAAATATCGATATTTTCCCCCGTGGACCACCTTAAATCTTTTGTTCCCCAGTCTGTAAAAATGTACCATTATGCTCACCCAGCGGTTACCAAATCTATGTGATCACAAATTTAAGTAATTATTTTCACAAGGGGGTTCATCTTTTTGGTATGTGATGGCAGATTTTTGCCATAGAGAATTTTTTTAGATGTCTTGTTTTTAAATTGTTGTCTTGGTTAATATATGTATTTATTTATGTGCTGAAATTGAATATGTAAATTTTAATTTTAAAAAAACCAAACTTATTTCCATTTATTTTGATCTATAAAATAATCTTATCTTATTTATAAGGTTATACTGAATGATACTGAATCCATCAGTGGTGTGGGGCCATCAATATGGCAGAGTTGAGCTTATCTCTTAGAACAGGGGTTGATCTTTTTAAGGGGTTAATTGAGGGGCATAGCAGTTCCATGTAAAAGTGGCTGTCGTATGTGCCATAGAAGAAATAAAATGGTCTTTTGTTTAATAAAAAAGTTTTTAAATTATCAGGTGAATGATTTATAACATGTGGGGCTTTTTTTTAAATAGATAATAAATTCTACATCTTCTCATGTGGCAAAATAGGCATCACCTCTCTGTCTGTCTCTCTAATTTATTTTAATGCATTGCACCCTCTGTATAAAATCTTTGCAAGAATATTCTTTTCTTGTTATAAAATTTCAAGGAATTTTTTTTATTGTTTGTAATAGAAGCAGTTGATTCACCTGCATCTCTAAATAATTCAACTAAACACTTGAGTAGAAGATCCATTCCAATTCAGGAGCAAGCTGTAATAAATATAGCACGTGAGTCATCTATATTTCATAGATATAGTCTGAATGTTATTCTTATAAATACAATGGTCTTTAATCACTGGCCTAAGCACCAAATAGTTATTTTAAAAATGGTGGCTCTTTGATTGCACTGATGATATAATCTGAGTTGGAGGACTTTTATATTTTCATAAGCAAAAGGAAATTTTAAGAATTTTCATATGATATTTTCACATCTAGGTGGACTAAAGCGTAAGGCAGATATAAGAGATGAGCCAGCTACCAAAAGGGCCAAATTTAGCAGCACTCCGCTCAAAGCTCAGGCATCTCCTGTAACTGCTGCTTCCACTCCAAAGAGATTGAAGAGTGAACCACATACTGTTCATGAAACATCTGTTGTAGCACAGCTAGAGCTGAAAAAGAAAGAAAGCGGGAAGGCATCGCCCCTTCAGACGAAGTCATCGGCCCTTCAGACGAAGTCATCAGTTGCTGAAAGCAGTAAATCTCCTTTGCCTGTCAACTCTGCCAGTCCGGCTGTTAGACAAGAAAGAATCAGAAAAAAGGTTGAATTCAATGTAATTGAAAGCTCAGAGGAATCTGGTTTAAATAATAAAAGAGTCAGAGGTAAGCTTGTTATTACAGCTTCCAAAAAGTCACTTGCAGTCAGTCCTGTCACCAAAAGAAAGCGAGGTCGGCCATCCTTAGAAGTTGCATCCACTGTGCCAGAAATGGATGCTACTGTGGTGAATAAAACCACAAGGGGGAAGGCTGATAACAAAGCATTGTCAATTGTGAAAAGTCCTGTCACCAAAAGAAAGCGAGGTCGGCCATCCTTAGAAGGTGCATCTTCTGCGCCAGAAACGGATGCTACTGTGGTAAATAAAACCACAACAGGGAAGGCTGATAACAAATCATTGTCAATTGTGAAAAGTCCTGTCACCAAAAGAAAGCGAGGTCGGCCATCCTTAGAAGTTACATCTTCTGCTCCAGAAACGGATGCTACTGTGGTGAATAAAACCACAAGACGGAAGGCTGATAACAAAGCATTGTCAATAGTGAAGAGTCCTATCAACAAAAGAAAGCGAGGTCGACCATCCTTAGAAGTTACATCTTCTGCTCCAGAAACGGATGCTACTGTGGTGAATAAAACCACAAGACGGAAGGCTGATAACAAAGCATTGTCAATTGTGAAAAGTCCTGTCACCAAAAGAAAGCGAGGTCGGCCGTCCTTAGAAGTTTCATCTTCTGCGCCAGAAATGGATGCTACTGTGTTGAATAAAACCACAAAAGGGAAGGCTGATAACAAAGCATTGTCAATTGTGAAGAGTCCTATCAACAAAAGAAAGCGAGGTCGACCATCCCTAGGAGATACAACTTCTGCCTCAGAAATGGATGCTATTGTGGTAAATAAAACCAAAAGAGGCAACGTGGATGGCAAAGAATCATCTATATCCAAAAGATCTGCCACCATAAGAAAACATGGTAAATCTGCTCAACTGTCACTTCCTGAACCAGAAGTTTACAAAGTTGAGGACGTTAACATACCCTCCACCAAGATTGCAAATATAGAATCTCCAAACGCAGTTAAATATGTCGCAAAAAATAAACGGGCTAAAAGAGGCCAGGTGGACACTCGCAAGGCTGCTAACTTAGTATCACCTAAAGCAGAAAGATCTGTTGTCAAAAGAAGTCGAGGTAAAGCTGCAGAAATGACAATTTCCACCGTCATCGTTCCCGATCAAGAAGTTGATTATAGCGTGGTAACAAAGAGTATTAGGGGCGGAGCAACAATTTCTGAGAAACCAGTTGCCAATGGAAAGCGGGGGAGACAGTCTCCAGTTGTTACACCTCCTGTGCAAGAGGTTCATTCTGCTGTGGTAACTAAAACAACCAGAGGCAAAGCTGATTTTGTAATATCGCCAAATATGAACGTTGCTGCTAAAGCACAAAGAGGACGAGGTAAAAATCTACCAGATTCAAATATCTCTGCCGTCAAGTTAGAAAATTTGTTATCTCCAAAAGCTGAAGAACCTGTTAACAAAAGAAAGCGAGTTACACCTCCTGAACCAGAAGTTGATGCAGCTGTGGTAACTAAAACTACCAGAGGCAAAGCATCAAAAGCAGCCGAACCCGTAGGCAAGAGAAAACCAGGTAGACCATCCCTAGTTGTTCCACTGCCTGAACCGGAAGTTGATTCAGCTGTGGTAACTAAAACTACCAGAGGTAAAGCATCAAAAGCAGCCGAACCCGTAGGCAAGAGAAAGCCAGGTAGACCATCCCTAGTTGTTCCACTGCCTGAACCAGAAGTTGATGCAGCTGTGGTAACTAAAACTACCAGAGGTAAAGCAACTAAAGCAACTGAATCTGTTGCCAAGAGAAAGCCAGGTAGACCATCTATAACAGGGCTTGAGTCCAATGATTTAATTTCTCTAAAGGCAGCAAGTCCTATTGCCAAAAGAAGACGGGGCAAAGTTACAGAAATGTCACCAAAAGTTTTGCCACCAGCAAAAAGTGGACAGGCAAAAGGAAAATCTCTTAAAGATAGCACTAAATCTCCCATTGCTGAACAAAGCAGCGTAAAAGTGTTACCTCAGACAGAATCAAATGGGCAAGGCAATCAAGCTCAAGAACAGAAAGTATCAAAGTCTAAAGCTACTGTCCAAAAACAGTCAAAGTCTAAAGCTAAGGTTGCTTCTCCAAAAGCTGCTATGTCAACAAGAACCAGACGGCGATAGTTTCATTAATGAAATTATAATTTTCCCAGGGCGTCATCTTTGGAACATTCCTTTGATTTTTGCTGTTTAAGGGAATAAACACTTGAATTCTTTTTCTCTATTTTTAGAATGTCATTTGAATGTACAGGTTGAAATGTTTCCGATTGTTTTTTATGCTGTTGAGTTTTCAAATGAAATTGTCCTGCATCTATTAGTATCAGTCCAAAGTGCCTTAACTACAGATATGTGCTGCCAAGTAGTCGTAGCCCCTGTTTCTGCAGCTTTTTATATTCATATAAAATATTTGTCAATATTTATTAGCCACTGCAGCACATTCTGAGAGTAAGCACCCCACTCAGCTGTGCAGCACATTCTGAGAGTAAGCACCCCCCACTCAGCTGTGCAGCACATTCTGAGAGTAAGCACCCCACTCAGCTTAGTCTGCAATGAAAGTTCCTTTGTCCATCTCGTTATTAGTGTTACTATAAACTGTAATTGCAAGGGGAAATATATTTCATTACATTTTTAAAAATTTTCTTTGTTTGAAATGTAAATATGTTTGTAGGTGTTCCAGTATATTACTATGTACAGATCACTTTTATCTTGTTTATGATCTGCTTAACTAGTGGCCTTCTACCATGTGGTCCATGAATGTGCTGAATTGTGCAAGGTATGGCAAGTGAGGCTTTGCATTAGCAGAATTGCATATTTGTCCATTAAAGTATAAATATTCATTGTTTTTTGTTTGAGCAGAATATGGGATCTCTTTTTAAATGGATAGTCTTCTGCACATATTTGTGCATATTGAATCATGTTATGTAAAGTTAAGTAAGAAAAGTAAATGTTGAAAATAATGTAAATTAATTTTTGTTTTTAAATTTTAAAAATAAATGAGTTATATGTTTGCCCTGAGAATCATTAATACTATTAAGTACTAAGTTGATATCGGATAATTTTTAACTCCAATTTTATTCTTTTGTAAATAGATTGACTTCCACCACTTATTTCCATTACACTTGTACCTTTGATGTATTGAATTCATTTTGTGGGGTGGAACAGCCTTAATACAGATGTCTGGTAATACTGGTCAGATCAGCAATATTTCTTTCCTAAAATACACTGCTGTTCAGTTAGAAATGCTGTAGGATTTATTTCAAAAGCTTTTTTGTGCTTGTTTTTCATTTTAAAAATAACAAATGTAGGCCTTGGGCTGTTTTTCAGTAACGGTACAGTAAAACAATTTGAGGCTGTACCGGTATTCACTTTTAATAAATGATCAAAATACCATCAACATTTTACTTTTTTAAATTTACATTAAATGACATTTGTTGATTCCACCCAATTTGTATTCATCATAATTCATGTTTTGTATTTTTAGACTGGAGAACATTTTTAGTTGAAAAAAAATCTTGCCATATATATTTTAGTATTAATTTAATTTAAATAACTTAACTTGAACATATACCATAATATAAAAATCAAAATTGTGACCATTGTTTTTAAGAGGATGCCATATCACACTACAGCTTAACTTAAATTTGAGTGCCCAATTTAAAAAAAATGTTTTAAATAATTTTAACATTCTTTTCTGTGTCCAGTAAAACATAGGTGTTTTTTAGGGTCATGTGGGCTTACATAGTATCTCCAAATCAGGTTGAGCCCCTCTGCAGTACAACATTATGTATTGTAATGAAAATGACTTTTAGTGATGAATAAACATGATAGGAATAGGACTATTGTGTAGTTTTGTTTTGGTTGAAATTCAGCTTGAATGTTGATAATCTGTGCTGTTTGTGTTTTGACTGTGTGCATGTCATTAATTGTTGTCTTCTTTACCTTACTCAACTCCTAGTGGAGGAGCAAGGGCCACTAACACTACTAACTCAACTAACTGTAATAATGTTAACTATCATTCCACGCTTTCCGGTCTTTTGCTATCTTATCCCTTTCCCGTCCATATGCTTTTGGGTCTTCTTGATCCTTGGCGTCCCATCTGCATGCCTAATTGTTTGTCTTATCGAATGACCCACCCAACTTAGAATGCATAATAAAAGCTCCTTTGGCCATCTCATTTTCATCTTCTTTCCCGAATGTCTCATTCCATTATGTGGAACCACTTGGCACTGATAGATTAGAATCATGCATTTCGAACCATTACAAGCTACCTCCAAGGAGGTGTTACAGAACAACAATCGGGAACTTAATAAGCCAGACATTGCACTGCAATTTGCAGTACCTGGCATAAGCGGACGATGTAGCGCTACTGGACAGCAACAGCAAAATTAAAGCATTCAGAGACCTATAAATGCCAAAGCTGGTCTTGATCTATCGGTAAATGAAGCGAAGACAAAATATTTGATAAATGTCACGAAACTCTTACGCTGATGACATCAACCACACCTTTGAGAGAGTGGCCACATTCAAATATCTAGGGGCCACTTATAAACAACCACACATCTGAGAGAGTGGCTACATTCAAATATCTAGGGGCCACTTATAAACAACCACACATCTGAGAGAGTGGCTACATTCAAATATCTAGGGGCCACTTATAAACAACTACACATCTAAGAGAGTGGCTACATTCAAATATCTAGGGGCCACTTATAAACAACCACACATCTAAGAGAGTGGCCACATTCAAATATCTAGGGGCCACTTATAAACAACCACACATCTGAGAGAGTGGCCACATTCAAATATCTAGGGGCCACACATCTGAGAGAGTGACCACATTCAAATATCTAGGGGCCACTTATAAACAACCACACATCTAAGAGAGTGGCTACATTCAAATATCTAGGGGCCACTTATAAACAACCACACATCTAAGAGAGTGGCCACATTCAAATATCTAGGGGCCACTTATAAACAACCACACATCTGAGAGAGTGGCTACATTCAAATATCTAGGGGCCACTTATAAACAACCACACACCTGAGAGAGTGGCTACATTCAAATATCTAGGGGCCACTTATAAACAACTACACATCTAAGAGAGTGGCTACATTCAAATATCTAGGGGCCACTTATAAACAACCACACATCTAAGAGAGTGGCCACATTCAAATATCTAGGGGCCACTTATAAACAACCACACATCTGAGAGAGTGGCCACATTCAAATATCTAGGGGCCACACATCTGAGAGAGTGACCACATTCAAATATCTAGGGGCCACTTATAAACAACCACACATCTAAGAGAGTGGCTACATTCAAATATCTAGGGGCCACTTATAAACAACCACACATCTAAGAGAGTGGCCACATTCAAATATCTAGGGGCCACTTATAAACAACCACACATCTGAGAGAGTGGCTACATTCAAATATCTAGGGGCCACTTATAAACAACCACACACCTGAGAGAGTGGCTACATTCAAATATCTAGGGGCCACTTATAAAGAGCTCAATAAAATAATGTCGGAGGTGTAAGAAAGGATAACAGCGGGCACTCGTTCTTATTTCAGTTTCAGCCTGCAAAAGCTACTGAGAAGCAAAAACCTTTTTAAGAAGAACAAAGACGGCAATATACACCATTATCATAAAAACGGTTTCATGACAAAACGACAAGGTGACAAAACGACACGGTGACAAAACGACAAGGTGACAAAACGACACGGTGACAAAACGACACGGTGACAAAACGACAAGGTGACAAAACGACAAGGGGACAAAACGACAAGGTGACAAAACGACAAGTCTTCTACACCAACGCCTCCACCGTCTTTAATGCCTTACATCGGTGTTTCCCAACGTGGGGCCCACCCACCGCAGGGGGGGGGGGCAATTTGATTGTTTAAGGGGTTGGGCAATTCGAAAATGAGCTATCTAGAACTTGAAAACACAAACATCTCAATAACGTTAAACAATAAATTATTACTAATAATTAAAATAATATAGAAAAATCTTTCATTAAAATTATTTCATACTTGAATGTCAGTTCTCCATTTATGTTTTGAAAATTTACTTACTATGTTTCCTCACCAATTTTCTAGTGATTTCTTCCTAAAACCTATCATTAAAGCTTCTTCAGTGAACAGTCGTATTTTTTAATATTAAAAATTATGTATATGTTACATGGCGGCAAAGAATTTTAGAAAGGCTTAGATGGGGCATGGCAGAAAAAAGTTTGGGAAACACTGCCTTGCATACAATTAAGTATGGTCAACTTTTTTAGATATTTAACATGCCTTATAGTAGAGGAAACACGGCATTGGGTTATCAGACTTACCCTAATCCTAAACCCAAACCTTGTCATTTTGTCACTTGCCGTTTTGTCTTTTTTTATCTGGTTACCGTTGCAAACATGGCAACTAGAGCGCCGGTCACATCAAAGAGCTTCGATGTTCGCAGCGATGGCGGAAATATTGTTACTTTCTTCGTGGAGTCGTCGGCCTAATTCTATGATTGTTAGTCGTGAGGAAAAATACCTTGAGTTTGACACATGTGCTCTAGAAGCTGGAGTTGGTGTTCAACAGTGTAGTGCTGTGTTAGTGCAGTTTCCTACAATCTCAACTTTCACCATCAATCTTCAATTATCTTACCGAGGTAGGGTTATTTTAATATAATTATTATCATAATTACCATCCCTGCATGTATGACCTTGTATCTTGCCTACCCAATCACGGACTGACACATAGAAGATAGCACTTGTAATTCCACTTTTCAATCCGCCCATTTATAACTAAAAAATTTTCTAATTTAAATGAGTTTTGGGTATGTTAAATACCCTAATTAGTACTGCACTCGGTGCAATTTTGAACTAATTACCTCAACTCATAATTGCTTTTAATGTACAGTATTTATCTCATTAAACACTAAATAACATTTTTATGCCACATACGATATATCATTTGTACTTGAATTAATTTTTCAGTTGATAGTCACTATGGAATTATCCAAGAGCCAAAAAGGGAACTGCATACTGTCCTACCTTGGATTTGAGTGTGCAAAGTTCTCAGAAAATAAGGAAAGGGTCATAACATGGAGACGCCGGCATCATCATACCACTCACCGCAAAGCAATGTTGAGGACATCTGGTGAGAATGTCATTGGAGCTATTCCACCTCATTCCCATCCGGTCTTCCCCCCAAAAGCTCAAGCAAATAGCATTAAGAGTAAGATGAAGGAGGACATGAATAATATAGGAGCAACTGCAAGGAATGTCATAGGTTCATCCTTGATTGGAGTAAGCAGTGATGTCATGGCGCATCTCCCAAAGCAATCGTCACTAACAAGAACTCTACTCAGACACCGACAAGGTGAGCATTTGCCAAATCCAAGCAATCCCAATTTTTCAATCCCTGAAAAATATGCACACTTAATACTGCTTGATTCGGGAGAAGATGATGAGGATAGAATTTTGGCTATTGGAGATAAAGAATTGTTGAAGGAGTTGGAAAATGAAACTATTTTTGGCGATGGCACCTTTGATAAAGTTCCAAATGTTTTCTACCAACTGTACACCTGGCATGCTAGAGTCGGAAATTCCTATCCTCCTTGTGTTACTTCCTTTTGCTGAGAAAAAACATTGGAACATACAACAAAATGTTCCAAATGTTGAAGGAGCTCCTTCCAAATTTGTCTCCTCAAAAAATTCTTGTGGACTTCGAGAAGGCCTGCATTTCTTCTGCTTATCAAGCCTTCCCCTGTGTTGAAGTCAATGGATGTTACTGTCACTTGTGCCAGAGTGTCATCAGGAAAATAAACACTGTCGGATTGAAAGGTGTGTATGAAGCTGATATTCAAGTGCACCTGAAGCTAAAATCATTAGCTGCATTGGCCTTTGTACCAATCGATGAAGTGAGAGCTGTTTTTGTTAGTCTTGCAGCCACTTTCCCAGATGAGGAACAGTACAATGAAGTTCTCACATACTTCTTCTCGACATATATTGAAGGTGCAGCAGGTCGAGATCCACAGTTTCCAATCAGAGTGTGGAATCAATATGAGGCTGCAGCTGTTGTGAAGGCTTTCACAATGCACTTAACTCTCTCTTTCACTGCAGTCATCCCAGTGTGTGGCTCTTATTTGATGGCATTGAGAAAGATATTTCCTGCCACAAACTTACTCTGACGAAGGCACAGGTAGGAGAACCAGAAGTGAAGAAGAAAACATATGAACTTCTACAAGAAAAGGTGGCTGCAGTGGTTCAAGGTTACCAACAGGAGCAAGACAAACTGAAGTATTTAGATTAGCTAATTTCCAATAAGAATTAGTGATCAATAAACATAAACATGACTCAGACCAACACTCCACTCTTCAGTCAAAATCAGTCATTGTATTTGTTTGTCATTTTTTATTTGTTTTTGTCATTGTCGCAAATTGTGCACCAAACAAATCATTGAATTAAATAAAGTTTTCTGTTTAACCATTACATTATATTTAACTGCAGAGGGACTTACTGAAATTTCACAAAGCTATTTGCCTTATTAAGTAGACAGACTTTTAGGGAAGACTGTATACAGTATAATTAGATAGTGATACACCTTTTGAGATCATAATCTTATGCATAATAACAGACATACTTGAGATAATTAATAACAACTTTAATTAATTACACAATTATTTATAATTACTGTAATTAGTAATTGTAATTAATTACTCTCCATGTAATAGTCCTTTTTTAATTGCTCAGTAAATGTTTATTTTCAGAGTAAAAGTGAAAATACTGAATAGCATATCACATCCTTATGAATATAGTGTCATGATATACAACATACTCATATAGTACTTTGACCCAATATGACATACATTTTGTCTCCAAGTAATGAGCAAGCTGAAAATTATAATGTTTATTATGTCATGCTTGCTCATATACACAGACAATCACTGAAATGTGTAAGGGTCTGCTACAAAATATGATTGTGTATTCAAATATACAGTAAAATCATTTAATGAACTTCTCTGACTTTCTTGTGTAAAAATAAAATCCAAAAGCTGGTTCCAAATAATATGCATGTACTGCACTGTAAAGGAAATGTGTCTTAGTAAAACAATGTTGATGTTTTAAGTTATTGAAACAAATTAACAAAAATTCCCAACATAAAAATGTTGAAAGTAAAAGAAGTAATTGTAATTACAGGTCAATAGTGGAGTAATTTGTAATGATAATTAATTACTCTTTTGAATGAAGTAATGGAAATTGTAGATAATTACAAAAATAGGTCATGCAATTCTATTGGTAATTAATTACATTTTAATGTATTTATGCGCAAGTCTGATAACCGAATACCGTGTTTCTCCAAATATAAGGCATGTAAAATATCTTTAAAAGTTGACCTTACTTTATTGTATGTAAGGCATTAAAAACGGTGGATGCGTTGGCGTTGAAGACTTGTCGTTTTGTCACCTTGTCGTTTTGTCACTTGTCGTTTTGTCACTTTTCGTTTTGTCTTTTGTCGTTTTGTCTGGGTACCCATAAAAACCAGTAGTAACTTAAGCTATTGACTTGGTCCCTTACCAGAAAAGCAGATAACCTGCTCAATACATGAGACTGAGATGAAAATCCTCGGAAAATTATGTGGTCAGTGATAGACAATGATGTCTGGAGAATCAGTATCAAGAGCTGTATCCATTGTACAAAGACCCACCCATAGTCGCAACAATTTTTTTTTAAAGTGCACACTTCGCTGGACAGGACATAATTAAAATGATGCCGGATTATAGAACAGCAAAAGTGATCTACAGGCAGAAGCCTAGGGGCAGACGGATCACTCCAAGACTGAGATGGATCGACGATGTAGAGGACTTACACCAGTTTGGGGCTCGAGCATGGATCGATCCGAATGAAAGGTTGTGATGGAGCAGGCCAGGGTCCTACATCGGATGCAGTGTTTCTTTCAGACATTTTCCCCACGCGGGGGGGGGGGGGGGGGGGGGGGGGGGATTTCATATTTTTGGGGGATACTGTGCCATTTGTCAGGGCTTTAATGAAAATAATTAGTTTCAGAGTTAAAATGAATCTTGTCCCCTGACGATAAGCACTGTAGATACGCCCCTGCTAGGGTCGTCGAAATAGGGCGGATGGGGTGGTCCACGAGGAGAGACATTTTTAAAGTTTTGTGGGAGGCATTATGGCGCCCAGTGCCATACAGGAATTGAATCCACTCAGTTTGTGGCATGCCTTAGGGTAAGCGGTTCGCACAAGCTTATAATAAACCCCATACTGTACCATTGATCGGTGTGGATGAAGTGGGTGCAGAAATTTAGTGTGTATAAATGTTGGGCATTTTGGCGCATACTTGAGTGCACGGTTTCTTTCAGACAATTTTGAGGTTGCATTTCAAACTTTCGGGTGGGAAGTGCCAAAATTAGCCATAATAATGATCAAAGATATCTTAATTTCTGCATCAATGGGACGTAACTAAATTAACTCTAGTTGTGTCACCCTTGAGGGCTCGCTTTAATAAATTCAGAATACAAGGATGCATTTTATCACATATCTGAATTTAGTTTTGCAACATTCTACACATAATTGGAGAGCAATGGAAGAGATCTTAGTTACAAACTGTAGATGCTACTTAACCTTAGAATTAGAACCATAGTGTGCACCCAGAAACCCCTACGGCCGCAGGGGGCCTCGGATATTTTAAGGGTTTAAAGGTGTGATGAGGATATTTTCATATTTATCAATTTTCAATGTAGGGTGGAAAAGTGGGGAAAAGGGCTTGGCCTGCTTGTATTATGCAACAAAAATATTTGTATATTACTTAAGGGGGTAGGCTACCAAAAATTTTTTTTTTTTAATTAACCAACTTAGAACAACTATTTTATTATGGTCATGTTTAGCTATGAATGCAGATATATTTTCATGTTTTAAAATATTTTATAGTTGCCATCTTGAAAATAATACCTATTCGTAGAGTTCTAAAATTTTTAAAACAAACATACATATTGCTTAAAAAATGATTGATTCATGAACTTCAAGTATATTTAGAGGTACTGAGCTAGTTTAATTTCCTTCAAACTTTTCAAAACATTTTTTTTAAAATTTGCCTCGGCAGAAAGCGCTTAAAATTTACAATCATTGGAAAATAAAAACTTTATTTTAAAAAAAGCAATACACCAAATTGAATTCTGTATAGCTCATTACCCACAAAATAGTTAAAGGAAGATACACACCAAATTGTATTACTCTAGCTTGTATATTAGCTGAGATTTTAGAATTCGACGTTACAAAACAATAGAAACAAACAATTTTGAGAAAAATCAATTTTAAACTTAAAAAGTGAAAAATTTTAAGTTTATTATGAAAATGAAGTTCTTTTACATAGTTTTTTTTGTTCAGCAACATGAACATGGTGGTTTTCTATATTATTTAACTGTTAAATGCACCAGGAACATGGTTTTCACCTTCTCGAACTTCCCTCAGGTGCTCTCGTCAAAATCACAATTTTTAAAAGATTTTTTATTTTCGGCTCGAATAAAGCTAATTTGTGTTGTCTACGAATTTTTTGCTCAGCATTCTAGTATACCACAAGTTATCCAAAGCCCCCCATCAACCATATTTTGTCCATGATCATTTTTAACCATAATTAGATGACAAGGTTATGTTGCTGACAACATCACTGAAATTGAAGCAGTTCCATGGCAGCAATGCTATGTTGAAACTTTTGTATATATTCTGTGTACCTCTTTCAGCAAAGAATTCCCTCATACCAGAGAGGAATGAGTTATGCGTCTTTTAGAAATGTAATAATTGGGCAGATACTTGCTCATAAATGTTCTTCGGCATAGCGCAGATTTTATACTTTGTGCCGGTAATAAATTTTGCAGTGCAGCTGGGTTTTTAAGGTTATGGCAGATATCATAGATTGCAACTTTTCATAGTCCATGCCATTGTCCTTCAAGCCTTACAGTCTATAATTGATAATGCCTTGGTTATCCAGTTGTGGATTTGAAGAATCTAACCACTCACAATCAAGTCATTTTTATATTCATAGTATTGACTATTTTGTTTTGCAATCAGCTGTAAGTTATGGCTTCTGAGATTTGTCCACCCCACTGAAGACAGAAGAAAATTGGTAAAAGCTTTGAATTATGATCATATCCAAATCCTTGTTTAGTACTCCCTCTGCTGTTGAAGTTGACTTCTTGTCACTGAAGAATTAACTTTTGCTCGGCTCGGTAGTACTTATTGGGGGCTGGAATGGAATTAAAAAATTAATAAACATCAATTAGCAAATAATATACTGACATTGATCACAATTAGCCTAACTATCAGTATTATTCAGATGTGTAGGATTGCTTAACTTATTATTTATTTTATTATAATTACTATTATTAATCTAATGAGTTGATTTTAGAAATAAGAAATGATACTAAACTAATTAGGCTATCACTATTACTAATAATTGTATGCAGATAAAATAAATGAATTAGGCTAAGATTAAAAAACTATTTGAGTTGAAACATTCTAATACGAATTTATTTGCTCATATCCATACTGCTAATGCTAATCTAATATATAATTGTATTATTAAAACGGCCTATGAGAGTTAGTGTTAGTCTAGTCCAGGGGTGGGCAAACTTTTTGTGCGGAGGGCCACATTGACAAAGGTAAAGCTATTGGGGGGCAGCATGTATATTATGTCCAATTTTTAAATATCGATTAACATTTCCCTATATTAAAATCGGTAGTTTCGCATTTTAGCATTACATGACAAAGGTCAAGGACTGTTTAAAAAAATAGAAAATTAGAAAGAAATTTGATCAAAAATGTTTTAAAAATCATAACGGTGCATGAAATTCTGTAAAATTCAACAAAATAACTTAAAAACATAGTAATTTTTTACAATTTCTAAATGCCTTCGAGTGCCACATAATATCAGTCGTCGGGCCTTATAATAATAGAACTAAGGAATATCCTACAACATTACGTTTGTGGATCCGATTATTTGAGGCAATTATAATTACTGACTACGATTCTAAATAATAAAAAACTGCTTGAATTTACCTTTACATTGATATATAATAATAGCATATTATGCTATTTAAAAATAGTTTTTTGAGGTCTCAAACATGGGATATGCATGAATTTTATTTTCTTCTAAAATTAGGTCAATTTTTAAAGTGGGGTGGGGTGTTAAATATCAGTTGTTTCACAACAAATCTTTTAAAAAGTAGTATACATTTATGTGTAATCGAATTTAAGAATGTTCATCTTCGTAAAAATGAAAACAAAAAAAAAATGGATAATTTTTTAAAAATTAAGATATTTTCAGGCGCCTACCCCCTTAAAATAGTAACATGGTTTTTATTTCTATTTACATTATTCAACAAATAAATTAAAATAAAACAATGATAATTAAAAAGGGTTCCATCACTAAAAATACTGCAAGCATTATTTTATATGCTGAACGCAAATGAAAAAAAAACAAACAAAACAACTTACTTATACTTATAATACTAATATTAATTAGACTATCTTTTCAAAATATTTCAAAATTTTACCAGAGTCAAAAATATTTAAAAAAAATTTAATTAGAAACATTTTTATGAGTTTTGAAAACTAGTCATTTTTATAAATCGTATATAAAAGGAATAACTATTTTAAGAAGACATGAGTTATTTACAGAAAACATTAAATATTTATTAGTGTGTGATTTTTATATAATATAAGTGAAATCATATACAAATAAAGTATATATTTCCAAATATTGTAGTGGATTGAAATATTTATTTGTTATTTCAAAATACTATAACTTTTTTCAGATAAATTACAATTTGCCTCACTTTTAAAAACCAAATCCACAGAATTTATTTTAAATAATTGAACAAATTAGGAGTAAGAATTTTGTCTAAAAGTAATACCAACGACTTTTTTATAAATAGAATTTTCATGATAAACGCTATGCTAATTCACAAAGTAATTATGACAACATTTTCTAGCCCCCCCCCCCACCACAAAAAAATGAATTATAATATAAATAAATTTATAAATATATTTTACTTTGTGCTGATCTATTTTAATGACACAAAATTGTAGAAAAAACATTTTTTTTACATCTTTAGCTTGTTATTTAACATGTTAAAAAGTTTTTACACTTAAATCTTATAATGCAGAATCAATTAAACGTTTGTTAAAGACTAAATATCATTGTTTTTGGTATAAATATGATTATTGTCAGTAAAGCTGACAATTATAGTATAGTTTCTAGCTGCTATCATCTTCCCACGGAGTAGCCAGGTGTTGCTCTATCGTAACAATAGGCATCATGGACATTATTTGGGTAGGGTGGGGTCTAGGGTGTGCAATTGCCCACTCCTGAATTTGCAAGTTTTATTTAAATTGAAATGTACTGTGGCGCCTCCAGTAATAAACAACTTAACAAGCCTACCAAGTTTTGATTTTGCCACCCCCCCCCCTGAAAAACCCAGAAATGACGCCCCTGATGGGCATAGTCTATACTATAGTAGCTGATTTATTATTTTCATTTTGCAGAACTGATATACCAGACAAGTCAACATCATCCACATCTAACCATTCAGCACTTTAAATAGAAGCATTGTCGGTGTTACGTGCCGTTGTAAGATTAGAGAATTTAATCTCTTATTTAATTAAATAGCTCGTTCTAAAACAGTACACAATAAAAGACGATACCATAATATGATAAATACAATAACAAAGAATACGATACTCAAACTTGGGCTAATTACAGTTAGATAAATTTTAATATGTTAATGATAAATTACAAAATCCAACGAAATATAATTAAAGCTATCGACTTACAGAATAATTAAAGCTATCGACTTACAGTATAATGATTGATCCCGCAAAATAGATGTTACAGTTTTTGCAAATCCGTTCAAGCAGCGATGTTATTATTGTTACTTTAATTTCCCCTATTCCTCAAAATATCGTATTCCTACTCTATCAATCTCATTTATCTTGACTGTACAAGACACTTGAACCATATCATTTTTCCATACCTGCAACTACAACATGATCGCAAACATACCACCCTAGTCATTTGCGACAAACAGAATCTAAATTTGAAGAGAGGCCAATTTTTTTTACTTCTCTTGCACTAACATTCTGACCAGCTATTGTTGGCATTGCACAGACAGGCCACAGTGCCCACAGAGCTATGAGACAGACACACATTAAATAAATCTTATATTGTTAAAAGCCTAAAAATTATATGACTATTTACACTTATAATTTTTTTAAATAATTTAATAACCATATTTTTTTCAAGATTACCATTTTAATAGAGAAAACATGATTGTTGACGTCAACTAATCTAAACCCCCCTTCCTCGGAGTCCCTCCCACTTGTCAACAACTGTCAAACATTTCCAAACCCCCTCACCCCATATTTTTTGATATAATTAATGGACACCCCCATTCCTACTTTAAAATGCAAGCTTTTATAATGAAATATAATTTGAAAATAGGTTGCGCATGTTTGACACTATTATTAAAATTTTGACCGTTATATTGATGTAGCGATAGTTAAATAAAGTGTTATTTATATCTTTAAACTTGTGAAGTTGCAAAAAAATAAATGAATAAAGTACCGATATATGCGAACTACAAGAAGTAAGACATCGGCTCATAATGTATAGCGGCCAGTGTGATATTTATAATCCAATACTATACTATAAGCCTTTAACAAGATTAGCCTGAAGTATAGGGCCTACAGATCATCGAATATATCGAGCTTACCGATATCTCAAAGATTCCACTAATTGTAATCGGTTAAAGGCGGACCATATGCTATTCTTTTTAAAACTGTTTTTTTTTTTAAATTAATTAATTCGTTTTTAATTTTAAAAAAAAATAATATAATCTCTATATTGCTGTACACATTTTGATCGGGGGGGGGGTGGCACTTGACTTTCCCGGGAGGGGGGGGGCTCAAGCCGACTGCAGGCGCTAGTGCTACTGGGGGCACTAGGCAAGGTGCCGCTGGTCACCTCCCCACTACCTTAGTAGTTATGCAGCTTAACTGTAACGGGGTCAGAGGGAAAATCCCTAAACTCAACAACCTACTCCACAGCCGGGAAGTGGACGTAGCTCTATTGCAGGAAACCCTACTGAAAAAGAACCCATTGCATATCACGGGCTTTTTAGAGTCTATCGTTGCTTAAGCGCAATGTGCCGAGGGCTGGTAACACTTGTGCGAAACCCCCTCACAGCGGAGCTGGTAGAGAGCAGAAACGTTGGTGGGACAGATACTCTGACCCTGAGAGTAGGTTTAGGAGGTAAGTTTTTTTTACCATTGACATTAGCAATATTTACAACACTCCTCGAAACACACTATGCCTTCCACTACAAGGCATCACTCACTTCCAAAATAGAATTATAGCTGGGGATTTCAACGCCCATATGGGGGATATGGGCTACCCCGATACTAACGCCTTAGGGCGATATTTAGAGGAGGTCGAGCACGCGACCAACCTCATCAGGCTGCAAAATGGCGACAGTGTTCCCACACTGCTTCATACAGGCAACAGTGCCATGTCTCGTCCCGACATAACAATGGTCTCTGCCGAGCTCGAGGCAAAGATCCAGTGGGAAGTCTTAGATGAGGTTATATATATATATCCTTGAAGTAACAAATTACAAATTTGCTCAAATTACACAAAGTACAACAATCAAAATCCAATAATACGGTTTTATTTTCCATTTTCCCAATAGCATATTATTTACATAGGTGTTTTTGTTTAGAAGAAATGTAATAACATAATTTTCCCTAAATACATTTATTTCAATAGATCCTTATAAAATTAATTATATACTTATATCCATCCATCTCTGTGGTGCTAGAGCCCTTGCAGGGCTTTGGTCTGCCTTACAACATCCTTCCAACTCAGATCTGACTGATGTTTAGCATCCATCCATCTTAGCCTGGGTTTGCCTTTGAGCCGTTTTACTCTGGGGTTTTGGTGGTGCATCCTCTTGACTACTCTGTCATTGTCCAGCCCAGCGCAGAATGCCCCTTTTTTTATTGCTAATAGGGTGGGATCCTGATATAGACAATACAATTCTTGGTTGGTTCGTATTATCCATCCATATTCATCCTTTGGTTTTCTGAAGTTTCTGTTAGTGTTCAAGTTTCACTTGCGTATTTACTTATTTATATATGCCATGACCATAATTTTTATTTATTACATTTGGGGGTGGGGGTGGGGGGGTGGGGATAATTTATTTGAATAATGTATTTAAAGGGGATGGGTTCTTAAAAGTTTGGCAGTTGTTAATAAAAAATAAAGGGATGGCGGTTCAGCTAAACTATGTCTAAAATTAATGTAAAATATTGACATGTTAAAAATGAACAAACTTTTCATCACTTCATTGTCCTTATAAACCTCTCTTCCCAATAAAATTTGATACATTTAGTCTCATTCTCATAACTAGCTGAGAGTCCGTTGTTCTTAATTTTGCAAGATATGCTCTTTTAGCTTATACAATATGCTCATTGTGGAAAACGCATTTTAAACTACGTGGGAGGGGCGCACCCCTGTTGAAGTCTGTTACTATTTAGTATGAGACATGAAATAAGAATTTCCAGTTTCCGGCACAGTGACGTCATTTTGACTAAACGGCTTTATCTTCTGTCTATGTAGTAGGATCGAAAAGTAAGAACACAGCACGAACATTGGAAAGTAGGATACTGGATTGTCAAGTATATCTTTGGTTAATATAGGTAACTGATTTGATTTGTGATTATAATGTAGCATTTCTTCATCAGCTCTCGCTCAAGGTAAGCTCGACTCTGCTGTTATTTATAAATTTCAGAATCAGGAGAACTTTCTGTGTGCAAATGCATGACCTAATTTAGCGAACTCTTGTCGGCACTAACGTGAGCTTAAACCTAAATATTAAACTCTTAGAATTAGAATGTGGGGTAATTTCATACAAGGAGTACCGCGATCTCTCACACGGCCGCCTTCTTGGTTGCCGTGGAAAAAGAAAATAACTCATGTTTTTGCTAAAATTACAAATAAAAAGTTTTTAAAAATGAAAAAATGACCTAATCTATCCCTCACCCTAACCTGAACCCTAAATCTATCCCTCACCCTAACCTGAACCCTAAACACGCAAATGAATTCAAGGTACGACTCCTATGAATTAGCCGAATGTGGTGATCAAATGATCAAGCTATTAATATTGTAAAGCATCTTAAATCACTATCATTTTAAATTTATGTTATTGATATAGGTATAAATTTAAATAATGGCATAATTGAATTAATAATCATTAATGAATTAATGTTAATAAAATCAATAATGTTAATGTTAAGTCTAAGTACTCAACTCAAATTTTCTAATACATCTGACATACACAAATAGCATATCATTGGAAAGGGCTGGCTCTAAACTTTCCAATGACACCAAGATAATCTTTCTATCATTTATAGGAGAAAAGTTGTGAATTGTTTAGTGATTTATTTTTCCTCACTTTTTGGCTTTACTTTGTATTTAATTTTTAAAACTGTGATTAATGTCAATGAATGATAAGATTTTGTTCTCAACTTCACATACTTCATTTCATACAAAATGTGCATTTAGTTTTAGATTTAGTGAATGCAACATGTGTATTTTGTGTATAAAAAAATATATTTTGTGATATATGTCTAGGCCAAAAAACCGGGTCCCCTCTTTTCATGTGTTTTGGAAAAAAACATTACTTTGTTTGGTTTATTACTATAAAAAAGGAAGCACTCCACAGAACAGCGGTCCCAAATTAAAAATATAATAATATTCGTTAGAATGTGTTTAATGTACTCTTTTTTAATTGAGGAGTGCCAAAACGGAGAATATTTAACTCTAGTAACAATCCGCGACTTAACAAATGAGAGATACTCATCAAAAGAAACTCGGGCCTGTAAGAGTAGGCCTAAGTTGACCACAAATTTATTAGCCTTATCGTGGATCTCACTTTAATTTTTTTTTACATTATATTTTAGAAGGCTTTTAAAATGATTAAAAACCAGTTGTTAACAATTTTTAATTTAAAATGTTTATGAAAAAGTAATGAGGGGTGGTCTGGTTACTTTTACTTGTTTTTTGAGACTTTTTAACTTATATTTATAAGTAAATAATGAACTTGTTTGAAAATGACAGCCATTTGATCAAATGGACCTACAATTAAAAACATTTTCTTTTTGCTTTTTTGAAAGTAAAAAACTAACCATCACAAATTATGTCCTCAAATAATATGCCCATGCTACCCTGATTGAATGTTAGTGCAGAAATTTAATAAGACATGATTGCCCTCAGTATCTTTTAAAAAAGTTTTTATTAACTTCACTTGACAGTGCTGTGTCAAGTGTGTCTGTGTGTTGGCACTGATCAAATTATATGAAGTGCTTTGTCCTGGGCTGCAATTGTTCAGAGATTTAAAAACATGAACATTCAGCTTCTTATGTTAATCTAGTGAGCTAAATTTTGGTTTAAGGGGCATCCACATATTACATACAAAATAAAAAGCCAAACCCCCCAATCAAGTACATACTTATCATTATCGATTTATTTTTTACTAGCTCTCTTTAGCTTTGTCAATCTACTTAATACACACCCTGACTAAAAAAGCTCTGACCCAATTTATTAGAATATAAATGAGGGTGAATATTTTTCACAGTCCTTGATAAGCTATAATCACTTTGGTCAATGCAGATCAATGAGAATGTTATCCACTTTGTAATGTTTATTTCTGCTGTCTTTTCTCATCTGATTGTAAGTAACAGCCCAGATGTATAATCTTTCCTGAGCACCTTATCCAAAAATAGCATACTTTGTAAATAAGGTCAGTGTATAATCTTTCCTGAGCACCATATTCAAAATTAACATTCTCTGTAAACAAGGTCAACTATATAAGTAGAATTTCAGAAATATCTATGTCATTTTTTAGTCAGAGCTCAGTAATTTCAAAATCTATAATTTGTACTTTGAGCTCTCCTATTCTTAATGAATTCTGTAGCCCTTTGTGAGCTCTCCTATTCTTAATGAATTCTGTAGCCCTTTGTGAGCTCTCATATTCTTAATGAATTCTGTAGCCCTTTGTGAGCTCTCATATTCTTAATGAATTCTGTAGCCCTTTGTGAGCTCTCATATTCTTAATGAATTCAGTAGCCCTTTGTGAGCTCTCATATTCTTAATGAATTCTGTAGCCCTTTGTGAGCTCTCATATTCTTAATGAATTCAGTAGCCCTTTGTGAGCTCTCATATTCTTAATGAATTCTGTAGCCCTTTGTGAGCTCTCCTATTCTTAATGAATTCTGTAGCCCTTTGTGAGCTCTCATATTCTTAATGAATTCTGTAGCCCTTTGTGAGCTCTCATATTCTTAATGAATTCTGTAGCCTTTGTGAGCTCTCCTATTCTTAATGAATTCTGTAGCCCTTTGTGAGCTCTCATATTCTTAATGAATTCAGTAGCCCTTTGTGAGCTCTCATATTCTTAATGAATTCTGTAGCCCTTTGTCCAGGTTAGTTGCAATGGGCTTTATGATTATTATAAATATTTATCCTCAGGATATGTAAGTAAAATGGCCACTTCCCCAGATAATCCAAATTTTTTCTCAAATACTTTAATTATTATTAAATAAAATGTATGCTGTTTAAATAGTTATGGTTTTACAATACCAAGTTAAAAATGAGCAATAAAATATGCAAGTGAAACTGTTTGTGCTCTTACATTGAATATGGCAGCTCACTCTATGAATGAACCTTATTGAGCCGTGGAAGTGGGGGGTTCATGACACAGCTGTGTAATTATGTGAAGCCAATTATCATTCATTATTTCAACCCTGGCCAGTGCAGCTTGTTGGGAGGGCTAATTTGTGGTGTTTATAAGTTTGGATCTGGTTGCTTCTCATTTCTTGTACTCTTCATTTACATGTGCTGTTTGTTTTTCAGGCAAACTGGAAAATGATTCTCTTCACTGTCACACTCATTTTAATATCTGGAACACTAACTCTAGGTAAAAAGTCTTTGTAATTTTGTAGTTTCATTTTTGGTCCAACAAGTTAAGACATAAAGAAGCAATATTAAACAGTGGCTAGTTAAAATAACATCAATTATTGAAACTAAATGGTTTATTGAACATTCCAGGTCCAACAAGTTAAGACATAAAGAAGCAATATTAAACAGTGGCTAGTTAAAATAACATCAATTATTGAAACTAAATGGTTTATTGAACATTCCAGGTCCAACAAGTTAAGACATAAAGAAGCAATATTAAACAGTGGCTAGTTAAAATAACATCAATTATTGAAACTAAATGGTTTATTGAACATTCCAGGTCCAACAAGTTAAGACATAAAGAACCAATATTAAACAGTGGCTAGATAAAATAATAAGGGCAATTATGAAAATAAATGGTTTATTGAACATTCCAGGTAACCAAAATAACCCATGCTTAGCAGCTGAAGCACAAAAATCTTGTGCTGCGTGCATAGCGACTGCAAAGGAATGTGGTTGGTGTGTTTCTGAGGTAAAACAGTTGTACATGTTGTTCTGATGTTTAACATTATGCATATTGCTCTGATGTTACACAAATCATTTAAATACAATTTTAAAATAAATTTTGCTTTAGTAACTCTTTAACTGCAGTGTGATGGTATTAGGGGCCCCAACGGAAACCAAACTCTAAAAAATACAGGGATACCGGACTATAACAGATGCTTGAAAATACTGGGATTGGATTTATAAAAACCAGGATTTTTGAAATTTCCGGTATTTCATTAAAAAAAAAAGCTTAGTTTCCATGTCGAAGTTAAAGCAAGACATATCAATAATTTATATGATGTGCGAACCCCTCAAACCATATGTCTCAAGTTCAAAAAGAACTTATTGACGTAAACATCGATCTTGACATATCTCATGACAAATTTCAAATTCAAAGACTGTTTAATCTCAGCAAAATATTTGAAATACTGAAAGCAACGGTAGTAGAACTGTGGCAAAAGAAACACCAACTTAATGACATCTGATGCGGCTTTGATGTTTATGTTTAAGCTAGGAAAAACAAATCTCAGTAGGAAAAGCGTTAATATTTGTAACTGATCTTTAGTATTTAATATATATTACTATTGAGGTAGATGCGGGCTTAGCCAATACTTCATCAACAATTTTGATAAATCAATCACTTAAAATATTTTTGTTTGAATGGGAGATACATATTTATTATCAAAAATTTTCAGAGTTATGAGCAAGAAAATCGTCTCCGTTGCGATACTCAGAAGAATCACTTGAGAGGAAAGTGTCTTGACGAAGATCTAGAATTTCCAAGTGAAGAAATTAAGGCAATTGAAGTAAGTATCATATTGAAAAAAACTTATTAATTCCTTATACATGGGATTTGTGATAAATTTTATCATAAAGTTTATAATTATTGACAAAAATTAAAATTGATCACTATATTTAGTGCTTTTAGAAAAATATCTTCTTTTATCGGTATAGAACCAAAGTGTTGGAGATGGAGACCGTCCAGAAGATGCTATACAGCTACAACCTCAGAGAGTTCGTATCAGGATACGACCAAGTAGGTGGCCAAAATAACATTGTTCTTGTGATTGACAATGGGGTTATCATTGTATTTAGTTATACATAAATTTCAGCTTCGTTTTTGTCCAATAAACAGCAAATGTATGAACTCTAACTTATGAGAAAAGAGATAACTTAAATAAAAAGCAAATGTAGGAATTCTAAGTTATGAGAACAGAGTTTACCCATATAAAAACAGCAAATGTTTAGGTTAGCGATGAGCAACATTTGACAGGGGAATTTTTAAACTTACAATACAAATATTTTTAACCTATTGTAAGTTTTATCTTGATTCCTAAACAAGCAGGCTAATTGTAATACAATCTTGAGTCCTAAACAAGCAGACGTATTGTAATACTATCTTGAGTCCTAAACAAGCAGACATATTGTAATACAATTTGGAGTCCTAAACAAGCAGACGTATTGTAATCCAATTTTGTTAACAGCAGCACAGGGAACTTTTTAAAAATTATCTTTCCTAAGGGGGCAGTAAAAATTGTAGACTAGTTGCTCAGGTGGGCATAACAGTTTGGAAAACACTGTCCTTACACTTGAGTTTTTATCTTTCCAGTCTTGATTTCTATGATTATTTTTTGAACAGACAAACCAGTTCGGATTCCTTTAACATTTCGTCAAGCTGAAAACTATCCTGTTGATCTGTATTATCTTATGGACTTATCTAACTCGATGGAGGATGACAAAGTTAATCTGGCTGAACTGGGAAATCTCATTGGTGTGTTTTTTTTATTTCTATGTGTTTTTTTTATTTCTATCCTTGCGCATCTAGAAATTTTTTGGCAATTTTAATTTAATCATTAATTATAAATATCACAATTAGTTTCGATTCTCACAAAAAACAACAATTCAGTAATTTTAATCGTATTTCATTTAACAAGCCTAAATAATTAAATTCTCTACTAGACACATTTTTATGGAGCATTTTTTCTCCTTCAATTAATTCTGTCATAAGCAAGACATAGAGGTCTATTAAAATATTGTGGGTAGTATTTTATGAAGCTTTAACCTTATTTTAATCTTTGAAGATGACTTAAGATATGAATTGGTAAATAGTGCTTTAAGCCTTACCAGAAATAAAATCTTTGAAGATGATCTAAGATATGAACTGGGAAATAGTGCTTTAAACCTTACCAGAAATACACTCTTTGAAGATGATCTAAGATATGAATTGGTAAATAGTGCTTTAAGCCTTACCAGAAATACAATATTTGAAGATGATCTAAGATATGAATTGGTAAATAGTGCTTTAAGCCTTACCAGAAATACACTTTTTGAAGATGATCTAAGATATGAAGTGGCAAATAGTGCTTTAAGCCTTACCAGAAATTAAAAAAAAAGGAATGATTGTTAAATATTTTACAAGCTTCATCCAATAACATGGAGGGGATTTAAATTTGTCCACGTAGAGACTTGCTAAGAACAACACTAGGGGAATAGCTGATGACTGCTCTAGTCGTTATGTCTTGTATTATGTACACTTTGTGTTGTAAATAAGTTAAAAAGGAGTTGTCAAGTAAATCTCTTACTGTGGTTGCACTGATTGGTATTAAAAAATGCTTGCTAATTTTATTTTATTTTTTAATAATCAACAGCTGAGAAGATGTCGGCCATTACCAAAAACTTTCGTCTTGGCTTTGGTTCTTTTGTGGATAAAGTAGTCTCTCCTTATGTCAGCACTGTTCCAAAAAAGTAAAAATATTTGTTTTAATTCCTTATGTGAGCACTTAAGAACAAAAGTAAATGTATTTGTCATTCAAGTATTTATAGAGATTTATTATCTGGCAAGTAGAAAAGTAAAAATATTTGTCATAAAGAGGTTATAGATCTCAATTACCTGGCAAGTAGAAAAGTAAATAGATTTGTCATTAAGTGGTTATAGATTTAAATTATCTGACAAGATGGATAAAAACAGTAAAGATATTTTTCATTCAATTGTTTTATAGATTTAATTAAGCCTACCAAGCAAGTGGGGATAAAAAGTAATTAAAAGTAATTTTGTGAATGCTAAAAATTAATCTTGTCACCAATCCTGAAGATGATTACATTCTTAAAATATTCAGTTCTCTTTATAATATAAAGAACTTATAAAATCTAACAGTGTTTTTATAGTGTTGTGGGCAAACTAACTCTTTTAAATGGCTTAATGCAGAGACATGAAGTTGTGCCTGATTATAGGAAAGAATATGAGAATTTAAACAGTGTGGAGGGGCAAGTAAAGATTGTAGCCGGGTTGGATAGTGGGAGAAGATTTGGAGGAAGTTATTTCAGGGAGATTCTAATGGGGAGAGGATCTTAGAGGGAATAATGAGATTTTGGAGGTGGGGTGTGGGCAGTGGAGGAACCTGAAATTTAATCATAAGCTTCCTTGTACCAGGTTTATTTAATTGTGTGCAAGTCTCTTTATTCTAACAAAACGTGATCTGTAATGGAGAGGATAATTACATTGATGATTAGAAGTACAAAAGAGCCAAGTAAAATGACATGAGCAAAGCTTAATAGTAAATGTAGTGTTATATCAATGTTAAATTCAAATGTTTTGTCATCAGGCTAAAAGAGCCCTGTCAGATGCAATCTCAAAACAATCAAGCCTGTGAAGCTCCATATGGATTCAGAAATCAACTCAGTTTAGATTTGGAAACAGACAAATTTGCGGTAATTTAGAAAAAAATTAAATAATTTAGTTAATTGTATTGAAAGGAAAGAGAAAAATTTCATAGAATGATTTAAGAGCAAACTTAAGCATATTAATTTTTAAAGATTGGGGCAAGTACGCTTAATATTACTGTTGGTGTTCCTAGCCAGTTCATTGTAAAATACAAAGCAACAATATGACGATTATTATGAAACTTAGTGGTGCTCTATTATAGCCTTTAAAAATATTTAGGAACCCCCCCCCCCCCCCCCCTTCTTGGCACTCACGTAGACAACACCACCCCCTTTCCTTCTGCGTTTGTAATATAATTATGCATGTTCCTAGCCAATCCTTTTTCTTTGTCCATTCACTGCGGCTATAGCAAGTAGCCAAAACTATTTGTCCATTCACTGCGGCTATAGCAAGTAGCCAAAACTATTTGTCCATTCACTGCGGCTATAGCAAGTAGCCAAAACTATTTGTCCATTCACTGCGGCTATAGCAAGTAGCCAAAACTATTTGTCCATTCACTGCGGCTATAGCAAGTAGCCAAAACTATTTGTCCATTCACTGCGGCTCTAGTAAGTAGCTAAAACTAACAACCAAATTTTTTTTATTTATTATTAATGTTTTTTAAAATTGTTAAAACCACAGAAATATACTTTTTTATCCCGTCCTTAAAATCTTAGTCCTGACAGGACTTGGTGTACAATCGTTAAAGTCATCTCAAAATTGTACATTGTATGCCAAAATTGTAAGAGTAAACAGGTCTGTCTCCCATTATAGCTAAGGTAGATTTATGATCAAATGGTAAACAGGTCTGTCTCCCATTATAGCTAAGGCAGACTAACGATCAAATGGTACTATTGACTAAGGTAGATTAATGATCAAATGGTACTATTGAATAATTTCTGACAAATCTGCAGTTGCAAAACTGGACATGCAGACTTTCATTAGAGCGGTATGTTTGCATATGCAGTCTTAACCTAAAGCCATACATTTGTACATGCAGACTTTAACCTAAGGCCATACATTTGGAAAAATCTGTGCTTTCAAAAATTCAAAATAAAACTTGACATAGAACTTTACTTTGATTTTCAATAATATTTCTACTAGCAAAAAGTCCGAGCTGCTCGTGTATCTGGAAACTTGGATGCTCCAGAAGGAGGCTTTGATGCTATCATGCAGGCCGTTACATGTGAAGTAAGTTGTTCAACAGTTTAGTTCAAAGGATAATTTCATAGTGCATTTGGAAAAAGTTTCACGTTCCATAATAATTACAAGTCTAGTGAAGTCAATATATTTTGATTGAGGTTATTAATCAACAAACCATGTTTTAATAGGATGAAATAGGATGGAGACCGATCTCCAGGAGAATGTTGGTCTTCTCAACAGATGCTGGCTTCCATTATGCCGGAGATGGCAAGGTATGCTACCATTTCTTATCCAATATTGTTGCAAGGTATGATTCCATTTTTTATACAATACAAGGGCCATGTATGCTACCATTTCTTAATGAATTAGATCAGAATTAAACAATGAAATTTGAGTTCAGGGATAGAAGTATGTCTCTGTCTTCAGTTGTGCTTGTAATCATCTGAATGGTATGTTTGCACATTGTAGTGATAGTGGAGTTCCCTGTGTATCTGGGCAGTCTCTGTAGTGATACTGAAACTCTCTGGGTATTTGGGCAGTGTCTGTAGTGATAGTGGAGCTCCCTGTGTGTATTTGGGCAGTGTCTGTAGTGATACTGGAACGCTCTGGGTATCTGGGCAGTGCCTGAAGTGATAGTGGAGTTCCCTGTGTATCCACGGGAAAGTGAATCTTATTGAAAACATTATAATTTTAACTTGCATACTTTTTTAGCATGAACCAATCATTTTCTCCATAGAAATAGATTTAAAATATTTTTATTCCAAATTTGATTTCTAGCTGGGAGGTATTGTTACCCCTAATGATGGTAAATGTCATCTTAAAAACAATGAATACACAGAGAGTAAAAATTTGGTAAGTGGCCTTGCTAATCAATATCTTATTTATAATTGTTTGATACAAATAATGCATTGAATTTCTCATTAGGGATAAGATGATACATGCATACAAGAAGCAATCCTATATCTTAATTGTCATTTTTTCATATGAAAGGCACTGTATTAACTATTGAAGATGTACATTTTCTTTCAACTTGACTCATCAACATAAAATAAAGTTGAACAAAAGGCTGAGAACAAACAAGTTACCAGAGGAAATATTTAATGTTAATTAAACCAAACAAAATTGCACATCTTCATAAAATCTTTAAATTGTAATGTTTGTTAAAGAAAATGTTCATAAATGGAACATTCATGTATCTATCCGTACAATGAACTAAATAGTTTATATAAGTTACAAAAATGTATTTTTTATTTCTGCTATTAATATTGCTTTTATTTCTGTGTTAGGATTATCCTTCAGTCAGCCAGATTGCCAACAAAATCAAAGAGAAGTCTGTCAGTGTCATTTTTGCAGTGACCAAAGATCAGTTTTCTGTTTATGAGAAACTGAGTCAGTACATTGAAAGTTCAACCACCGGTGAATTAGCCAATGATTCATCAAATATTGTTAAGCTCATTCAAGAAAACTATGAGGTAATGTTCCTAATACATTGTATAATCAACTGAACAACATTGTGTGATCTGATTACTAAATACAACTGAATAACTTTCTGCGATCTGATTACTAAGTACAACTAAACAACTGATTACAAAGCAATTTTGATATCAATTCCTTTAACTGTATGAATGTAACTGACTACAAAAAACAACTCCATGTCACTTCTTTCAGGCTGGAATTTTTTTAATACCTTAGTTTTAGAGAGTTCAAATAAGTTGCCGTTTGCAGACAGAATATTTAAAACCTTAAATTTACTTTTAAACAGAAAATCACTTCCAAAGTTACCCTACGATCACAGAATGTTGGTGACAATATCACTGTTGAATTTTACTCTCGTTGTTTTGGGTGAGTACCTTAATGAAGTCACTTATTTCTTTTTCTTGAGAATATCATACTTTCTCAATCCCTTAGTTATGACTTATTTTAAGATAATTTTAAATGTTGAGTTTTAAATGTGTCAAGAGCTAATAAATAAAAAAAAGAAGTAAGGTTAGAATAGGAGCCATTATTGCTATCATTTGAATCAGATTGATATTAAATGTAATCTCTTATACAAATAGATTCATATAAATTATGAACGTTTTAATGTTTTTTTTTTTTTTCTTCTATTCTTTAGTGGTGAACAGAAAAAGACGAATGAATGTGGAAACCTGAAAATAGGACAGTCAGTAAGTTAATCAGTTTTTCCAAATAGAACAGTCAGTAAGTTAATCAAAGACACTCGGTAGGTTAATCAGTTGTTTAAAATAGGACATTCAGTACTTCCGGCAACAAAAGGAAACCTCTAAAGTTTTTTTTAGAGTGATTTGCTACTTGTTATAATTCTTTTTGTCTTGTTTTCTGATGAAGGCTCTAAGCCGAAACGTCAAAATCTCTTGTCCTGTTTATGAATTCAAGTTTAGCATACTTTCTTCTTATATTTCATTTACACAACTTGAATGCAGTCCATCAATTATTATCATTAAGTTAAACATATGTTTAAAATAGGACAGTCAGTAAGTCATTCAAATATTTTTAAAATCTTGGGTTTATTTATCAATCTTTTTTTTTAATGATATTTATGTGTGTATAAAATTTTTCATATTTTTTAAAGTTTAAGATGCTTATCTTCTTTGATGTGGTTGTGATTATCAGGTAATGAAGTTAGTTACTTATTATTACACTTGTGTATTGTTAGGTTAGTTTTGATGCTGAAATCACAGTAACAGCCTGCCCAAAAGACAAAAGAGAATGGATTAGAGAATTGGCCATTCGCCCTGTTGGTTATCAAGAAAAATTGGTCCTTGAGCTGGATATTATCTGTGAATGTGAATGTGAAAATGCTGAAAATGAGGTCAGTGAATTATTGGGTGTGATACCAAAATAGCTTAGAACCAGTTTAAAGAAACATTTCTAGTTGTGTACATGTTTGTATAATTCAAGGTAGCGTTTTACTCTCTTTGTTTAAAGTTTATCACCTGTTGAAAATGTACGAAATAAGTACATAAAGGAGTAATCTCTCCTACCATCTCCACATGTTAAATTAATTATGGTGTGCTTTGATATGTGCAGGAGATCAACAGTGACAAATGTTCTGGCGGCAATGGTACATTTGAGTGTGGCAAGTGCTCATGTAACCCAGGGAGATATGGCAAGTTCTGTGAATGCAAGGCCGATGACTTGACAAGTAGAGAATCCCTGAAGCAGTGCATCGAGTAAGTTCAACAATTCTTTCACATGTTGAAGACACGCTGTAGTTTTAATGAATTTTGCTGACAAAAGGCCCACATCCTTTTTTTATGGGCTGGTTCTCAAAGCTTAGCGTTTAGACAGCGTTGTTGTCTCCAACATTGATCTAAGGTCAACTTTATTTTTGGACCAGGTAGATTTTAACCTCAGTCTTACATATTCTCCAATTTTTATTTTTACCGTGGATTACTTCCCCTTTCAGTATGGCTGCTTTGATGGGCTGATGAGTCCATACCGGCGAGTTTCTTTTTTTCTTGACATGTAAATGATTTGAGTTAGTCATCTTCCTTCTTCTACAGAGTGCAGATTGCCTTATCTTGGATGGTTATTTTGATAAGATTTGAAATCAATTTGTTGAATTCGTGAACATGAAATAAATTTATGATTTGATCATACTGAATGGGACACTTTATTAACCCTTCTGGTACCGACCTACTTTTTGCTATATATAACCTCACTAACGGATATTATTTTGCTAACTATTCCCCGTGGCCCAGACATTTAAAAAAAAAAAAAATTTGAAATGAGCCAAAATTTGATAGGTCTGAAAATTATTTTGTAACTTTTTTGTTTGAAACAATTGATAATAACATGTAGAGAATTATCTGTTCAGAAATGGATAAGGGAGTTAAAAATACTAATGTGTTTTGTTCAAACTTTATCCTTGTTTTTTGTAATTATATTAGATACCCCTCTATGTGGGCGTAAGTCGTCATCAATAGCGCTTGGTGGTTTCATGGAAACAACAAATACAGATCCTTGCAAAAAACTCAGCAATTGGTCGATTTTCATAATTTAAAAAGCAAAATAAAATTGGACTAACAAATAAACGTTCTGCCCGATAATAAGGTGAAAGGTTATGTCCTCGTTTTTGTGTTCATATTAGATACCCTTCTATGTAGCAAATATATGCACTTGGGCACAAAGGAAAAAAATCGGCTGGTGAAAAAAGACGCGCTTGGGTCACAGGCAAAAAATAGGTCACTGCAAAATGACGCGCCGGGTAATGTAAGGGTTAAATAACACTTTCGTTTTTTCATTCTGTGAAAGAATGTTTGAGAAGACATTTGAATTGTAATTGAGTACTCTTGTTTTCAGACCCAATGCTACAATCCCATGTTCTGGCCGGGGTACCTGCGTGTGTGGGGAGTGCATATGCAACACACGATCCTCAGATTCAGCTCAGACCTTCAGTGGAGAATTCTGTCAGTGTGATGATTATTCATGTAATCATTTTAATGAGCTGACCTGTGGAGGTAAGGTCAAGGACATGTTATTGTGTTATCATTTTATAGATTACATTTCTTTAAGTTTCATGTTAAAAGTCAATTGGGGAACCGCTGATATCACCGTGTTTACTCCAAGTCAATTAGGTAATGGCTGATATCACTGTGCTTCAAAAAAGTTTACAACTGTCCTGGTCATGGTTCTAATGTTTGTTTCTTAGGCCCAGAAAGAGGAGTTTGTGACTGTGGCAAATGTAATTGTAAACCTGGATACAATGGGACATCTTGTGAATGTGACCTCAGTGTGGACAAATGCATGACTCTGGATGGAGTAAGTTCACTGAAAATGTCCATATTTTTCTTTACTCATTTAAGTCTGATTTTTACTTTTTGTTTGCATAGGAGATGTCTGTAACTTAACCTTAGGACACCCACCAGCTGTCCCTAACTTAACCTTAAGACACCCACGAGATGTCCCTAAGTTAACCATTAGGACACCAGATATCTGTAACGTAACCTTTAGGACTTCATATATCTATATATATATAAAAATGAATGTATGTGTCTTTGTATGTCTCGTATGCGCTCCTACACCATTCATGCGATTGCAACAAAACTTTTGTTAGTTATTGGCCACATACCTGGGAATTTAACTGAGTCATTAAACAACTTTTAAAATATTCCGTTTTTGGCCGTTAGTCCTTAATTCGTTTTTTTTCTTATATGAGCTTTGTAAAAAATAATTTCCGTATGCGCTCCTACATCATTTATCAGAATACGATAAAACTTTACTGAAATGTTGTGCGTACGCTCGCAAAGATTTTTGAATTATTAAAACCGTTTAAAATTCTTCCATTTGAGCCAGGGGCCCTATGTTAGTTTTTTCTCATATGAGCTATATAAATATAATTTCAAACCGTATGCGCTCCTACACCATTCATGCGATTGCCACAAAACTTTAGTAAATTGTTGTCCTCAAGCTCTTGCATTTTACTGGGTCATTACAATACTTTTAAAATATTCCGATTTTGGCCGTTAGTCCTTAATTCTTTTTTTTTCTTATATGAGCTTGTAAAAAGTAATTTCCATATGCGCTCCTATACCATTTATAAGAATGCGATAAAACTTTAGTGAGATGTTGTGAGCATACCCGCAAAGATTTTTGAATTATTACAATCGTTTTAAAATTTTCCTTTTTGAGCCAGGTGCCCTATGTTTGTTGTTTTCTTACATGAGCTATATAAATATAATTTCAAACCATATGCACTCCTATACCATTTATCCGAGTGCGATAAAACTTTGGTGAGATGTTGTATGCACGTCCGCAAAGTTTTCTAAATTATTAAACCCATTTAAAAATATTCCGTTTTGAGCCAGGGGACTAAAGTCGTTTTTTCTTCAATTATCTATATAATATAATTTTAAACTGAGCTAATGCATAGGTGGATATAATTTTAATCAAATACAAATAGGGATATTAAATTTTGTGTGTGACATAATATGTAGGTTTCTGAAGTAATAAAAACCATTCTACAATATTTCGTTTATGGTCGGGGGCTGTAAATTTGATTTTACTTGTATGAACAATATAAATAAAATTTAAAAAAAAACTAATGAATTTGAGGATGGAATTTTAATCAAATACAAAGAGCGACATTTCAATTTTAATAAGACATAAGTAGGTTTTTGAATTAGTATAACCATTTTACAATATTCCGTTTGGGGTCGGGGACCCTAGATTAGCTTTTTTTAAAAAAAAGTAGTTATAAAAATATAATTTTAAACAGAACTTATGCATGCATGAATGGAATTGAATGAAATACAAACAGCGATGTTTCCATTTCTGTGTAACATAATTTAGTAGGTTTCTGAATTTGTACAACCATTTTGCAAAATTCAGTTTTGGACCGGGGGCCCTAAATTTTTTTTTTTCCTTTTATGAGATATTTAAATATAATTTCCGTATGCGTTCCTATACCATTCATATGATTGCGATAAAGTTTTGGTGAGATTTTTGTGCCACAACCATTTTAAAATATTCCGTTTCAGGCCCAGGGGCCCTACATTCGTTTTTGTTGCATGGGTGGATGGAATTGAATCAAATACAAACTGCGACATTTCGGTTTGTATGTGACATAATTATAGGTTTTGGAATTAGTACAGTCATTTACAATATTTCGTTTGTGGCCGGGGGACCTAAATTTATTTATATGTACTAAATGAGCCATATAAATATAATTTCAAACACAGCTATTGCATGTGGGGATCAATCGCTACTACTAATACATTTTGAACATCCATGCTTCTCACATGGACAGCTGTGTGTGGCCTGCTCACATTTCAAAAAAATCTTCTAATTTATTCCAGTACGCACAAGGCCGTAAAAACTAAAAAAATATAGTGTGTATATAAAAAGTACTTCAAGAAACATAATTAAAACGCAAACACTTTCTTTCTTGAGTGGCATTGCAACGCATGCCGGGTACTCGCTAGTAATGGCATCAACAGATGATTTTTAAATATGCTGCAAGTTGATGGCTGTCTACAGACATTGTTTGACGGCTGTCTACAGACATTGTTTGACGGCTGTCTACAGACATTGTTTGACGGCTGTCTACAGACATTGTTTGACGGCTGTCTACAGACATTGTTTGATGGTTGAGTTTGGATTGTTTACCTCCTCCCAAATTATAGCTTCCTGCTTGCCTGAATTCATATCTGGCCTTTAAAAAATTAAAGAGGGTTGGGGGACAACAACCCACTACCTCATAGTTGACCGAGTTCATATCTGGCCTTAAAGAGAGTGGGGGGACAACAACAGTAACCCACTACCTCAGTTGGCTGAGTTCATATCTGGCATAAGGGGGGGGGGGACAACAACCCACTACCTCATAGTTGACTGAGTTCATATCTGGCCTTAAAGAGAGTGGGGGGACAACAACAGTAACCCACTACCTCAGTTGGCTGAGTTCATATCTGGCATAAGGGGGGGGGGGGCAACAACCCATTACCTCATAGTTTGCAGACAGTGTACCTTTGTGCCCATATGTGCTTTGATAATTATCGCTTATTTATTCTTTTCAGTACTTATTAATAATTAAAGGATGCATAAAGAAAGTTGGCAAAAATATTAATGACATTCTCTTTCTTATTGCATATTATAGTAGAGAAACTTAACTCAAATATTTGGGATATATCTAAAAAAAATGGAGCATTTTAAAACTGCATAGATTAGTGTTATATTTACTAGTGTTTGCCAATATGTGTTAACAAAAGTTGTGGTTTCCTCTACCAGAAAGTGTGTAACAATCATGGAGAGTGCAAGTGTGGCAAGTGTATTTGTGAGAGTCAGTACACTGGATTCAAGTGTGAGCAATGTCCTGTAAGTCTACCTATAACAGTTGCAATAATCAATCATTTCCTATTAGATACTGGTCATAAATAGAACTTTAATTCTGTTAATGCAGGTTACAATTTTGTTTGTGTATTAATGCAAATCTGTCATCCACTAAGATACAATTTTGTTTGTGTATAAATGCAAATCTGTCATCCACTATGTTACAATTTTGTTTGTGCATTAATGCAAATCTGTCATCCCCTAAGTTACAATTTTGTTTGTGTATTAATGCAGGCCTGTCCAGACAAGTGTCCTGAGTATTCTAAATGTGTCCAGTGTCGGGCATTTAAATCAGGAGAGATGACAGAGGCAGAATGCTACAGTAACTGTCCCCATGACATCACAATGCATGACAAAATCAGAGGTAAAGTTGTTTAAAACATATCTAGCAACTTGGTACTAATATACCATTAAAAAAAAAAAAATAACTTAGTATATAACTAGGTATGAAATTATTGTTCAACTGCTGGGTTCAATAGTGCCCAAAATAGAATTCCATATAACTGCGCTAAATGAGAGTCTTAAAAATACCAAAGTGCCTTTAGTGCACAATATTTTCTTTTGTTTTATGGAAATAGTCTGACTTTAAATATCGTAAAATAAATCTGTGGTGTAAAAATTGGGAGGGGGATTAGAATAGGGTTCAGGGGCATGAAATATAATGTGTACTGTGGTGTACCATGGGGTGGGAGATTAGAATAGGGTTCAGGGGCATGAAACATAATTTGTACAGTGGTGTACCATGGGGTGGGAGATTAGAATAGGGTTCAGGGGCATGAAACATAATGTGTACGGTGGTGTACCATGGGGTGGGAGATTAGAATAGGGTCCAGGGGCATGAAACATAATGTGTACAGTGGTGTACCATGGGGTGGGAGATTAAAATAGGGTTCAGGGGCATGAAACATAATGTGTACGGTGGTGTACCATGGGGTGGGAGATTAGAATAGGGTTCAGGGGCATGAAACATAATGTGTACGGTGGTGTACCATGGGGTGGGAGATTAGAATAGGGTTCAGGGGCATGAAACATAATGTGTATGGTAGTGTACCATGGGGTGGGAGATTAGAATAGGGTTCAGGGGCATGAAAAATAAAAATAATGTGTACTGTGGTGTACCATGGGGTGAGGCCTGAAGTACTAATTAAGATTCTTATAAAGTGCATTAATTGAATGCATGTTCTGAAAACTAACTTTAGTAGATGGGAAGTTTGGCGTTACCGCCAACATTGTTTGACGGATGGGAAGTTTGGCGTTACCGCCAACATTGTTTGACGGATGGGAAGTTTGGCGTTACCGCCAACATTGTTTGACGGATGGGAAGTTTGGCATTACGGCCAACATTAGTTGACTGGCTATAACTAGAATATAATATTATTGGTTTAAATCTGATTTTTGTTACATGTCAAGAAATCTCATAGTATTTAAACAGAAGAGCCAGGGTGGTTATGACAAATGACTTATATATACCACTTATAGGCTTAAGGGAATAGGCTAATCATGTATTTAGGACTGTTATGTACTGAGTGTGGCTTACAACATGGAGGCACTGAAGGTTTAAAAAACTAGCAATACATCATCAAGTGAATTGCACATTAAATTATTATAGAATTCCATCTGGCTAAAAATAGAATATTCTTCTCGATTGTTTTTTGGAAATATTGAATGATTTATTGAGCATGTAAGAGCGAAGAAGTCAAGGATTGCATTGTTTTGTTTTCAAGAGGGCCCTGGTGTTCAAATCTGTCAGTTCAAAGACACTGATGACTGTTGGGCCTATTATACCTACGAGTATGATCGCAATGGACAGGTGGTCATTAAAGTCCAGATAACTAAAGGTAATTGTAGATCAGATAACTTAAAGGTAATTATCGACCAGCAAACTAAAGGTAATTAAACTTAAAGACCAGATAACTAAGGTAATTATAGACTTGAAAACTAAAGGTAATAATTATACACTAGATATTGGTAATTATAGACCAGATATTGGTAATTATAGGCCAGATAACTAAAGGTAATTATAGACCAGATAACTAAAGGTAATTATAGACCAGATAACTAAAGGTAATTATAGATCAGATATTGGTAATTGTAGACCAGATAACTAAAGGTAATTATTGATGAGTAAACTAAAGGTAATAATTGTCAGTTAACTAAGTCTAATTTTAGAAAGCTGGGTTTGACATTTGATTTTATCCTAATGAAATCAAAATAGTTTTCTGTACACTAATTATTATAGACAATCAAACATGTTTTATTTATATTATTGCGGAACCTTTTCAAATTACCCGGTACATATCAGATTTAAACTTTTAAATTGTTGAAAATTCTTAGCTTCATTCATTTCACTAGTCACATTATTTAATCTTCAGTTTTCTATAGCACCTCTAAAGTGGTAACAAAATAATTGTGAACCACTGTCAAACCATTCACACAGCTTTACATTGTATTGGATTGAGTCACTGCCAGCTTTACATTATATTGGATTGAATCACCGCCAGCTTTACATTATATTCGATTGAGTCACTGCCCATTTATCAGCTTAACTGCCTCTATAAGTTTAACCGCATTTGTAAGTTGTGATCTATTTACATCTCCAGTTTGTCCCGAGTCCGTGAACGTGCTGGCCATTGTCGGTGGCGTTGTTGGGGGTATTGTAGCGGTGGGACTCTTCCTGCTACTTATCTGGAAGCTGCTGACTTTCATTCACGATACACGAGAGTTTGCTAAATTTGAGAAGGAGAGGCAGAATGCCAAGTGGGACACTGTGAGTTATTTTATACTAAAGCTGAAATCTATTTCTGTCAAGCTTGAGAAACTTTCAGTTGAGAGTTATTTCCTCCTACATTTCTTGTGCATTGCTTCTCTTACAATTTGTTGACGGTCTGTTAACCATGCACTTAAAGATCAACATTTGCGGGACCGAGCATGTCCGGCAAAACAAAAATTCCAATTTTGATTGGAGAGTGTTAATATTTGACACAACATTTTCATAAATGGATGAATATGTTAAAATAGATGCTTTCTGCTTTTAAAATTAATAATTGCTGAAATTTTCAACTAGAAAATAAAAAAAATGTACATTGAATGGGAGCTGTGACAACTTGGTGTTGAATGGGATCTGTGACAACTTGGGGTTGAATGGGAGCTGTGACAACTTGGGGTTGAATGGGAGCTGTGACAACTTGGGTTGAATGGGAGCTGTGACAACTTGGGTTGAATTTGAGCTGTGACAACTTGGGGTTGAATGGGATCTGTGACAACTTGGGTTGAATGGGAGCTGTGACAACTTGGGGTTGAATGGGAGCTGTGACAACTTGGGTTGAATGGGAGCTCTGACAACTTGGGTTGAATTGGAGCTGTGACAACTTGGGGTTGAATGGGAGCTGTGACAACTTGGGGTTAAGTGGATTTCTGTAGGAAATGTTTCATCTGTACAAAAAATAGATTTTTAAATGTAGTTGTTAAATTTTATTTTTTATTAAATTTTGAAGACATAATTAATCTGATCACACAGGGAGAGAATCCAATTTACAAGCAAGCAACATCAACATTTAAGAATCCCACATATGGAGGCCAGTGATCTGAGATTGTTCATATGGAGGCCAGTGATCTGAGAGTGTTCGTATGGAGGCCAGTGATCTGAGAGTGTTTACCAAGTGCATGTTAGATAATGTGTTGGTTTGAAGTTAGTTTTGGGTGTAAAACAGTTGTTCAGGGTCAAGTGTTAACTTATGCAAAAGATTTGTTTTTTTCTACTAGGGTTCTTGTATTGTCACATAAGAATGTATGTGTATCTTAAGAGAAAAATCAACCAGTCCTGAGCAAGCAATACTTGTGTAAGTGATGACATAAAATGGAATAACATTAACTGGGATATGTATGCAGCAGTGTTGACAAGCTATGCATAGAACAGAAATACTCATTCAACTTCACTTATATTAGACACACTAGAATGCACAATAATTGGCTCCCTTAATTAACAATGTACAAATATTCCCAAGCTTAGAATCAGACAGACAGTTTTCTGTTACACCATTGTTGAGATCCTTGTTCATTTTATTGGATGTTTTAAAGACAGGCTGCTAAGTGTTACTGTTGTAACTATGAAGTTTTTTTTGTAAAGTTTTTAAGGGATCTTTTTTTTCATTGTGCAATTATTTAACTGCAAGGTGCTAATTTAATTTTTTTATGTGGTTTGGTCATGATGTGGAACTGCTGCTTAATGCATTTTTTGACCATCTTCCAAAAATATTATGTGTCTTTGGATAGCTCCAGAGCCTTAAGTTTTTTCAAATGCTAGATACTGTAGCGATGAAAGCCAAAAGTTGGACTGCCGTTACTCTCTTAAAACTTGATTGATTTATTGAACACCGTCCTCCCCATATGACATTGATTTCTATCAAGGTTTTCTTGATTTGGGCAACTTGCATGCTGCACTAAGAATATGAGTGAGATACAATGATTGATACTGTACTTTATTTCCTATGTGCCTGATGCTGTTCATAAAACATTAAGATTTACTTTTTCTCTAACAAACATTTCAGGGTATTTAAGTCAAATATTTGGTTTAAAATGTCTTTTTATTTCCTTACTTATTAAAAACTTTTTTTTTAGCTTAAATTTTCTTTTATGCCATAAATTATTTCTGATGAGTGGAAAAGTTATCTCCTCCTCTCCCCCCCCCCCCCCCCCCCCCAACCACTTAGTTACGGTCCATTTTTCACACATAAACCAGTGAGTTAAGACCATTTCCCCCCTGGTATTTTATAATTATAAAAATTTATCCTAGTTATTTTATTTCCATATTTTTAAAATTATTAAATAAATCATACATTTATTATGTAATCAATATGAATAATTATCATTTTTGAATAAAATGAAGTGGGCTTGTAGCTCCAAAGGTGGTATTGTTGGGGAATTAGGATGTCAGGTCCTTAAGCAGGATGTACAATTTGTAAATACTTTAAGAATATTAGCCTGACCTTTATTCCATGACAATAATTCTTTTGTCTAGATCTGAAAATAATTTCATCTTTATTATTATTAGTTAAAAACCAATTAAAAAAATATATTTGGAATATTTTATTGGACCGTCCATTAGATGAACAACTTTAGAACCTCTTTGAGTTTGATTAGGTTACTTTTTTAAAACAAGTTTTTACCACAATCCATTGCACTTGTACTCTATTTTATGTTCTTTATCTGAAGTCTTTTAGACTATTCACGGATCTTTATGCATTTATTCTTTTAACAAAGATCAAAATCTCATTAGAAAATTAAGAAATTTATTTTTCGTACCAAAGTAGCAGCACTCAAGATTTAGGTGCCTTTAAGAAATATACCAGTAGTCGGGACCCCATTATAACTAAACTATTTAAATATCTGTGTTACAATAAGAGCAGTTTCCAAACTGTTGATCTTCAAGTAGTCAAATATGGGACGCCAGAGCAAGTAAGATTTGCCTGTGCTCTTAATTTTAAATGGAATTCACTCGTAATCCACCATTTTTAAAATGTAGCTGGTTAACAAAATGCCACATCAGTGCCGAAACCCAAGTGCAAAATTTTTGGTCATTTCTTTTCCTAAAATATTTGTTTAACTTCAAAAAAAAAAGAATAAAACTAACTAATTAAAAAATAGAATTATACTAGATACTAATTAAAAATAAAAACTTAAAAGAAAAAGGATGAGAGTGACTCATTTAAAAATTCATTTAAGAAATCCCGTTCCTGTTGAATTATATACAATATTTATTTAACATCTTTTTGTACTAGTTGTTTACTATTGCTATGCAAAATGCATAATAACCTTTCATGATGTTGTATTATCATAGCAATATAAGTCAAACAATTTCACGCATTAATGTTTCATTGCAAACTAATGATATTTTCATCTTTCCATATTTTTTATTGACATTTGTTTTTACATTCAATGTTGGCTTTGTCTGGCTCACGTTGTTGAGATAACTGGTTTGTGTTTTCTTTATTTTAGGTCAAGTTTTTTAATCCAACATTCGCACTAACTTATTGTTCACAAGCAAAACATAAGATATTTCTCATAACTTAGATTAGCCAGTTGTTATCAAATATATGTATTAATGATATTGGAGAAAGGTGGGCAGATGGCATAGACTTACCATGGTAACGTACAAAAAGTGATGTAGTGTTAGACTTAACATGGTACAAAAAGTGATTTACTGTTAGACTTAACATGGTACAAAAAGTGATGTAGTGTTAGACTTAAAATATGGTACAAAAAGTGATTTACTGTTAGACTTAACATGGTACAAAAAGTGATGTAGTGTTAGACTTAACATGGTACAAAAAGTGATTTACTGTTAGACTTAACATGGTACAAAAAGTGATTTACTGTTAGACTTAACATGGTACAAAAAGTGATGTAGTGTTAGACTTAACATGGTACAAAAAGTGATTTACTGTTAGACTTAACATGGTACAAAAAGTGATGTAATATTAGACTTAACATGGTACAAAAAGTGATTTACTGTTAGACTTAACATGGTACAAAAAGTGTAGTGTTAGACTTAACATGGTACAAAAAGTGATGTAGTGTTAGACTTAACATGGTACAAAAAGTGATGTAGTGTTAGACTTAACATGGTACAAAAAGTGATTTACTGTTAGACTTGCATGGTACAAAAAGTGATGTAGTGTTAGACTTAACATGGTACAAAAAGTGATGTAGTGTTAGACTTAACTTGCCATGGTTCAAAAAGTGATGTAGTGTTAGACTTAACTTGCCATGGTACAAAAAGTGATGTAGTGTTAGACTTAACTTGCCATGGTTCAAAAAGTGATGTACTTTTATGTCACAGACTTACTATGGTACAGAATGTATCATCTAATTTTTAAAATCAAATAATTTTAAGGCAACTGACGTGTTGTCTCACGTCTGCTTGTGACAGTGAGATTAAAATAACAACAAACTTGTTTTGTACTCCCCAAAGGGGTAAATGATCAGTAAGAATAGCTATAAATTACTTTTCATCAATTCATTGATGAAGATAAATAACAAGGTATTGCTAACATTAAATGTTGTAGTTAAATGGACCAACTGTACGACAAACATGGACAGTTAAATGTAGTTAAAAGGGCCAACTGTACGACAAACATGGACAGTTAAATGTAGTTAAATGGACCAACTGTAGGACAAACATGGACAGTTAAATGTAGTTAAATGGACAAACTGTACGACAAACATGGACAGTTAAATGTAGTTAAATGGACCAACTGTACGACAAACATGGACAGTTAAATGTAGTTAAAAGGGCCAACTGTACGACAAACATGGACAGTTAAATGTAGTTAAATGGACCAACTGTAGGACAAACATGGACAGTTAAATGTAGTTAAATGGACCAACTGTAGGACAAACATGGACAGTTAAATGTTGTAATGAAATAGGCCAGCTGTACAAACACGTAAAATTAGGAGTTTATCTGAAATTTTTTTAAGGTAAAATAAATAAGACTGATATTATTTAACCTTTAACTTTAAGACAATATTTGACCTTTAAGCTGCTGTCATTTCCTAGAAATTAAAAAACATGGGGAACTAAGAAATATCTTTTAGAACAAAGTAAGATGAAAATTTCAAATTATGATTCTCATTCTATAAATATAAAGCTTGAAAAATAATCATGGCCTGATTTAAGATAGATTTGATCTTAGTAATATAAATGATACCGTACTTTAAATTGTAAGTTACCTTGGAAATATAAACTGTACTTATGTTGTAAGTTGACCGTATCAAATGAAATTGTACGTTACGTTGTATCAAATTAAATAGTACTTTATATATGGCAAGCATTGAGTACATGAAATGTTTGTCAGGAATCCATTTTTTAAAAACAAATTCTGCATGATTATATTATTGATGTATCTGAGTTTGCTGTGCAATAGACTGATGGATATGTCTAGACATAGGATATGCACTTAGTCAATGAAGTCTATGGATAGTCTAGAACTATGGTACCAGTATATAATTTGTTAACTATATGAAAATATATGGACCAGTTATTTCACACACACTCCCCCCACCCCACACTGAAGAGTTTAAAAATAAAGGTCTCTATCCCACATCAGGGAGATTGTATTTTCTGCCAGTTTAGGTCCACCACATATTCAGTGTTAAAGAATAAAAGTAAAACTTATTTTAAGTGAAATATATGTGTATTGCTATCAATGTATTTACAACAAGAACAGTGTTTTTAACAGTAGTGCCCTGTCCAACATTTCTCCCACACATTGCTCCCACACATTTCTCCCACACATTTCTCTTCCTCTGGTTTGATGAAACGTAAATAAACTTCATATCCCACCATAATCTTTAAACTGCCCCAAGTTGAGAAACACTGGTCACTATGGTATACAGGTGGTCTACTTGGTCACTCTATGGCAGTGTAATAAATATTGCACTGGTCCCTGTTGCAGTGTTAAAACGTGTCCACCGGTCCAAACTTAAACGTTTGGGAAATTCTGCTCTATTGTATACAGTTAGTCATCTACTCTACTTATCCAGAGGTCATGGTAATTTCCTTTTTAAATCCTTCATTCATGAAGCCTTATATGCATGCTAATGCTAACGTGTTATGATGTATTTATATACTGGCCTATACTTGATATTGATCTAGTCTCATTGTAGTCTATCGATTGTTTCAGTTCTTTTAACTGATATTTGTTTGTGTAGTTCTTGCGTCACTTCTTTTATAATCACATTTTACAGACGTAATCATTCAAAAAATGCTTTTAATTTATTAAACATCTGTTTTCTAATGACGTATTGCCCTATTATTTCTGTTCATAACAAAATGATGTAACATATTGTATAAACATTATTTATTTACTTTAAAACCAGAACAAGGAGTCTGGAATAATATCGAATTCAGAACAAGAAGTCTGGAACAATATCAAATTCAGAACAAGAAGTCTGGAATAATATCGAATTCAGAACAATAAGTCTGGAATTATATCGAATTCAGAACAAGATGTCTGGAGTAATATAATAATTCAGTGTATAAAAAATTTCTTCACCATATCACTGTGTGACATCAAACAACTGCAGCTATGATTTTTTTAGCTCCTGAGTGTAGAAATAATTTATTGCTCCACCGTGCTGCCATGATTTTTTGCTACTTGATGGATATGTAAATAATTTTTAAAAACAGTGAAATGCATTTCGGGGTGCTCTGCAGAGGGAGACAACTTCGGTTCATAGAAAGTGCAGAGCCGTCATGCAACTTTCAGAGAACCCCTGCCACTTCCGTCCGAACAAATTTCTGGATACGGATACTTAGTGTAGGCGTACCAAAAGTGTAAGACAATGCTGGATACGGATACGTAGTGTAGGCGTACCAAAAGTCTAAGACAATGCTGGATACGGATAATTAGTGTAGGCGTACCAAAAGTCTAAGACACTGCTGGATACGGATACTTCGTTCAGTCGTACCAAAAGTCTAAGACAATGCTGGATACGGATACTTAGTTCAGGCGTACCAAAAATCTACGACAGACGAGGCTATGCACATTGCTATGAAAACCACTCTTTAAAAAGGAAAAGGGTGGAGGAATATAAGGATTCAAGAAGACTAATAGGTCAGGAAAATGGGAAATGTTTGTAGTGTACTATGTCTGAACGTATTAATGGCCCATTTACTTACAGAATTTGAATATGATTAGTAATCATTGATTAGCACACATAATTTGTCACTAATCAAGCACTTATTTTGTTACACTATAGAAGAATGGTCTAGCAGAACACAGTATGTGGAAGCTTGAATTAAGAAATGGGACCAAAAGTCAAGAACGTTTCGGCTAAGAGATTTCCTCAGCAGACAGGACAGCTAAAAAAAGGACAAGAAATTGAAACAATTGAAAAACTTAAGTGATAGCCACTTTGTTATTGCCGGAGGCCGGAAGTGAACGAATTTTTGTTATGAATTGTTACTCTGAAAAATAAGATGTTAAATCTTAAAGTAAAGGACAAAAATATTTTGGAGATGATGATTGAGTACTTTTATAGCGTACCCGGAAATTTGTTTGAAAGAAACCTCGTCGACGGAATATTGATAGACAGAAATTTGATCGAATCTGTTTTTCAGTTCACGCGTTAAAATTTTGCTTTAAATTTCTTTTTGAACGCATTACTTTGTTTTACTATAATAGTATGGTGCTTTCCAATAGAAATTTGATAAAAATATTAACGTTTGAACTGAAAAAATGATTCGACCAAATTTCCGTTCGATCATATTTCCGTCGAACAATTTTCCGTCGACGAAATTTCTTTCAAACAAATTTCCGGTAAACCTTTTATTTCGCTTGTGTCCATGCTATTTTAGCTTGCTCACTGATGTCCTCAAATCTAAAGAAAGAAGTCGATGGTTCTTAAAGGAATTTATTTTCGATGTCCCTCGAAAATGGAGGCAAAATGTTCCACAATTTAGCCGCCATGGCTTCAAGAGAGCGCACCCCGTATGATTTCTTTTTGTGTCCATCCACACTGGGAACTCTCAGTAAGGACCGTGTTGGCAGATTCTGTGTCGATACATGTTTAGAAATCAGTTTTTGAAGATTTATAGGTGTAGAGTTTTCAATACAGCTGTACGCCAGGGACAGAATTTTGTGGTCAATGATCTCACTCACCGGAAGCCAGTGGAGATCTTTAAGAACTGTCAACCCTGAAATCCTTTTATAAAAATTTCTTGACGCATGAAACTTCATTTACACATTTTTCAATTCAAACCCTGAAACTTAACAAAACTCAAAAAATTCATTAACTGTAGAAATAATTTCTTGTGCAATGATTACATCATATTATCATATATGCATATATTTATCCAAAATGGATCCGGACACGCAGCGCCGCCATTTGCACCTGGGTCCCATTAGACTCAATGCTATTCGGATGTCATTTGTGGTAATTTATTTTAGTTAAACCGAAAAAGTAAGTTTACAAACGTATAGTCCATTCAATTATCTTTCATTTGATACCTCATTTTGTCTTACAAACCCAACAATAATATTCTAAATAGTTTTTTAATTCCAAACCTCTCACTTCTGGTACCCGGGTGCGAAAAGTCGCAGCCTAAAAATATGTATCAATCATTTGCAACAAACTTACACAAAATGATATGCAGTGTGTCTCTTTGATGTCTGAAATATAAATCAGTGTTGAAATAAGGAAGAACATCAAAAAAGCATCAATTATTTACAACAAATAAAAAACAAATGCTTGGCAAAATGTGTTAGAAATCACGTTATATTTTTGTGAAGAATTCGGTAATGGGTGTAGTATTGTGGGTATCCGTATAATGTCGAGACAAATTTCTAAAACACAGGTCTTGAGATGGTGAAGATTGTTTTGCTGATAAGGTTGTCACAGCGGATGGCAGAATTGTCACAGCAGGTGACAGAGTTGACACAGAAGATGACACAGTTGATGTACGTAAGGACGGCACAGTTGAAGCAAAGGAAGGCAATGCAGAAGCTGAGGATGATAGTGGTGGGTGTAGAATTTCTGAGGTGGATTATTAAACTAACTTTTCCATAGTGTCTCTTTCCAGTAGCTCCATGAATTCTTGATGGTGCTGCCTGGCGAAGAAGGGCATCTTGCTTGTGTCTCACTGTGCCAGGATGCAGTAGATGACCAGCAGTGTTACTTGTGGCTCACTGTGCCAGGATGCAGTAGATGACCAGCAGTGTTACTTGTGGCTCACTGTGCCAGGATGCAGTAGATGACCAGCAGTGTTACTTGTGGCTCACTGTGCCAGGATGCAGTAGATGACCAGCAGTGTGTCTTGTGTCTCATTATGCCAGGATGCAGTAGATGACCAGCAGTGTGTTTTGTGCCTCATTGTGCCAGGATGCAGTAGATGACCAGCAGTGTGTCTTGTGTCTCATTATGCCAGGATGCAGTAGATGACCAGCAGTGTGTTTTGTGCCTCATTATGCCAGGATGCAGTAGATGACCAGCAGTGTGTCTTGTGTCTCACTGTGCCAGGATGCAGTAGATGACCAGCAGTGTTACTTGTGGCTCACTGTGCCAGGATGCAGTAGATGACCAGCAGTGTGTCTTGTGTCTCATTATGCCAGGATGCAGTAGATGACCAGCAGTGTGTTTTGTGCCTCATTGTGCCAGGATGCAGTAGATGACCAGCAGTGTTACTTGTGGCTCACTGTGCCAGGATGCAGTAGATGACCAGCAGTGTGTTTTGTGCCTCATTGTGCCAGGATGCAGTGGATGACCAGCAGTGTGTCTTGTGTCTCACTGTGCCAGGATGCAGTTGATGACCAGCAGTGTGTCTTGTGTCTCATTGTGCCAGGATGCAGTGGATGACAAGCAGTGTGTTTTATTCCTCATTGTGCCAGGGTGAAGTGGATGACCAGCAGTGTGTTTTGTGCCTCATTGTGCCAGGATGCAGTGGATGACCAGCAGTGTGTTTCGTGCCTCATTGTGCCAGGATGCAGTGGATGACCAGCAGTGTGTTTCGTGCCTCATTGTGCCAGGATGCAGTGGATGACCAGCAGTGTGTCTTGTGTCTCACTGTGCCAGGATGCAGTAGATGACGAGCAGTGTGTCTTGTGTCTCATTGTGCCAGGATGCAGTGGATGACAAGCAGTGTGTTTTATTCCTCATTGTGCCAGGGTGCAGTGGATGACCAGCAGTGTGTTTTGTGCCTCATTGTGCCAGGATGCAGTGGATGACCAGCAGTGTGTTTCGTGCCTCATTGTGCCAGGATGCAGTAGATGACCAGCAGTGTGTTTTGTGTCTCACTGTGCCAGGATGCAGTGGATGACCAGCAGTGTGTCTTGTGCCTCACTGTGCCAGGATGCAGTAGATGACCAGCAGTGTGTTTTGTGTCTCACTGTGCCAGGTTGCAGTGGATGACCAGCAGTGTGTCTTGTGTCTCACTGTGCCAGGATGCAGTTGATGACGAGCAGTGTGTCTTGTGTCTCACTGTGCCAGGATGCAGTGGATGATCAGCAGTGTGTTTTGTGTCTCACTGTGCCAGGATGCAGTGGATGACCAGGATGCAGTGGATGACCAGGATGCAGTGGATGACCAGTATGCAGTGGATGACCAGGATGCAGTGGATGACCAGGATGCAGTGGATGACCAGCAGTGTATCTTGTGTGTCTCACTGTGCCAGGATCCAGTGGATGACCAGGATGCAGTGGATGACCAGCAGTGTATCTTGTGTGTCTCACTGGACCAGGATGCAGTGGATGACCAGGATGCAGTGGATGACCAGGATGCAGTGGATGACCAGGATGCAGTGGATGACCAGGATGCAGTGGATAACCAGGATGCAGTGGATGACCAGCAGTGTATCTTGTGTGTCTCACTGTGCCAGGATGCAGTGGATGACCAGGATGCAGTGGATGACCAGCAGTGTATCTTGTGTGTCTCACTGGGCCAGGATGCTTTGGATGACCAGCAGTGTATCTTGTGTGTCTCACTGTGCCAGGATGCAGTGGATGACCAGGATGCAGTGGATGACCAGGATGCAGTGGATGACCAGCAGTGTGTCTTGTGTCTCACTGTGCAGTGAATGACCAGCAGTGCGTCTTGTGTCTCACCGTGCTCCTAAGTGTTCCACGTCGCAGTAGTTGTGGTAATTTTCATTGTGTCATACCGCCTGCGGGACTTCGGGTGTTATTTCAGAGTTTGCCTTCTCTTAGTCTTAGATGAGTTGCCTTCTGTTAGTCTTAGATGAATTGCCATCCAAGGTTAACAAATCCCATCCACACAGGGTGCTAGTGGAGTCCCATCCACCCGGGGTGCTGGTGGGGTCCCATTCACCCGGGGTGCTGGTGGGGTCCCATCCACCCGGGGTGCTGGTGGAGTCCCATTCACCCGGGGTGCTGGTGGAGTCCCATCCACCCGGGGTGCTGGTGGAGTTCCATCCACCCGGGGTGCTAATGGAGTCCCATCCAGCCGGGGTGCTGGTGGAGTCCCATCCACCCGGGTTGCTGGTGGAGTCCCATCTACCCGGGTTGCTGGTGTTGTTTTTGTCGTCTAGGCTTTTAGCTGGGATTGCCTCAGTTAAGCCACCATCCAGGTTTGCGCCTCGTGTCTACCCGACGGTGCCTTGCTTTGTGTTGATGTGTTGTCTGCTGTTGCTTGGCCTTGACCTCCAGCCAACCATCAGGCATTGTTTTTAAATGTAATTTTATTTCCGAGCGTTGACACAGCCAAGATTTTGTTAAACAGTATGCAACTATGCATGTAAATTATATTTCTATTGTTACGAAGAAGGCATATTAGTAGAAACCAACAATAAACATTGTTTATGTTGAAAAGAATCTTTATCTTACACAGTGGCGTAGCTAGGGTTGGTGTCACCCGGTGCGGTAAACTGTTGGTGTCACCCGTGGCGGTAAAATGTTGGTGTCACCCGGTGCGGTCCGCAACTCCCGCCGCCACTGATTCACAGATACTGCTTGTATGTAAGTTTGTATCAATCCGCCATTGAAAACCATGACGGGGCAAGGAATATCTAAGTAAGAAAACAAGAGTGTTCTATGGTTCTATCGCCAAGCAAAGTAGATCTTAACTTCGGCGTGCATTGACACACACAGACGATGGAGCAAGATGGCGACCTGAAACGGAAAGTTTCCAAAGCAAGTTCAACTTTATTACTATATAATAAGACCCGTTCATCACAGGAACCAAATACTGTCAATACGCTAGTGTGCTTGCGTAGTTGGATAGCCGATGACATGTAAACAAGAAACGGCTTGTGCTATTTAATTAATTAAATTTACAACTTTTCGTCCATATCTGTAACTAGAGAAGTTTTTTTATTTAATCGAAACTGATTATTGATTCATCGTTAATTATAGAAAAGTTAATTATTAATATTAAATTAATCTTAGCATCCATAACTCTATATATTTTTAATTTATTTATGCTGTACAGTTTTGCTATCGCGTAGTTGTTCTGCATGATGGGGTTGCTTTAATTTGTTCTTTTAGCAAGGCGAGTTGGTCAAACGCTCGGCAGAGCTAGTTAGCAGAGCTTTTATCACCTCAACACAGTCTACCTCCCCAGCTGTTTGCCACTTGCCAGTTGGATGTCAGACGAACACAACAAAAAGACGTGACGTTGGTCAGTAAGTGATCCGTGCACAGCTGGAATAGTCTCGAATGTCTGGATCTGTTTTGGCCGTATCCGGTTTCATCCATTATCAGTCTTACTTCTGTCTATCGTTTACATTAAAACTGAAATCGATTCCTCCAACATTTAACATTCCGTAAATTAACTCAGTTAGTATGTAACATGTTTTTATGTGTCAAAATGTTTCGACTTCAAGGGTGTTTACAGTAAACTATTTGTTTCATGATTCAGAAATTGCATAGTAATGTACTTACACCTTTGCACCGGTACCCACTGATGGATGCTGGGAAGACCGAGGGAAAGTATCTGCTGCCATTTTTTTTAAAAAAGGAGGGCATTGGGATCTAGATATTTCTAAAAATGTCGGCCAACGGAGAATTTGCTCCTGGCATAGAAGGTAAGTTTTTATAGGTGTTTTGTAAATGTCGTAATAAAAAGCCGTTAACTACCCCCCTCTCCCCCACCCACATTCCGACATTCTGGAATTTCAAGCTCTAAGGGTGCAGGGGCGTACTGAGGAGTATTGGCACCCACGACAAGCTAGAAACCTATATTAATGTTATAATTATATATATTATATGGTCTGCAAGGTAAACCGCTTATTTTGTTAATAATAATAGAAAAGAAAGAAAGAAAAAAATCAAGATAAAACGAATTTTTAAAATAATTCTTCGTCTGTCTCACCTTTTGTCCTTTCAAGTGGCACCCACGACACATACTGTGGGCACAGTGACAACACACATGTACAGTGACAACACACGCGTACAATGACAACACACGGGTACAATGACAACACACGGGTACAGTGACAACACACGGGTACGGTGACAACACACAGGTACATTTACAACACACTGGTACAGTGACAGCAAACGGGTACAGTGACAACACACGGGTACAATGACAACACACGGGTACAGTGACAGCAAACGGGACAGTGACAACACACGGGTACAATGACAGCACACGGGTACAGTGACAACACACGGGTACAATGACAACACACTGGTACAGTGACAGCAAACGGGTACAGTGACAACACACGCTTTTGTCTAATGTGATACAACTATTATTAAATGGTACAATATTGTACCCCTGTTATTTCCATGTACAGGGCCATGTGTAGGACGAACGCCTTGGGCGCTAACACCAAAGGGGCGTCAAAAATCCACTAGCGTTGGAAGGGGATCTTTTTTAGTTTATTTTAGCGCAATAGCCACTAAAGGGCGCAGTTTGTTTAAGCGCAATGGGAATCAAAGGGCGCAGTTTTTTTTATCGCAATAGTCATTAAAAGGCGCAGTTAGTTTTTGCGCAGTAGCCATAACAGGGTGGACTTTGAAAAGTGCACGTCTTTTGATGACGTCATTATGACAGGATATCTTTTTTGGACCAGTTAAAAAAATACATCTATTGATGAAGTAGTTTAACGAAATAAATACATTGGAACATCGGTTAACAAACTAATTCCGAGTCTCCGTTGCTAACCGATAGTATTTTTTAAAATTGAAATCAGTGTCAGTTTAATTAATCTGTTCCAGCTATAGAAAATATGTTTTTAAGTTTTTTAGCGCGTTTATGTAATGAAAAAAATATTTCAAGCCTGCCCAAGTCTTTCTACACTATGAATTCCACGTCACCGACGAAATTAATCCAACGTCACTTTGACTCATTGTTTTAGCCAATCACTTTGACTACATGTTTTGACCAATCACTTTGACTATGTGGACCAGATACAGTTTTGACAGTACTAAAGAACTCTCCTTCACGTGGCCCGCCTATGTGGACCAAATACAGTTTTGACAGTACTAAAGAACTCTCCTTCACGTGGCCCGCCTATGTGGACCAGATACAGTTTTGACAGTACTAAAGAACTCTCCTTCACGTGGCCCGCCTATGTGTTGTGACGACCATTTCTCAAATAAATGATCAGATTTATGAAGTCATATATTATGTCATCTCTGCCTGTTTGAAGACCAGCATCCACATATTACTTTGAACTTTCGGGTTTATTTCACTTTATTAATCTACACCGCCTTACCCTGATATATGATAAATGTACATCATCTAACCCTGATATATGATAAATGTACATCATCTTACCCTGATATATGATTAATCTACATCATCTTACCCTGATATATCATCAATCTCAATTACATTACCCTAGTATATTAATCTACATCACCCTAACCATGTATATCTCCAATCTTCATCAACCTTACCCTGATATATCACTACATCCCTTCAACCTGGTATATCACTACATTACATCACAGTGGTATCTCACAACATTGCCTCATCCTGATATATCACTACATCCCCTCATCCTGGTATCTCCCTACATTATATTACCCTGGTATTTCACAACATTACCCCACCCCGGTATATCCGTATATTATTTCCAACTTGTATATCACTACATTACATCACCCTGGTATATCACTACATTATATCACCCTGGTATATCACTACATTACATACTCTTGTATTTCACTACATTACCTCGCACTGGTATATCACCACATATTATCACCCTGGTATATCACTACATATCATCACCCTGGTATTTCACTACATTACGTCACCATGGTATTTCACTACATTACCTCACTCTGGTATTTCACTACATTATATTACTCTGGTTTTTCACAACATTACGCCATCCCGGTATATCCGTATATTATTTCCAATTTGTATATCACTACATATCACCCCCTGGTATATCAATACATTACATCACCCTTGTATTTCACTACATTACATCACCCTGGTATATCAGGACAATATTTCCTCCATGTATTTCATTACATCACCATCATCTTTACAGCGGAGCTCTACTTGTTTCATGAAAATATTCTGTTGGTAATCCATGTGGATATCTGAATAAGCCGACCGTTGATCGGCTGAAGCTTACTATGAACACCAGAAAAGAAAGATACAATGAACATAAAATGCTACCATAAGCTAATGGAGGTATAAAGTAATGATATATGCTATTCGAATTATAGGCTATAAACTATTGAAGATTATTGCTGTCTGTTATCCAATATGTGGTTTAAAGCAATAATTCCATCAGCCAAGTATACATTTAGACAACTAACTTGTCAGCAAAATTCCTTTACACTGTAAAGAAGTTAATGGTTTAGCAAAACAGCATTCAATGTTATTACTTGTTATACATTCTAATGCGTATCCGGAAATTTGGTTAAAAGAAATTTCGTCGACGGCAAATTGATCGACGAAAGTTTGATCGAACGGAAGTTTGGTTGAATTTTATTTTTAGTTCACCTGATCAAATTTTGAGTCAGATTTAGTTTTAGTTATAGTATAATAAACTGAACTATAGTAATATTCTTATAACCCACCCACGTTGACACAGCAGATTAGATTCACCATTTCAGAACAAAGCAAATATTATGTGCACCAAACGCAGTTTTTTATACGAGAATCTCAGCGCAGTTATCGGAAATTTCATTTTATTTTTCCCTTGAAAACGGGAAAATAACGGATTTTGTGGGGGTGGGTTTGGGGGTTGGGGCTGCACGTTTGATATAATGCGTTGTCATCGGAAACGAGTCTATGTAAGTATGTTCCAAGTTTCAGCTCGATAGATAGAAAGGAAGTGGGGCAATTAGCCGTTCGAAGATTTTGCCATCCAGCCAGGTAGGGTGCAGGACTGTCTGTAGGCCTTTTTGTTTAAAGGCCGGCAGGTAGGGTGTAGGACTGTCTGTAGGCCTTTTGTTTAAAGGCCGGCAGGTAGGGTGCAGAACTGTCTGTAGGCTTTTTTGTTTAAAGGCCGGCAGGTAGGGTGCAGGACTGTCTGTAGGCCTTTTTGTTTAAAGGCCGGCAGGTAGGGTGCAGGACTGTCTGTAGGCCTTTTTGTTTAAAGGCCGGCAGGTAGGGTGCAGGACTGTCTGTAGGCCTTTTTGTTTAAAGGCCGGCAGGTAGGGTGTAGGACTGTCTGTAGGCCTTTTTGTTTAAAGGCCTGCAGGTAGGGTGTAGGCCTGTCTGTATGCCTTTTTGTTTAAAGGCCGGCAGGTAGGGTGTAGGCCTGTCTGTAGGCCTTTTTGTTTAAAGGCCAGCAGGTAGGGCATAGGCCTGTCTGTCTGTAGGCCTTTTTGTTTAAAGGCCAGCAGGCAGGGTGTAGGCCTGTCTGTATGTCTTTTTGTTTAAAGGCCGGCAGGTAGGGTGTAGGCCTGTCTGTAGGCCTTTTTGTTTAAAGGCCAGCAGGTAGGGTTTAGGCCTGTCTGTAGGCCTTTTTGTTTAAAGGCCGGCAGGTAGGGTGTAGGCCTGTCTGTAGGCCTTTTGTTTAAAGGCCAGCAGGTAGGGTTTAGGCCTGTCTGTATGCCTTTTGTTTAAAGGCCGGCAGGTAGGGTGTAGGCCTGTCTGTAGGCCTTTTGTTTAAAGGCTAGCAGGTTGGGTGTAGGACTGTCTTTAGGCCTTTTGTTTAAAGGCCAGCAGGTAGAGTGTTGGACTCTCTGTAGGCCTTTTGTTTAAAGGCCAGCAGGTAGGATGTAGGACTGTCTGTAGGACTATTGTTTAAAGGCCGGCAGATAAGGTGTAGGCATGTTTATGTGCCAGTTGTTTAATGGCCGGCATATATTACAGAATATGAGAAACAAGGTATTTTCTCAAAATACCCGTCTCAAAATACCCGGGCCCGTTGTAAAAAAACTGTCCCTGGTTAAGCCCTAGTATTAAATATTTGAAAATAAAACAAAAGACTTTATTAATATATATTAAAATTTCTATTAAAAAGCTCAGAAAGATTTCACCATAAAGACCTATATATCTCACTAACCCTTAAAAGATCCTGTACTTTTTTGGGTTTCGGTACCTACTTACACACCCTTGATCTAATCAGTTGACAGCTGTCATGTCATGTTTATAATGATAAGAATAATCTTACACGTCTTCCTGCAAATAATGAGAATAAGCTTACACGTCTTCCTGCAGCTTCAGAATTCCAACCAGTTGACAGCTGTCTTGCCATGTTTATAATAATGAGAATAATCTTACACGTCTTCCTGCAGCTTGAGAATAATCTTACACGTCTTCCTGCAGCTTCAGAATTCCAACCAGTTGGTTCCTATTAAAATCAATTTAACCGACCAATTCTTTCTTCTGCAGAGCCCATCTCCAACGGTCTGACAGGTGACGTGAAGAATGACCGCCAATATCTTATTCCAGGGAGTCTTTATAAAAAATATACGGACGACCCGCCGACTGATGAGAAACCTGAAAAGCCCAAAAAACCTCCTAAAATTGGATTCTTTAAACTAGTACGGTACCCCGTAGATAGTCTCATTGTGCTTGTAATGATTGGAAACAGTGGTACATCTTAGTGTGCTTGTGATGATTTGAAGCAGTGGTACACTTTAGTTTTAGTGTGCTTGTAATGATTGGAAGCAGTGGTACACTTTAGTTTTAGTGTGCTTGTAATGATTGGAAGCAGTGGTACACTTTAGTTTTAGTGTGCTTGTAATGATTGGAAGCAGTGGTACACTTAAGTTTTAGTGTGCTTGTAATGATTGGAAGCAGTGGTACTACCTAGTGTGCTTGTAATGATTGGAAGCAGTGGTACTACTTAGTGTGCTTGTAATGATTGGAAGCAGTGGTACTGCCTAGTGTGCTACTTATGAAGCACTACAGGTTTACATCGTATGAATGTTCCAACATGCAGAACAAAGAAAGACACTTTTTTCCACTGATGCTGTGGTCATCATTATGATTATAGCTTGTCCTGGTCAACTCCCTTATTTTCTCACAACAACCCCCACCCCCCACCCAACAGTTCCGATTCGCTGACAAACTGGATTACGTCATGCTGACGACTGGCGTCATAGGGGCCATTGGTAATGGCGTCTCGTGGCCCTTCATGGTCATCCTGTTCTCATCAATCGTGGAAGACTTTGTCAATCAAGGGAAGTATGAGATTTTACTGGACAAAATGTCGTTCGTCCTGGATCTGTTCAACATTAGCAAGGATGATGCACGGACAGATATCGACATGTTCAAGTGAGTTATAGCCAGTCTGATTATGTAGTGGTTAAATGCCCAGGTAAGTTATAACCAGTCTGATTATGTAGTGGTTAAATGTCCAGGTAAGTTATAGCCATTCCGATTATGTAGTGGTTAAATGTTGAGGTAAGTTATAACCAGTCTGATAATGTGGTGGTTAAATGTCCAGGTAAGCTATAACCAGTCTGATAATGTAGTGGTTAAATGTCGAGGTAAGTTATAACCAGTCTGATTAAGTAGTAGTTAAATAAATCTATACATAAGCATAGAGCTATTCTAATAAAAAAGAAAGTAGATAGTTACTTATAGTAAATAATAAGGCTAAGTTTGGTCGTTATATTTTCGTATATTCATAATTTGTTTTTTAATCCATGATTTATTTGGTCAATACAACCAGGGTTTCTTTCAGGCATATCTCCAGGGGATGGGTGCATTGCTCCCGGGGAAAGTCAAGTGCCCCCTCCCGGAGCAAAATGTGTAAACAATATAAAGATTATATATGAAGAGCTGATTTTCAAAATGCTGTATATCCATTTAGGGGGTTTTGAGATTATTCAACTTTTTACAAAAAATTAACAAATCGTTTAGAGGATTAAATCATTTTTAGACACATATAAAATATGAATATAATGTGTTTAGTATATAGAATTTACCATGTCCTAAACGAACCTGGTTTGCTCAACAAAATGGTTAGGTTTTTTCATTTTTTAAAAAATGGTGGATACCGCGTTTTGAAAATAAGCTCTTCATATATTTTTTATTTTATTAAAATGGACTAAGTTGTCTTTTTTAAACAGTGTTAAAAAAGATTAGCATGTGGTGCCTTTAACCGATTACAATTAGTGGAATCTATGAAATATCGCTACGCTCGATATATTTGATGATCTGTATATTTAAGGCTCTGCACCGGAATATCTTAAAGAACTGATTCATAAACACGTATCCTTAAAGAACCTGAGGTCTTCAAAACAGTCCTTACTGACAATTCCCAGTGTGGATGAACACAGAAAAAATTCTTACGGAGTGCGCTCTTTTGAAGCGATAGCGCCAAAATTATGGAATAGTTTGCCTCAATCTTTGAAGGGTATTGAAAAGGATAAAAATTATTTAAGAAACATTTAAAGACTTATTTGTTTAAATAGATTTAAGAAAACCAGAGCGAACTGTGCTAAAGTAGCATGGATACCAGCGCTATATAAATATCCAATCAATCAATCTTGTTAAAGGCGTATATTTTTTTAGTAATATACAATTATTTTTTTTGCATAGCCTAACACAAGCAGGTCAAGCACTTTTCCGTTTTGCCCCCCACCCCACCCCTTCCGCATCCCTTTCCACACTGTATTGAAAGATGAAATTAAGAAAATATCCTCATTACATCTTTAAACCCCTAAAATATCCGAGGCACCCAGCATCGTAAGGGTTGCTGGGAGCTCACGACGGTTCTAAGGTTAAGTGGCACCTACATTTTTAAACTAGGATCTCTTCCGTTGCTCTCCATTTAGGTGTAGAATGTTGCAAAACTACAACTAGATATGTGATAGAATGCATTCTTGTATCAGTGTTTCTTTCAGAAATTTTCCCCCGAGGGGGCACTTTTGACGTTGGGGGGGGGGGGCAGTGCCAGTTTTTCAGTGGCCAGAGGCGTAGCTAAGGGGTGGCAGGTGGGACATATGTCCCCGGGCTCCAGACTAGCGGGGGCATCTAATGGGCTAAAGGGTTAATGGACGAAAATAATAGGTTTCAGAGTTTAGCGGGGGGGGGGGGGGGGTGTGTAAAAATGAATCTTGTCCCCTGTCATCAAAGACTCACGTCAGTGACGTAGAAGTGGGGGGGGGGCCGAACATTTGGTCTTCCCAGGTGTCATTTTTTCTTTAGATAGAGCGGCGGGATTTTCGGACATCTGCAGAGTTTCTATCGAGAAAGGTAGCGTGGCAAAAAAGTTAACCCACCTAGGGTGGCGCTAACACTAGGCACGCCGCTGGGCAGTGTATATATCAGCACCAAATTCGGCTGTCATGGCAAGTAATTTTTATCGGGAAGTAGGGCAGCAGAAAATGTGTGATTGTTTAACAATCAAGAGGTGCATTTTGGAGTATACATGGGAGCCATTATGGCGACCAGTGCCAGACACAAACTAAATTCATTCTGGTTGTGGTGTGCCGAAGAAAATCATTTGACACAAGATTAGATTCAACCCGGTAGTCACATTGATCGACGTCAAGGAAAAAAAAAGGGGGAGGGGGTAGCAGAAATTGAGGAATCCGAAGAGTTTGAACAAAAGTGAGGGCAGGGGTCACCTTCATTTAAAAATAATAAATTCAAAATGCAGTACAACATACACCAACTATATGTGGACTACAAATCAGCTTATGATAGCTTAGACAGAAAATACATGAACGATGCTGTGCTGGAACTTGGAGTCGTTAACAAACTTACCCGACTCATACATATGACGATGGATAACTACAAAAGTAGAATCAAAGTACAGAGGGAGTACTTGAGGGAGTTCCCAATCAATCTGGGCCTCAGACGAGGAAATCCGTGTATCATTTTCAACATCACTTTAGAAAAAAGCATTAGAAACATACGTGTGAGCACCTGAGAGGTGGTACAGAACAACCATAAGGAACTTTATAAAGCCAGCCACTGCAATACCTGGCGTACACAGACGATATATTGCTACTTGGTAGAAACAGCATTGATGATATAATTAAAACTTTCAGGGAACTTGAAGATGTGTCGGTCAAAGCTGGTCTTGATGTAAATAAAGCGAAGGCAATGTTTATGATAATGTCAGGAAATACGCACTGATGACTTCATCAATATGAACATCTACGCCTTTGAGAGGGTAGCTACTTTCAAATATCTAGGGGTGACTATAAATAAGCAAGAGGAAATACAATCGGAGGTGCAAGAAAGAATAACAGCATGCAACCGTTCTTATTTCAATTTACAAAAGCTACTTCAAAGCAAAAATCTCGCTAAGGGAACAAAGAAGGCAGTATACACCACTATCACAAGACCAGTAGTGAGACTTGGTTCCTACCAGAAAAGCAGAGAACCTGCTAAATATATGACCCGATGATAGACAATTTTGTTTTGGGAATCCGTACAAACTAAGAGCTATATCAATTGTACAAATACCCATCCATAGTCACAACAATATAAAAAAAGGCAGACTGCCCTAGGCAGGACACATTGAAAGGATGCCGGATTCTACCTAGGGGCAGACGGCTCACCGGTCGACCAAGACTGAGATGGATTGACGATGTAGAGAATGGCTTACAAAGGTTGGGGTTCGCACATGGAGGTGTAAAGCGATGGATCGATCCCAATGGAAGAATGTGGTGGAGCAGGCCAGGGTACTAAATGGGATGAAGCGCCACTGATGTAAACATTTTTGACATTTGGGTGGGAAGCGCTAGAAATAACGATAATAACAAGACATCACTAACTCTTCCACCAGCACAATATTAAATAAATTAAGTCCAGTTGGGAGCCCTTAGGGTATGTTTTTTTATCTAGAGATACTCCTTAGCTTAGACTCGCTCCTTAAAACTTTATAGACCCCGGAAATTGTTTGATAAATTCAAAATGCAAGAATGCATTTTTTTTTACATACCGTAGTTAAATTTAGTTTCGGTGTGAGGTCTGCAACCCACATAACTGCATGAGGTCTCGTATATTTTAGGGGCTTAAAGTTGGGATGTAATTACATTAAATTATCAACTTTTACTGCTAGGTAGGGAAGGAAAAAACCGAAAATTAGCACAAGTGCCATAAAAAGTCAAGCGACGTCTCTGCTTGACTAAAAGTGTATTATGCAACCTTTTTTTTTAAATTGAAAAGTAATTTATTTTTAAAGTTATTATTTTAAAATATTTTTGGGATCAACGACATAAAAATAATGAATTTACTACAAAATATTTTTAAAATTAAGAAAAAATAATTCCTTCCAAAAAAAAAGGTATCCATCCCAAAAAAGAAATGCTAAAATAGTTTTACATTTTGAACGAATTTTGAATTCCAAGTTTCACCAAAGTCAAAAAGAAAAAAAAAGCTTTTCTGTACAAAATGCTAAAGACTATATCTTTATGGGTTTTCAAAATTGGTATTTATTTATAAATCATATGTAACCGACATAATTGTTTAGAAGTCAAGAACTGTTTACAAAAGACTCGTATATTTATTAATGTGTGATTTTTTTTCGTATAAATTATTAAAGTTTCAGTTCTCAATATTCAGTTGATTGAAATGTTAATTAAGAAATTTAGACTACTATAATTTGCTTCAGATCATTACAACTTGCCTCTTCGATATTATACTTGAAAACAATTTTTTTACCAATACCATATATTTTTTTTTAACTACTACCAAAAATGGCATTTACAAGATAATCGAAATACTCGAATTTTTTAATTCGTTGTTTAAATATATATTATATTCTTTCTACTGGATTATCATCTTAAAATATTTTTTTGTAAATAGTTCAAACAGCTGGGGAAGAGTGTTTATTATTATTATATTAACAGAGAAAAGTCATTGGGGATTTAATAAATAAAGACTATTTTTAAAAAAAAATCATTTTACTCTGTTCCCGAAACTGTGTTAAAAAAATAGAAACACTCGATTTAATAATTATGATGAAATGTCCACTATTTGTATGTAACGGGTAAATTCCTAATTTTTTGTTTTAAAATTATTATTATTATTTTTTTTAAATTTTCATTTTATCTATGTCAGCATACATCTATGGAATCTACTACATTAAAATGTTTGCTAAAAATGATTTTTAAAGCATGATGCTATTATACAATATAATTTGAAAACAGATTGCACATGTTTATTTCTTAGCAAGAACTATATTTAATTTACAGACATTATATCGATGAAAAGGTAGTTTAATACAGGGTTATTAAAAAGTCTTTCAACTTTTGCAGCTGCAAAATGTAATTAAATAAAAGATACCGATATCTGCGAATCAGAAAAAGTAAGATTTTAGCTTATGATCAGGAGCGGCCAATTTTCAAAACAATACGATATTTATAATCGATTTCTGCGAGCCTGTAACAAGATTAACCTGAACGCTATGGATCATCAATATATATCGAACAAAGCGATATTTTATTTGCTCAAATAGTTGTAATCGATTAAAGGCACACATTTCAATAACTTTTAAAAATTTTATAAAAATTAAATTTAGAGTAGTTTTTTTTATTATTATTATTTTTTTTTTCTGACACATTTTCCCCCGGGGGGGGGGCACTTGACTTGCTCCGGGGGGGGGGGCAGTGCCCCCCCCCCCGAGGTATGCCTGAAAGAAACACTGTTCTTGTATTTTTAATTTATCAAAAATGTTCTGGGGACTTTAAAGATGTCATAGGCGATATTAAGCTAGGACAAAAGCGTACCCTCAAGGGTGACAACTAGAATGATATAGTTTACCTCCCACTTATGCGGAATTTAAGATGTCTTTGTTCATTATTAGGGATAGTTTTGGCACTTCTATCCGAATGTTTCAAATGCAACATCAAAAGTGTCTGAAAGAAACAACAAATTCAAGCGCCCTCAGTTTCTGCCCTAATTCCCGATGAAAATGATCGCCGATTTTGGTATCGATAGATACACTTCCTAGTGGAGCAGCTACTATTAGTGCCGCCATGGGCGGACAAATATTTTAGCCGTCCCCTTTTCACGATACAAACTCTGCAGTGGTCCGTAAATGCCACACCTGCATATAATGAAAAAGTGACACCTGGGTGTGGACCACCCCATCCACCCTATTTCGATGACGCTAGCAGGGGCGTATCTACTGTGTTTGGCGTCGGTGACAAGATTCATTTTTACTCCCACCCCCCTCAATTCTGAAACTGATTATTTTAAACCATAAAATACCACCAAAGCCCTTTTCCCCTCACTGCTAGTCTGGCGCCCAGGGACATCTGCCCCATCTGCCACCCCTTAGATACACTTCTGGCCACTGGCAAACGGCACAGTCCCCCGAAAATTTGAACCCCCCCCCTGGGGGGAAATGTCTGAAAGAAACACTGTCTAACTAATCAATACATCCATTGTCTAACTAATCAATACATCCATTGTCGACTAATCAATACATCTATTGTCTATCTAATCAATACATCCAATCCACTGTCTAACTAATCAATACATCCACTGTGTAACTAATCAATACATCCATTGTCTAACTAATCAATACATCCATTGTCTATCTAGTCAATACATCCACTGTCTAACTAATCAATGCATCCACTCTCTAACTAATCAATACATCCACTGCCTAACTAATCAATACATCCACTGTGTAACTAATCAATACATCCATTGTCTAACTAATCAAGACATCCATTGTCGACTAATCAATACATCCATTGTTTATCTAATCAATACATCCAATCCACTGCCTAACTAATCAATACATCCATTGTCTATCTAGTCAATACATCCACTGTCTAACTAATCAATGTATCCACTGTCTAACTAATCATTACATCCATTGTCTAACTAATCTATATATCCATTGTCTAACAAATCAATACATCCATTGTCTATCTAGTCAATACATCCACTGTCTAACTAATCAATGTATCCACTGTCTAACTAATCATTACATCCATTGTCTAACTAATCTATACATCCATTGTCTAATTAATCAATACATTCACAATCTAGCTAATCAATACATCCACGGTCTAACTAATCAATACATCCACTGTCTAACTAATCAATACTTCCACTGTCTAACTAATCAATACATCCACTCTCTAACTAATCAATACATTCAGGGCCGGCCTTAGGCCAATGCAACCTATGCGGCCGCAGTGGGCCCCGCATTTTCATTGGCCCCACGCTAATTCTAGGTGTAAATGATTAAATGGAACCATTATAACTTATAATCATGTATAGGTCAGCGGGTTTATTCTGTTTTTACAGTGTTTTTAAATCTATTACGTCGTTGTTTCAAGTGATAAGACAAGTCAATAAAATTGAAAAAAAAGTGTAGCTGCTCGGGTGCTTTATCTCTAAACTCGTCATTTAAGGGAACTTAAGGTAAGGAAAAGGTTATGACAATGGTGCGAACATGAAGGCGTCCATTCTGGAGTTCAAAAACGGCTTTTAAATATTAAGAGCAGAGCATTTTTTACTCCATGTGCGTGTCATAATTACAATCTGGTGGTAGCAGACATGGTCAAAACATGCCCTGATGCGTTAACCTTTTTTGGAATTATACAACGCGTGTACACTATCTTTTCAGCATCTACAAAGAGATGGTCCTTATTCAGAAAGCATGTTTCCAATCTGTCTGTAAAACCTCTGTGCGAAACAAGGTGGGAATGTAGAATAGATAGTGTCAAAGCACTTCGTTATCATTTGCCTGAAATTTGTGACGCATTCAATAAATTAACTGAAGAGACTAATGATGCGATAATTAAAAGTGAAGCAGATATATGTGGGCGAGAATTAGCAGATCAAATGGAATCTTTAAGGCATATTCTACCAAATACCGCAAAAACCCCGATAGAAATTTTGGCTTATCTGTCCACTAATGAAAGATAAACTGCTTTCCCAAACTACTTTGTTGCACTATTTTTAACACTACCCGTAACTGTGGCATCTGGTGAAAGAAGATTCTCGAGCCTCAAACTAATCAAGAATTACTTGAGGTCAACAATCCACGAAGATAGATTGAACAATTTGGCAATTCTTGCTATGTAGGAAACAGAATTTTGATGATATACTGTATGACTTCGCTACACACAAGGCTCGTAAAGTAAAGTTAATTTGATCGTGATTTTGTACTTGGTAAAGAATAAAAAAATGCAAAGACGAATTTATTTTCTAATACAAAATCTTAATTTTCACTTATTATCCTTATCCATACCCAGACTGTGCCCCGCGCAATACGTTTCGCATAGGACCCGCAATTGTTAGGGCCGGCCCTGAATACATCCACTGTCTAACTAATCAATACATATACTATATAACTAATCAATACATGGACTGTGTAACAAACCAATACATCCACTGTGTAACCAATAAATACATCTAATTTGTAACCAATAAATACATCCATTGTCTAACTAATCAATACATCCATTTTCTACTAATCAATACATGCATCGTCTAATCAATACATCCATTGTCTAAATAATCATTACATCCATTGTATAACTAGTTAATTCATCCATTGTCTAACTAATCAATACATCCACTGTCTAACTAATCAATGCATCCACTGTCTAACTAATCAATTCATCCATTGTCTAACTAATCAATACATCCATTGTCTAACTAATCAATACATCCACTGTCTAGCTTATCAAATGTATCTATACCGGTAACTCTAGTTCAGTAGTTCTCAACCTTCCTATTGCCGCGACCCTTTAATACAATTCATCATTTTGTGGTGATACCCAATCATAATAATTATTTCCGCTGCTACTTCATAAATATGTGTTTGCCAATGGCCTAAGCCGACCCCTATGTAGGGGTAGGGATATGTTGGGAACTGCTGCTATAGTTGATCCCAAAATCCACTGTCTATGTCACCTAAAATAATTGAAACATTTTTTATTTTTGATCAGACCATTCTGCCAGATCCTGTCCAACTACACTTATAATGGGAAAAAAATTGATTGTTCTTTTATGGAAAATGCTGACAACGTCTTCGACTCCATGAATGACTCGGCACTTAAATACGTCAGTAAGTAATGAATTAATTTACATAGAATCATATGAATTTATGTTTGGCTGCACCTATTGGTACACGGGTACCAGATTTAAGAAGTTGGGATTACAAAATGATTTAAAATATTATTGCTGGGTTTGTAAGACCAAATGAGGTATCAAATGAAAGATAATTGAATGTATTATACGTTTGAAATCTTAATTCTTCATTTTAACTAAAATAAACTACTACAAATGACATCCGAATAGCATCAGTCAAAATGGACCCGGACACGCAGCGCCCCCTTTCGGACCCGGGACACATTAAATAACCTTTTAAAAACATTTAGCCTTTTGAAAAAGAAAGATATTCAGCTTTGAAATAACCAGCCTCCTAACTGAATTTAACCCTTGAACACATTCACCCAGCAAGATTACAAATAAAATTAATTATAATTCAGTATTTAGAATCATTTGCATAATGAAAATATCAGAACATCTAAACCTATTATCATTAAAACTTTAACTTTTATAGATTTGTTTCAAGAGATCGATTTTTCTTGACAAACCATTTCAGTTGGGGGCATAGCCATTGCCATTTGCGGCTTCTGCCAAGTCTACATGTTCATCTTATCATCTGAAAGGCAGATCATTAAAATGAGGCTTGCATTTTACTGCAACATAATGAGACAAGAGATGGCTTGGTTTGATCACCACAGTGCTGGGGACCTGGCGGTGAAGCTAACAGAGTGAGTCTAGCATGTGATTACTGTCCACAGATCGTGTGAATTGAACATTAACAAACTATAGTCCTATTTAAAAAAAAAAAAGACCAAACTTCCGTCGATCAATTTTCCGTCGACGAATTTCTTTCAAATAAATTTCCGGATACGAACATGTGTGCCTATATCACTCTTTCGTATTATAATTATGTAGTAGGCCTACTGTTTTATTATACTAAACATAGATCAATATTCGTTCCACTTTTGTTTAATCTGGGTCAAATCTATAAATAGCCTACCAATGATAATTGCGGATAAACGAAAAGTAAAATGTCGACCAATGAGAATGCGTGTTTCCAAGAAAATGTTTGGTTTAGAGCAGTGGTTCTCAGCCTTCATAATGCCGCGACCCTTTAATACAGTTCCTCATGATGTCGTGACCCCCAGCCACGAAATTATTTTCGTTGCTACTTCAAAATTGTAGAATATAATATGTGTTTTCCAATGGTCTTAGGCGACCCCTGGGAAAGGGTCCTTCGACCCCAAGGTTGAAAGAGGAAGAAAGAGTTCCTTCAAAACTTTTGTCTGGGCATTTAGCAGAGTGAGTGTCATAGAACGTGTCAGAATGGCACCTAATGTAACAGAGTGAGTGTCATAGAACGTGTTAGACTGACACCTAATGTAGTCGGAATCTAATTTAAGTTAGAAAATATATTTTTAAACTTTCCTTTTGAGTTCCAGCACATTGAGCAGAACCCATTCTTACAAATTCAGTGCATGTTTTTGGGGTGATTTTGTATGTTTTGCGTTCATTTAGGTACAATAAAATTCTTAAATAAACTGTTTTACTACATTTATAAACAGTAAATGTTTGGCACACCATTGTAAAAATTGGGCGCATTTGTTACAAATAACTTTTCAGCGACATCTCCAAAATCCACGACGCGATTGGAGACAAGGCGGCAACATCGATTCAGTTCTTTGCTGGCAGTATCGCGGGATTCGGCGTCTGCTTCTTCTACGGATGGGAGTTAGCCCTCGTACTACAGATTGCGACCCCAATGCTCTTCGTCTCTCTCGCTTGTGTCAGTTATGTAAGTACTAGTACTTTAACCCGTCGAAAATGACGGATCTTGTCAAATAATGAATACTTCAGAATTCAGCTAATCCAAACGCGATACTGTTAACTAAGAAGCTGTAAGTAATAAAAACTATTTCAATAATATAAGAGGGAATATATGATTTCTTAAAATATTACAAGGGAATAGTGGAACAAGGAATGTGAAAGCTTGAAATATAAGGACTGGACAATACAAATAGAACGTTTCGGCTAAAAGCCTTCTTCAGAAGACAGAACAAATGACGAAACAACAGAAATAGAAAACAGTTCGTCATGAATGAGACCTAAGACTGTGGTCTCTGTAGTGTGCTATACGTTGTGGTCTCTGTAGTGTGCTATACGTTGTGGTCTCTGTAGTGTGCTGTACGTTGTGGTCTCTGTAGTGTGCTGTACGCTGTGGTCTCTGTAGTGTGCTATACGTTGTGGTCTCTGTAGTGTGCTGTACGTTGTGGTCTCTGTAGTGTGCTGTACGTTGTGGTCTCTGTAGTGTGCTGTACGCTGTGGTCTCTGTAGTGTGCTATACGTTGTGGTCTCTGTAGTGTGCTATACGTTGTGGTCTCTGTAGTGTGCTGTACGTTGTGGTCTCTGTAGTGTGCTGTACGCTGTGGTCTCTGTAGTGTGCTATACGTTGTGGTCTCTGTAGTGTGCTATACGGTGTGGTCTCTGTAGTGTGCTATACGTTGTGGTCTCTGTAGTGTGCTATACGTTGTGGTCTCTGTAGTGCGCTATACGTTGTGGTCTCTGTAGTGTGCTATACGTTGTGGTCCCTGTAGTGTGCTATACGTTGTGGTCTCTGTAGTGTGCTATACGTTGTGGTCTCTGTAGTGTGCTATACGTTGTGGTCTCTGTAGTGTGCTATACGTTGTGGTCTCTGTAGTGTGCTATACGTTGTGGTCTCTGTAGTGTGCTATATGTTGTGGTCTCTGTAGTGTGCTATACGTTGTGGCCTCTGTAGTGTGCTATACGGTGTGGTCTCTGTAGTGTGCTATACGTTGTGGTCTCTGTAGTGTGCTATACGTTGTGGTCTCTGTAGTGCGCTATACGTTGTGGTCTCTGTAGTGTGCTATACGTTGTGGTCCCTGTAGTGTGCTATACGCTGTGGTCTCTGTAGTGTGCTATACGTTGTGGTCTCTGTAGTGTGCTGTACGTTGTGGTCTCTGTAGTGTGCTATACGTTGTGGTCTCTGTAGTGCGCTATACGTTGTGGTCTCTGTAGTGTGCTATACGTTGTGGTCTGGTCCCTGTAGTGTGCTATACGTTGTGGTCTCTGTAGTGTGCTATACGTTGTGGTCTCTGTAGTGTGCTGTACGTTGTGGTCTCTGTAGTGTGCTATACGTTGTGGTCTCTGTAGTGTGCTATACGTTGTGTCTCTGTAGTGTGCTATACGTTGTGGTCTCTGTAGTGTGCTATATGTTGTGGTCTCTGTAGTGTGCTATACGTTGTGGCCTCTGTAGTGTGCTATACGTTGTGGTCTCTGTAGTGTGCTATACGTTGTGGTCTCTGTAGTGTGCTATACGTTGTGGTCTCTGTAGTGTGCTATACGTTGTGGTCTCTGTACTGCGCTGGATATTGTGGTCTCTGTAGTGTCTGTATAAGTGTAATTTTAAAATAAAAAAAGAGGCCTAACTGTGTTTTATCTAAATGCAACTAACTTCCATCGGTTGTCTCTCTTGGGATTAGCTTCACCGTTACGTATTACGTAGCTTACACAAAGTGTTTTGTCTTTAATTCTGCTTAATCTTCCTGGCAGTCCTGACAACATGACCTAATTTGACTGTAGTAAGCAGGCGTTGTGAATGATACAGACAGCTTTTTGTTACTTTCGGTATTACCATTCCCGTCTTGACTGACACTTTCTTCCCGCGATCAGTTCTTTACGACAATTACAACCAAGGAGAGAAAGGCGTACGCTAAGGCTGGGATGGTCGCAGAGGAGGTCTTTTCTTCAATGAGAACAGTACACGCCTTTGGAGGTCAAGAAAAGGAGGCGCAAAGGTAGGGACATAAATATATAACGTATTGAATTTATATGTTTTATCATCCAAATCAATGGCTCACAAAATTTTTCCTAGGTGGCCTCAGCGCACAATTTGGCAACCACTGGTCTGAGCAATATTTCCGACTTAGTTACTCTCTGTAAATACAAATTTGTACGAAGTAGGGACACTCTAAATGAGGAGTCTTCAAACTTTTGAAACACGGTACCACGTCACTATTCCATGGTCACATTCGGGGACTGGACTACAATTTGTGACCATATCATCAGTGGAAACTATGGCCAGGCTTTTGGCTGATGAGATGGTCAATGCCCTGTTCCATATTTGTCACTATTACCCGGGGGCCCATAAGGCGGCCAGGTGGTTAAGAACCCATGTGCCTAATGTGGTCCGCGGACTAAAGTTTGAGGACCACTGCTCTAAATAGTCTGAGCTGGTAGGGGCATTCATTTTGGGGGAAGTCATTTTCGGCCATCTAAACACATGTTTTGTTGTTGAACAGTGCCAGAAATCAGACAAATGTTTTTGTTCGCAGTAAAATACAACAGTCCATTTTTTGTGCATTCAGTATTGTTTTGTGGTTTTGGTTAGTGAGGTTAGGCAACGTGCAGAAGCGCCCATTGCGTCACAAATTTTAACTACCCACTGTGATAACATTCTAATATATATCCTATAAGAAGTTGGTCGATCTGAGATTTATCGGTTCAAGTTGAATGGTTTGAGAATATCATTTTATCGAGGTCAGTTCTATGGCCCCCTGACCCACCAAAATCAAGTCATTCAGTTCTATGGCCATCTGACCCACCAAAATCAAGTCATTCAGTTCTATGGCCATCTGACCCACCAAAATCATGTCATTCAGTTCTATGGCCATCTGACCCACCAAAATTAAGTCATTCAGTTCTATGGCCATCTGACCCACAAAAATCAAGTCATTCAGTTCTAAGGCCATCTGACCCACCTGACCCACCATTATCATTAGATAAGATAAGATTTTATTGATCGAAATAAATGGAAATAATTTATTTCGACTGTATTGCACTTATTGCTTTCAGACTTGGGAATCTTAGAGTTTTTTTTGTTCCCCAAAATTGGTCCACAGCAAAATTGGTTCACAGCAAAATTGGTCCACAGCAAAATTGGTCCACAGCAAAATTGGTCCACAGCAAAATTGGTCCACAGCAAAATTGGTCCAAAAATCTCATTTAACCGATGTTACTAAGGATAAAAAACAAGATTATCAGCCTAAAAGCAATGTTTACACATACATCAATTCTTTATTCCAGGGAAAAGTATTATAAAAGTTGAAAAAAACCAAACATATTTAATCTGAGTTGCATGCATGCTCACCCCGGAAGTAACTAATGAATGTAGTACTCTTACCTAATGACTTTGTCACATTCATGTTAACCCTCTAATCTGATTCTGTCACATTCATGTTAACCCTCTAATCTGATTCTGTCACAGTCATGTTAACCCTCTAATCTGATTCTGTCACATTCATGTTAACCCTCTAATCTGATTCTGTCACAGTCATGTTAACCCTCCAATCTGATTCTGTCACAGTCATGTTAACCCTCCAATCTGATTCTGTCACAGTCATGTTAACCCTCTAGTCTGATTCCCTCACAGGCATGTCAACCCTCTAGTCTGATTCCCTCACAGTCATGTTAAACCTCTAGTATGATTCCCTCAGGTACTTGCGGAACCTCGCTGATGCCAGTAAATTTGGGGCAAGAAAAAGTTTTATCAGTGGATTTTCTCAGGGAGTGACATGGCTTATCATCTTCTGTGACTGGGGCCTTGGATTGTGGTATGGTGGTCGATTGGTCAGACATGACGACTACTCTGTCTCTGATATGATGACCGTAAGTCACAATGCCAACTGTCATCATAAAGGCCAGACTCATTTTGTTACAACATTCATTGAAAGCTTTACAAGCGAACATTAGTTTGTGTACCACGTCAATTGAAAGCTTTTACAGTAAAACATACATTTTGTATACCACATTCATTGAAAGCTTTACAACCGAACATTAGTTTGTGTACCACAACAAATGAAAGGTTTACAATAAACATTTATTTTGTATACCACATCCAATGAAAGGTTTACAGTAAACATTGGTTTTGTATACCACATCCAATGAAAATTTTACATTAAACATTGGTTTTTGTATACCACATACAATGAAAGGTTAACAGTAAACATTGGTTTTGTATACCACATCCACCGAAAGCTTTACAGTAACATTAATTTTCCCCCAGGTTTTCTTCAGCGCGTTTATAGGATGCTTTTCCCTCGGGTTAGCTGCCCCTGCTTTCGTCATCGTCAACGCTGGACGAGGTGCAGCATATTCTATCTACCAGATTTTAGACAGGGTACTTCTACTTTTATCATATTAGTCAGTGCACTTCAACTTATCATATTTAATTAGTCAGTGCACTTCAACTTTTATCATACTAGTCAGTGCAATTCAACTTTAGCATATTTAATTATTCAGTGCACTTCAACTTTTATCATATTAGTCAGTGCACTTCAACTTGTATCATATTAGTAATTGTTCGTTATAATATTCTTGAATTAAACATAACAATCTCGTGCCCTAGAAATCAGAAATTGACAGTTCATCTACAGTTGGCCTAAAGCCAGCATCAATGACAGGTCGGATACAGTTCAAGGCCCTTCACTTCAGCTACCCAGCGCGGCCATCAGTCAAGGTCGGTTACTTGAAAGAATAGCTACATTTTCTCAACACTATGTCCAATGTTTGGCACATGTAGATGCCGTTATAAATGTTATTCCGTTGATGCTTCTGTGAAGCCCACGACTTTTGCAAACCCACGGACTACACATTTGCTGACACACGAACTACACATTTGCTGACACACGAACTACAAATTTGCTGACATACGAATTACACATTTGCTGACACACGAACTACACATTAGTTGACACAAGAACAACACGTTTGCTGACACACGAACTGCACATTTGCTGACACACGAACTACACATTTGCTGACATACGAATTACACATTTGCTGACACACACGAACTACACATTAGTTGACACACAAACAACACGTTTGCTGACACACGAACTGCACATTTGCTTACACACGAATTACACATTTGCTGAAACACGAACTACACATTAGTTGACACACGAACTGCACATTTGCTGACACACAAACAGCACATTTGCTGACACACACGAACTACACATTTTTGACACAAAACCAACACATTTGCTAACACACGAACTACACATTTGCTGACACACGAACTACACATTTGTTGACACACACGAACTACACATTTGTTGACACACGAACTACACATTTGCTGACACACGCGAACTACATTTTTGTTGACACACGAACTACACATTTGCTGACACACACGAACTACACATTTGCTGACACACGAACTACACATTTGTTGACACACACGAACTACACATTTGTTGACACACGAACTACACATTTGTTGACACACACTAACTACACATTTGTTGACACACGAACTACACATTTGCTGACACACACGAACTACACATTTGTTGACACACGAACTACACATTTGCTGACACACACGAACTACACATTTGTATTCTTGAACAGATTATAAACGGTATTGACATCACGGTCAATCAAGGTCAGACGGTGGCGCTGGTCGGTTCCAGTGGATGTGGCAAGAGTACACTGATCCAACTGTTGCTAAGATTTTATGATGCTGATATGGGAAAGGTGAATAGACCGTACTCATCCAATTCTGACTAACGTGACTGATCCTTCACAAAACTGCTCCTAGATTGTTCAAGTTATAATTTAAAATGAAATTAATGGCTGTATAGACATTTTCTTAGCCCATGTCTTTTCGTTATTACTTTAGAAACACTTTAATTCAATATTCACTAAAGTAAAGTTATAAATTATGTACCGATGAACTATAACGTATGTACAGATGAACTATAACTCAAGCATCGATGAACTATAACTCATTTACCGATGAACTATAACTCATGTACAGATGAACAATAAAAATCGAAAATAAATATGATAAAAAATCTGTTTGAATTAGCCAGTCACAAGCTGTATATAAATGTTGGCATGTATTTTAAGTATATTATTTAAAAAAAAAAACAACTGAAAATACAATTTCTTACCGAAGGTCTGCCTTGATGGTGTAGACATCCGAGATATAAACATCAAGTGGCTACGTCAGAGTATTGGTCATGTGGGCCAGGAACCTGTGCTCTTTGCCACCAGTATCCTGGAGAACGTCCGGTATGGCCGCGAGGGCGCCACCATGGAGGAGGTCGTCCAGGCCTGCAAGGACGCCAATGCTTACGATTTTATTATGAAAATGCCAGAGGTGAGAGAGAAGCTAATGACAGTTGTTTTTAAAAAAGAAATATAACATTAGGGGTCGTTCTCTAATTACGTCACGCACAGGGGGAAGGGGGGTCAAGAATTTGTGACACTTTGGGACGGGGGTAACAAATTTGTGACGTCACTTTTTTTTGTTGAAAAATATTTATTCAATTAATTTTAAAAACTTAATTTGAGGTCGAAATAGCCTCAGGTATTATAGTTACCGTGAAACTCAGTCGCTCACACTTTTTTCGCATATTGAAAAAAATTACGCAAAAACTGATGTGGCCATTTTTCATTTGGCTTGTGGAGGACTTCGTTGTTTTGCGTTTTACGTCACAGTTTTCTAAAAATACTACATCTTAATACATTATGGGAATATGTTAAAAAATAAAATTAACTCTTAGTTTAGTTGTGCAAAATGTTTTAATTTTTTTAGGTGTGACGTGATCGGGGGGGGGGGGGGGGGTGCTTTAAGAGTTTGTGACACTTCGTGACAGGGGGGTCTAAAAAGGTCATATTTAGTGTGACGTAATTTACGAACGACCCCTAATACTTGTTTTAATATTATCAGTCTTAATTCAACATTTTAATTTTTAATACATTGCGTTTAACAAAGAAACCCAAGTGACTTAGGGCCTCTAGGTTAAATCTTTTGACTTTTCAATTTGATTCCTTTGATAAAACTTGTTGACATATAAAATACACAGAAATTGCAACAAACAAAGGCTATATACGACCAATGAACATTTCCCAAGCAATTTTGATGTCCAGATTTGGAACTGTCCACATTCCATTTAAAGTTTAGATATTCGAATTCTCCCTAATCCCATTCAACGTGATGATATTAATTTGTATTGTGTCTGAGACAGAAGTTTGAGACCCATGTTGGAGAGAGAGGGGCACAACTCAGCGGGGGTCAGAAGCAGAGAATCGCCATAGCTCGGGCGCTGGTTAAAAATCCCAAAGTTTTGCTGCTGGACGAGGCGACGTCAGCCCTGGACAATGCCAGCGAGGCGGTGGTGCAAGACGCACTCGACAGGGTAAGTTATCAGGCCTTGACAATGCCAACGAGGCGGAGGTGCAGGACGCACTTGACAGGGTAAGTTATCAGCCCTTGACAATGCCAGCGAGGCGGTGGTGCAGGGCGCACTTGACAGGGTAAGTTATCAGCCTTGGACAATGCCAGCGAGGCGGTGGTACAGGACGCACTTGACAGGGTAAATTATCAACTTACTTCAAGAATACCTACACGTTTACAAAAACAAGTTGGCTTTAGACTTTAGACTTAAACGATATTCTGAGATTTGACATACTATCTTGACGCTACGTTCATCAGTTGACAACTGTACTTGGCCATTTTCTCATTGTGTCATTGTTATTTGCGTCACAAAGAACATAATTCTGCGCCCCTCCCACCTTTTATGACACCATCGGCTAAAAAATGAACATGAAATATTAGCTTATGAAAAGGAAGTAAACCCATTTTACAAGAGCTATCTCTTAAACTTTTAAAATTTTGATTCGCATTTATAATATTAATTTTGATAGAAGCTTACTTTCGCTGCCGTAACATCACACCAGCAGCCATAAACCGCAACAGCAACAATACCACCTTAGTAGCAGCCATAACACCACAACAGCAGCCATAACACCACATCAGCAGTCATAAAACCTCTACAGCTGCCATCACACCACAGAAGCAGCCATAAAAACACAAGCAGTATTAACAACACGCAGCAGTCATAACACCACAGAAGTGGTCATAACACCCTTCAAGTAGTCATAACACCACAGAGGTAGCAATAACAGCACAACAGCAGCCATAACACCTAAGAAGCAGTCATAACACCACAGAAGCAGCCATAACACCACAGCAGCAGTCATAAACCACAAGCAGTCATAACACCACACAAGCAGTCATAACACCACAGCAGCAGTCATAAACCACAAGCAGTCATAACAACACTGCAGCAGTCATAACACCACAGAAGTAACAGAAGCAGTCATAACTCATAACACCACTGAAGCAGCCATTATGACAGTTCGTAGGTTAATACCAATTAAAAAACGTAAAATGTGTTAACCAAAATAGCCAATATAACCTTTGTGTGGTACGACGATGATTTCTTTGGTTGGTTCGAATTATCTCTTTGGTTGGTTAAAATGATGGCCCCCCACCACCTTAAAATTTGGCCAACACACCTGTCAACTTGTTTTTGCTAACATCTTTCATGTCCACTGAATTAACTAAACAGGTATCTAAAAGTGGTATTGCTATTTGTTACGTACCTACAATCAGTAGATGTGTAGAAGTCAAGCGATATGAGCTTGTAATCACCATCGTAAGCCCAAATCTGGAAATTTTCCTTTACCATGCGATTTACGTTGTAAATAGAGAAATTGTAATAGAGACAAAGCAAACAATTTTTGTCTGCGACAGCAAGTTAAGCGCCACCTGTCGGTCTAGACATTGACAACATAAATATACCGCTTAAATTTATTTAATGTTTATGGATGTTCATTTTAAAAGTTCAAAATAATATCCAAACGTTTATGTGCATGTTTTTTCTTCTCTAAATGAACTCTACATGACCACTGACTGTCCCACACTCTACATGACCACTGGCTGTTGCGTCCCACACTCTACATGACCCCTGACTGTTGCGTCCCACACTCTACATGACCACTGGCTGTTGCGTCCCACACTCTACATGACCACTGACTGTTGCGTCCCACACTCTACATGACCCCTGGCTGTTGCGTCCCACACTCTACATGACCCCTGGCTGTTGCGTCCCACACTCTACATGACCCCTGACTGTTGCGTCCCAGGTCATGGCCTCGGTTGGCTTTAATCGGTCCGTCCTTGTAAGGTTTTTACCTTTTGCTGGCGGACTCTGTGTTTCACTTTAATGTTATTATTCCACGGATTACAGGCAAGTAAAGGAAGGACAACAGTGGTCATTGCCCATCGTCTGTCCACTATCAGGCAAGCTGACGTCATCGTGGCTTTGGACAAGGGTAAAGTGGCAGAACGGGGAACTCACGATGAGCTCATGTCAAAGCAAGGAATCTATTTTCATCTCGTCTCCAATCAGGTCAGCATTAGATCTAACTTGAAGTGATGCTTTCACTACTGGTCAAACGGGAGCCACTGAATTATTTATAGCTGTCGTTGTTCAATTATTGGAGGAATTAAAGAAATACAATTTAATTTTGTTAAAACAATGGCCATGTCAATTCAAAATTTTGGAGCCTCTGGAAATTAGAATTGTTTTTTTTTATATTATAATAGTAAAAATATTGTAAAATTAATGTTTGACAATATGGCTAAACTGTTTATATTCAAACTGTTATAAAATATATGTGTGATAGTCTAACACCATCGAATCAAATAAGTAATTAACGTTTTCAACCATGGACGGTCAAAGATTGATAATATTACGCTAAGTAAGTCAAATAAACATATCTTTAAAAATAGCATTTTGGAGATTAAAAAAGTTAAAAAGTATGAAAATTATGAATTTAATGAGATTGTTCAATTTTATCCACAGATGAGACAAAGTAAGTAGATTTGAAAATCTAGACATATGCTTAAAGTAAAATAGATTGGTGATTTTTTTTACTAAGATTTACATCTACCCTTTAGTTAATAGTAATCTGGCTCTGTTCTGGTTCTGGTTCGGTACTTTGCTGCATCCATATACTGGCATATGTGCAACGGTTGGGGAAGCGATGTTGCCATCCTAACGGCTCCAAGCAGATGACAGGGCAGCCATGAAGCTTTCGATAGATGTCGAGTTCACGGCGGTATTGTCCAGGTGGTTCCAAGCGATTATTGTGCGTGGAAAGAATGACTGCTTATGTTGCACTGTGTTACTCCGAGGCACAGTGAAGCATTTGTTATTGTTCCGGGTGTAATTTCTCATGGGGTTGTCAGATGTTAAGTCAGTGTTAAGTGACTGTTTGGCTCTAATTAATCGGCCTGGCTTCTGTGGGGTAAGATAACTGTTTGCTGGGATGGCTGGCATTAGCCCCATGACCACTTTATATTTAAGAATGTTAGGCGGATCTTTTCTCGTCTGTCCTTGAGAGTGGGGATGTCAAATCTGTTTAAGAGGCTAGTGACGTAGCCAGGAGTGGTGGTTTTATAGTCACGTGCTATGAAGCGCACTGCGTTACGTTGCATTCGCTCCAATTTGTCCACGTCTTGCTTGAGGTATGGGTGCCAGATGATTGCACCATATTCTAGTATCGGACGAGTGCAAGAGTGGCATTTCATTTGCAGATTTCTTCGAATAAAACCTAGTGTGGAGTTTGCTTTTTTAATTTTTTTTTTTTATGTGGGGTGACCATTTTAGGTTATTTGAGAAGAGAATACCAAGGTATGGATTATTTGTTACCTGTTGAAGGATTGTCCTATTTAATAGTGTACATATAGCTTGATGGGTTTTTCTTGAGATGCTCATTATGTAGCACTTGGTTTCATTAAATTTCATGCCCCATTTGTCTGCCCAATTCATAAGGCACTTAAAATCTGCTTGAAGTTGGTTTTGGTCATCGTAGTCGATAATCTCTCTGTAGACAAGACAGTCATCTGCAAACAGCCTCACTTGAGATTTTACAGTATCAGGGAGGTCGTTTATGTGACAGAGAAAGAGAAGGGGACCCAGTACTGTGCCTTGAAGAACTCCTGGGTCTACGGTGGCTTTGCCTGATCGGACGCCATCTACCACTACTTGTATGGTCCGTTTTGTTAGAAATGTTGAGAGCCAGGAGTGAAGGTTGCTTCTAATGCCGTAGTGGTGGAGTTTGTGTAGAAGAAAGCTGTCTGGAACAGTATCGAAGGCCTTGGAGAAGTCGAGAATTGCTATGTCGACCTGGTTACCTTTGTCATAGGAGGCAAGGAGGTCATTTGTGGTGATGATTGAGTTTCTGTGGAGTATCCAGAGCGGAAACTGTGGTTTAGAGGGGTCAAAATGTTGTAGTGTTCAGGTGGTTCATGATGTGGCTTTGTTATAAAATAGTATACGTGCATTATTGAATGTAAAGTTTGATACAATGATTAATGGCGATACTTGAAGTGTGCAAAAGAACATTATTACAAAGTTGTAATGACGTAATATCAAGTAACATAGAGCCACCCATCTTATTATGTGTTCCCATAGCATATTTTTAATAAAGATCCCTTTGTTAGTTGTATCACTATTGTTATCATTTTCAATGTTCATATTAAATGCCAGCCCACCAATATTCATATAACACCCTACCAATGTTCACATCCCAAAGTTCACATTCCATCTTACCTATGTTCACTATCCACCCTTATAACAATATTCACATCCCAATATTCACATACCATCTTACAGAGGAATTAGAGAGTCAGAGCGGGAGTGAGAGTGATGGCGGCATGGCACAGATCAAGTTGGCCGATGAAAATGTTCTCATTGAAAGAGGAGCAGTAGATTACGGCAGACAAATTTCACAGGTGAACTGCTACATTAACACTTTTGACACGGTTGAGTTCTGGCAATGATAAGTGGGGTCGCCTTTGGGTCCCTAGGCAGTCAACATCTTGGATAAGGGAGGAGTTGAAATAAATATATCTATATAACTCATTAATTTTTCAAAATCAATAAACCGGTCAGGGGGAAATGGTCCACAAGTCACCAGTAATTGGGACATTTTATCACCGGTCCTTTAAAAATGGGACATTTGTTCACCGGCCTCTTGTAATTGGGAAATTTGTTCACCGTTCTCTGGTAATTGGGACATTTGTTCACCGGCCTCTGGTAATTGGGAAATTTGTTCACCGGCCTCTGGTAATTGGGAAATTTGTTCACCATTCTCTGGTAATTGGGAAATTAGTTCACCGGCCTCTGGTAATTGGGACATTTGTTCACCAGTCCCTGGTAATTGGGACATTTTTTCACTAGTACCTGGTAATTGTGACATTTGTTCACCAGTCCCCGGTAATTGGGACACTTGTTCACTAGTCACTGGTAATTGTGACATTTGTTCACCAGTCCCCGGTAATTGGGACACTTGTTCACTAGTCCCTGGTAATTGGGACATTTGTTCACCAGTCCCCGGTAATTGGGACACTTGTTCACTAGTCCCTGGTAATTGGGACATTTGTTCACTAGTCCATGGTAATTGGGACATTTGTTCACTAGTCCCTGGTAATTGGGACATTTGTTTACTAGTCCCTGGTAATTGGGACATTTGTTCACTAGTCCCCGGTAATTGGGACATTTGTTCACCAGTCAATGGTAATTGTGAAACTTGTCCACTTGTCAATGGTAATTGGGAAACTTGTCAACCAAACTTAATCGTTCATTATACACTGCCGTAGAGTAAACTCGATATCACATAGGCCGATCCTGGTGCTGAGATCCAGAAATGTAAGGTGGGGCCTAGTGGTGGGACTCCATTGTGTAAGAACAGGGTGACACCAGACAGAGCAGGGTGCCACCAAAGCAGGGTACCCTGTGACTTGGGTGACACCGGACTAGGATTTGGAATCGATCCCAATCATTTCACTAAGCATACACTCATTTAGCACGAATGTCACTTAGGGTCGGTTCACACGATCTAATGTTCCTTCCAGCATTTGATGCAATTCGTGTATGAAGCCTTGTCACAACTTTCAAATTACTATTTGATCAAATTCCCCAAAAAGGAAACCACGCACAAAATAGTGCGTTCATACAATAATTTGACGCTAAATTTGATCGTGTGAACTGACGCTAATTAATGTGAGCGGTGCTTTTCCAAACTAAAATTTATAAAGAACTATGCTGCGATCTACCATGGAACAGTCGAGGCTTGCTGTCACATCACATTCTATGTTGTTTTACGCTCTGTGTTGCAATTTGTAATTTACAATATCATGCGCGTTTCTATAGGATTTTGGTTTATAATTACTCGATGCAGATCTGAGGGAGGCGGGAAGGGGAATGGGGAGGCATGAGGGGTGACACCAACCCTAGTGACGCCTCTGACTCGCTACTCAAGTTGATTGACGTTTATTCTCCAGGTGTTCAACCCAGACGATGGCCTTGACCTTTCAGCATCAGCAAACCAGACGGTGAAGCGACTCCTTAAGATGAACGCCACAGAGTGGCACTACATCGTCATGGGGAGTGTGGCCAGCTTCATCAATGGCGCCCTTCAGCCGGCCTGGGCCGTTGTGCTCAGTGAAATGATCAAAGTAACTAACTGATTATTCATTTCAGTAATCGATACATCGCTTTTAGTTTAACAACACCCACATCTGTTTGCTAAAATAATATAATATCGACTCACAGTCAACTTAATGATGTATTTTTAAAGCAATTTGTTTTCACAATCATTAAAAAAAAACTACGTTTAACAAAATTATTTTACCTCTTCATTTAGGCTTAGGGGAAAATTATATAATTGTTGTATTCAGATCTTTAAGCGTGTTAAAAACCAAGGCCAGTAAAATATCTACAAAGCTGTAGACGGGTAAAAATAAATAATAATTTAACGCCATTTCAATTCTCCAGTCATTTTCCGAAGACGACAAGCAAGATCAGAAGGATACCACCAGAGACATGAGTCTGTACTCAGTCGGGTTGGGATTCGCCAGCTTAGTCACATACTTCGTGCAGGTGAGTCGCCAGCTTAGTCATCTACTTCTTGCAGGTGAGTCGCCAGTCTAGTCACATACTTCGTGCAGGTGAGTCGCCAGCTTAGTCATCTACTTCTTGCAGGTGAGTCGCCAGTCTAGTCAACTACTTCGTGCCGGTGAGTCGCCAGCTTAGTCAACTACTTCGTGCAGGTGAGTCGCCAGCTTAGTCAACTACTTCGTGCCGGTGAGTCGCCAGCTTAGTCAACTACTTCGTGCAGGTTAGTCGCCAGCTTAGTCAACTACTTCGTGCAGGTGAGTCGCCAGCTTAATCAACTACTTCGTGCAGGTGAGTCGCCAGCTTAGTCAACTACTTCGTGCAGGTGAGTCGCCAGCTTAGTCAACTACTTCGTGCAGGTGAATCGCCAGCTTAGTCAACTAATTCGTGCAGGTGAGTCGCCAGCTTAGTCACAGCAGCGTTTATGAGCTTTAGTAGTGGTCGGCAGCTGGATCCTTGCAGTTAAGATATAAAGTTTGAAAACACTTTAAGCTAGAGAAGTGTATTTGCTCAATGACAAACTTCACGGCACGATGCAGCAACAGTAAGTGTCTTACATCAAATACAAACTTCACCATTTTACGGACCAACAGTACTAAAAAACAACGGGCCCCGATTTTCAAGACGGACAAAAAGATTTTAGGTCGACTACTCCTTCTAAAGAAAACATTGTGATAATACAATGAATATATGAATAATGCTCTTTTAAAAGAAATTTTATAACAAGAACATTTTCATGTATTCGAAATTTCATGATTTAGTTATCAATTTTATAACCAGATGTTTGAAGATTATTTTCAACTATCCTGAAATTCATGCTGGAATAAAACTTCTCATATCCCATTTTCACATTTGTTATGATTTTAATTCTTATATGCCATGATGAAATATGTGATAATCTAATCAGCCATGATTGCATATGTTATAATCGAACCAGCCCAACTTTTTTTTCCAGGATTACATGTTTGGGTTAGCGGGTGAAGCCCTCACTTTAAGGATGCGAGACCTGCTCTTTAGAACAATATTAAGACAAGTAGGTGATGTTATGATAATCTGATATAGAACTGATAGTCAACTAAGTCTATACATGTCCATACAAAATCAAATTCATTAACTAGAGTTAAGAGCTTTTATGAAGATGTTCGCACAGCTTACTCTAACTCTTATGACTTAATTCTAAATGGTCTGACATCATTTGATCACACAGAATATTGGCTGGTTTGATGATCGCAGACACGAGACTGGTGTTTTGACTACACAACTGGCGGTGGAGACCTCAGTGGTCCAGGGAGTAAGTAGTGTGTGAGGAGGGGGCAGTGGGGGGACTGGAGTGTGACTAGTGTGTGAGGAGCGGGGCAGTTGGGGGCCACAGTGTGACTAGTGTGTGAGGTAGGGGGCAGTTGGGGGCCACAGAGTGACTCGTGTGTGAGGTAGAGGGCAGTTGGGGGCCACAGAGTGACTCGTGTGTGAGGTAGAGGGCAGTTGGGGGCCACAGAGTGACTCGTGTGTGAGGTAGAGGGCAGTTGGGGGCCACAGAGTGACTCGTGTGTGAGGTAGGGGGCAGTTGGGGGCCACAGAGTGACTCGTGTGTGAGGTAGAGGGCAGTTGGGGGCCACAGAGTGACTCGTGTGTGAGGTAGAGGGCAGTTGGGGGCCACAGAGTGACTCGTGTGTGAGGTAGAGGGCAGTTGGGGGCCACAGAGTGACTCGTGTGTGAGGTAGTGGGCTGTTGGGGGCCACAGAGTGACTCGTGTGTGAGGTAGTGGGCTGTTGGGGGCCACAGAGTGACTCGTGTGTGAGGTAGTGGGCTGTTGGGGGCCACAGAGTGACTCGTGTGTGAGGTAGTGGGCTGTTGGGGGCCACAGAGTGACTCGTGTGTGAGGTAGTGGGCTGTTGGGGGCCACAGAGTGACTCGTGTGTGAGGTAGTGGGCTGATGGGGGCCACAGAGTGACTCGTGTGTGAGGTAGTGGGCTGTTGGGGGCCACAGAGTGACTCGTGTGTGAGGTAGTGGGCTGTTGGGGGCCACAGAGTGACTCGTGTGTGAGATAGTGGGCTGTTGGGGGCCACAGAGTGACTCGTGTGTGAGGTAGTGGGCAGTTGGGGGCCACAGTCCTACTAGTGTGTGAGGTAGTGGGCAGTTGGGGGCCACGGTTTGACTAGTGTGTGAGGTAGTGGGCAGTTGGGGGCCACGGTTTGACTAGTGTGTGAGGTAGTGGGCAGTTGGGGGCCACAGTTTGACTAGTGTGTGAGGTAGTGGGCAGTTGGGGGCCACGGTTTGACTACTGTGTGAGGTAGGGGGCAGTTGGGGGCCACGGTTTGACTAGTGTGTGAGGTAGGGGGCAGTTGGGGGCCAAAGTGTGACTAGTGCGGGAGCAGATCGAGTTGTAAGATCAAAGTAGTCCAAATTTAAAGGAGCGTATGATGTGACCATGTTTTGTGGCCGCGTGAGATGTGATCATATGATGTAACCGTGTGATGTGGTCGTGTAATGTGGTCGTGTGATGTGGTCGTGTGATATGGTCATATGATGTGGTCGTGTGATATTGCCGTAATTCAGTTTATTGTGTGTGAGAAGCAAGTTCTAACCTATTAAAATTGGTAATTGTGCAGTCCGTTGGCATCTGGTGATGTCAATCGTAAGGCACTCAACATAATACATCGGTTGTTTGGTGAAGTCAATCGTAAGGCACTCAACATGATACACCGGTTGTTTGGTGAAGTCAATCGTAAGGCACTCAACATGATACATCGGTTGTTTGGTGAAGTCAATCGTAAGGGACTCAACATGATACATCGGTTGTTTGGTGAAGTCAATCGTAAGGCACTCAACATGATACATCGGTTGTTTGGTGAAGTCAATCGTAAGGCACTCAACATGATACATCGGTTGTTTGGTGAAGTCAATCGTAAGGCACTCAACATGATACATCGGTTGTTTGGTGAAGTCAATCGTAAGGCACTCAACATGATACATCGGTTGTTTGGTGAAGTCAATCGTAAGGCACTCAACATGATACATCGGTTGTTTGGTGAAGTCAATCGTAAGGCACTCAACATGATACATCGGTTGTTTGGTGAAGTCAATCGTAAGGCACTCAACATGATACATCGGTTGTTTGGTGAAGTCAATCGTAAAAAACTCAACATCGTTTGAAACTGCAGTAATAAAACATTGTATGTGTGGATGACGTGAAGTGATGACGTCTTTTTGGTTATGTTTTAACAATTATAGAAAAGTCAACGTCTTTGGAATGCTTTTTTTTGGAGTAAAGATATTTAATACGAATTTGTGCTCCTGTTCCAAGTTAGTAGATGCCTGTCTATCAAACCAGTTATGAACCATTAGTGTTAGTAGTACTTTAAACACAAAAGATACACACAGATGTTAAGCATTATACCCTACTGATCTACAATGACGCATGCCTCGTGTGCTGCAACGATCTGAGTGTTTTGTTTCTCTCCAGGCGGTGAAGACTTTAGTCGGCTGCATGTGGCTTAGTTTTGGTAACCTGGGAACCGGTTTTGTCATCTCTCTCATTTTTGGCTGGCAGCTCGCTCTGGCATTGATGGGTTTCGTACCGTTTATCGTGATGGCGTAAGTATACCATTACATTTCAGGCCTTTTAATATTTTAGTAAATCACTACTTTTCATGAAATCAGTATATTTTATTAAATTACTACATTGTAGTAAGTTAAACATTTCAGTAAATCACAACACGTCGGTAAATGTTTAATAAAAGTTTAGTAGTATTAGTTTTATTATCCCACATCGTCCCACATTGTCCCAGTACTAATTGAATCGATGCGGGTTTTCCAGGCAATGAAACTCATTTTGCGATGTGTTGCAATCTTCTGACTTTTCGTCTTTACGTTTGGTCCTGACTTTTGTTTCTGACCTTTTGGTCCTGACTTTTGGTCCTGAGGTTTGATGTTCCAGTTATGATCCCGTCATGAAGTGCTGGGAACCACGCCACACTTGAAGATGGGGTGCCGTTCCCATGCCCCTTGCCGTGGTGCTATGTCTATTGAAGAAATTTCCTAATCTAATCTTATCTGCTTAAGAAAGTCAGCACACTATCGAGCCGAAGCTCATGAAGTCTTCCCCAGCCACCCCCGCCACTCACAACCGGCATTTAACCACTCCCCCAGTGGTCTCTAGTCCAGTCAGGCCGCTAAGCGGCACGCCGGGGGCTTTCCGCCCCTGAGACAGCCTCACCCACCCTTCCACTCGATTGACTATGCGAGTGAGGCGGCACCAGAGAAGGAACGCCTGGCCGGCCGGGGTGCTACTTTAACACAGCAACCGGGGCGGACTTTCTTGGCTGGGGTAGATATATTTTACGTCTCTAATGTCCCCCCTTCCCACCCGGGGTGACGCGTAGGTGTTTTACAGACGCCCTCTAATAGGGTTTACGTGGTTTGGGAGCTGGGATAGAAAAGAGGTCGCCTAGGAGCAGTACTCTCAAAGACTGCATATTTAGAATCATCGGTGAGGGTCGCCACGTTCCCTCACCTCATATCCATACGGCAACTGTAATCATGTCCCGACCTGTTCCTGTGTTATTTTCAACTGCACTTGGTAGGAGACCAAGCAGCCGTGCTCTTTCTAACGCAGTTTCCATGCGTTACCATTGCCTTTCAGCGCAGGTCCCTTACACGGTGATCCTGTACCCCGGGTATCGTTTCAGGGGGTTTGTGGCAAACGCCTCTTTATCGACAGGCCGTTTTTGGGACTGACATGCCGACTAGAACACCGGGGAAAGGGGGGGGGAGAGAAGACATACATTGACTGAAAAGAACAACATAATGTTCTTGTTTCGTATTTCCTGTTTGCATTGTTCAGTTTTGCGTTAACTCTCTTTCGCCAAACCCCCCCCCCCCCCCCCAAAAAAAAGATCATAATTAGAAATGACATATGCAGAGTTGGCTTGATATGTTCAATACAACTACAGAGAAGTAACATTTGAATTTATTTGCTCATGCAGAGGTTTGTTGTCCATCAAGTTTTTGGGAGGTGCAGCCAATGAGAGTAAAACAGCCATGGAAGATGCTAGCAAGGTAAGCATTTTTTAAAATTAAACGTGGGTAATTCTTTTCATTATACAAGTGCTTTTTTCTATAAAAAGAGGAGATAACCCGGGAGTGGGGGAGGGGGGTGGGTGGGGGTTAAATATTTTAAATAAATATTTTTCAAGAAAATGTTGAGTATTTTATGTTAAACACAGAGCCGTCCATGAAATGAAATCTCAAACATGATAAGTCCAAAGTTATTTATAGATCGAATCATAAATGGGAATTCGTTTGTGGATTTGTTCTGCATACTTGCACAAACTTGGAAAATTTATCCTTCATTATCCAGAATGAAATACTGGATTTGGGGGGGGGGGGTTCAAACTATTTTTAAAAATTACGTCTGGGGTGGGGAGGGGGTGTCTTTAATTTTTTTAAATGAGCTTTATAATAATAATTTCAAACATATCTATTGCATTGGTTGATGGAACTAGGCCAAACTTAGTACACATCCACCTGATTATCCATATTCAATGCTGAAGTGTGCTGAATTCACAACGTCCTACTCCTCCAGGGCTGGGGATCCCTGTCATTTGTCCTGTTATAAGCTTTGTAAATAACAGATGGCTTAGTTGATTTAAAGGCTTATACGGGCATTGATCGTTCTAAGAGCCAAGCTTAGTAACAAAACCCTTTATAGTCCAAATTAAAATATCGCTGGGTGTTAAAGTAATAGTATTCATTCCATTCATGGGCGTGTCTAGAAATGTCTAGAAGTTTCGATAATTTGAAAAGCTTGGTCTATGGCATTTTTAAATTGATTTTAATGGGACAAATTTTTATTTGAACTGTATTACTTATCAGAATGATTTTTATAGTCCCCCCTATCCGTATCTCAGATATAACTAAAACGATAAAACGATTCACTTAAGGAATGGGCCCCCACAGTGGCCCCTCCTTTAATTTAAATGAAAAAGGGTTATAGTTATGGCATTTTGTTATATATTTGTTTGTATTTGAAAAATAATTACGTAGAAAAGTCATTTTTCAAAATTTAGACGATTTTATTAAATTTAATCTAGAATGTACCAGAAAGTTATATATATATATATATATATATATATATATATACATATATATGTATATACTCGGGGATATAGAGTGGGATCTGAAAGCTTATGGATATGCTAGTTGGGAAAATTGATTTCTAGACTTTCCTGGGGATTTCCACAATATCGATGAGTTATATTTTTATAAGTTTCTTGAAGTTTGTAGATTTTTCCCTAAGCTTTAATTTTTTTCTAAATCGTTTTGAGATTATCTAATTTTCCTTATCATGATCATAGTGTCTCCATAATTTTCAATGAGTTCCCTCGAATATTATGGAATAAGAATTAAGGATAATTTTGGAAGTTTCTAGAAAATTCTTAAATCATTGTCCCCCTTATCATGGCCTAAGCAATCTCTTATATAAATTAAGCTTCTGGTATGACTCGTGGACGGCTTCCTAATTTACTGCTTCCATTTCAGGCTCCTTTCCAATCAGCGTATTTGGTATTGAGAGCATATTACACATTAAATAATATATATAAGAATAAGACAGGCTGACATAACGCTTAAAACACGAAAATATTTTGATACGCTCGGACTCTTAAAAACAATCAAAGTTATTTTCTATTATTTTACGGAAATCGAATCAATTTACATGCGCACAAAAATATTCTATATCCCCTTTTATTTTAGTAAAAGTATAAGTATTATTATTATAAATTACAAATATATTTAAAGAATCAACCAAGGAACTATCTTAAGCATTTTATATGTGTTTGAAAGTTATGGAAAAAAAATTAATTAACAAAATATGATCAAAGAATTACACAGTTATTACATTTATCGGGAAAACCTAAACACCAGTTGTCATTAGTGCGTTCTTTAGTGCGTTGTCAATAATGCGAAATAAAATTTAAATTAATTAGTTCTAAATAATCACGCAAATGACGTCATAGTGCGAATTGCCTATTTAGCCAAAGCTAAAAGTTCTCTGATTTAATAAGAGAGCGTGACAAAACTGATAATGTATATTCCCCTTCTTAAAAGTAAAATTAATGCATAGAATTGATTGCTTTTTAAATTGTTAAACTTAAATACAAATTTGGCTTAGTATTTTTAACATTTAATACGTTTTTACTTTTTATTCATTTGAAAATAAACTTTGATGAAATTTATAAAGTAGTAAAATCTCTGCCTGTTAAAATAATTTTAATAAGAATATGCCGTTTAATTGAATTGGTGCAGAAAAACTACGTAGCCAAATAGCATTTTTAATGCACTTTTTATGCATCTAAATAAGAACAAATCATAGTAAATGCAAAAAAAAAAAAATATTTTTGCGTAAGTAAGGGGTTACAATCCAGTGGATGATTTTTAAAAAAAAAACTCTGTGTGTATATAAAAGGGGGAAGGGGGAATAACATGATACATAAGCCTCATAATGAGTTGCTAAATATTAACCTTCTTCGATACATATATATCGGGAATAGGTATAGAGTTTATACATTTTTACTTGGATGACAATATCTTTCAATCCAATGACATTGCAGTTGTAAAAAAATAGATGCTATATTCTCATTTTACATATAAACATATGTTTACCAATTAAGAAAATCAATGACGTTAACAAATCGTAAACACATTTACATAATTATACCCATAAATATCAAAACCCAATTATTTTACACCTTGAAAATTTAATTGTCAAAATTGAGATTTTATTAGATAGAGAGATAGACAGAAAGACAGACAGACAGAAAGACAAATAAACAGATAAATAGATGATAAATAGATATATATATAGATGGATGGATGAATGCATGGATGAATGCATGGATAAATGGATGGATGGATTGAAGTGTGGGTGGGTGGGTGGATGAATGGATAGATAAGTAGGTAAGTATGTGCGTAGGTAGGTAGATAGATAGGTAGGTAGGTAAATAGATAGATAGATAGATAGATAGATAGATTGATAGATAGATAGATAGATAGATAGATAGATAGATAGATAGATAGATAGATAGATAGATAGATAGATAGATAGATATTTAGACAGATGCTGTTTTTGTCCGTTGTTGTACACACGCCCGCAAATTTATGTGAATTATTTTTAAAAAATTACAATATAACAGTTTTGGGCCTGGGGCTCACATTCGTTTTTTTGTCTTCCTCCTATAAGCTTACTATAATATCCGTGTGCGTTCCTATACCATTCATCCGATTGCGATAAAACGTCCGTAAGTTGTGCGCACGCCCGCAAAGATTTTGAATTAGGTTATCCATTTTGAAATATTGGTATTGGTGCCGGGGCCCTAAATTATTTTGTGTTATATGAGCTACATAAATATAATTTCAAACAGAGCTATTGCATGAGTGGATGAAATTTAATTCAATAAAAATAGCGACATTTCAGTTTGTGTGTGACATAATAAGTAGGTTTCTGAATTAGTACAACAATTTTACATTTTTTGAGTTTTGGGCCCGGGCCTTAATTTTTAATTTTTTTTTTATTATGTGAGCTATATAAATATAATTTCAAACAGAGCTACTGCATGGGTGGATAAATCGCTTCAAGAGTGGGGCCTAGATATTGAAAATCCACGCTTCTTACTTGGACAGCTTATTTTGTCTGCTCACGCGCCGAAAAACCTTCCAATTTATTTGTGTACGCATCAGATGGAAAAAAAACTTAAAATATTTTCTATTTAAAAATTAATTCAAAAACTTTATTAAAACACAAGCACTCTCTTCTTTTAGTGGCATGGCAACGCATGCCGGGTTCTAGCTAGTTATAAATGTTTGAAAGAAAGTATGGTTCAATAACGAGTTCAAGAGCGCGCTAAATATAATTCCCGATAACTACGCTAAATGATCTATTTTTTTATATAACGCAACTGCGTTTGGTGCGTAATATTTTCTTTCGGAAAATGAAATCGTCTCAGTTTAAGTATGGTGTAAAAAATATTCGGTTTAAAAGTGGTTGGGACATCAGAATATTTAATATAATTCATGGGCGTAAAATAAAAAGTGTGCAGTGACGTATCATGGGAGGGGGGGGGTGTAGTTTGAGTTTATGTCTTGTCAAGTAACTTTAGTAGATGGGAAGTTCACGCATTGCTGTCGCCAATGTATGGCGGGATTTATCTAGTATACATAAATGACTACAGTGTACACTTCTATCCGCGTATTGATGGATCTTGGCCAAAGTTGGTAAACATACCCTTCATAATCCCACCGGGGAGTAAGATCCCCCCGGGGAACGTGACCACACCACGAACGTGACCACCAAGGAACAGTACCCACAGGGGAACGGGAACCAACCGGGAAAAGTGATCCCACCTGATCACGTTTTTTTTCCCTCCCCACTCATCGTCACACAAATGTTTGACATACAATTTCTCTGGCCCCCAGAACGCCCTGTCGTGCATTGACAACATCCGGACTGTGGCGGCTCTGACAAGAGAGGAGATTTTCCTGGCGAAGTTTGCCCAAAGTTTGTGGGAGCCCTTCAAGAACAACGTGAAGACCTCCATCATAGCGGCCAGTGCGTTTGGCTTCTCTTTCGGCATCTACTACATCACGTTCGCCGTCTGCTTCTACTACGGTTCTCGGCTTCTGAAAGATGACGACATCGACTACAATGACATCTTCAAGTTCGTGATAAATGTTTCTTTTTTTTTCATTTTTTTTTTTTCTGTTCGTCCATTTTATTCTTAGAGAAAGAACAAATGTGTAGATAGATATATTTATAATTTTAAGAATAAAAGATGTGTAGATATATTTATCATTTTAAAAATAAATGGCTTGTGGATAGACATGCTTATTATTTTAAAAATAACACTTCTATTTAAGATAAAATGGTTTTGAGGGAGAAATGGTTGTAAAGGTCGCAGAATATTAAAATAAAAATTTAAAACTTCTCTAGTTTGGTCCTTGTACTTCCCTGTTTTGAGCCTTGTATTGCCATCATTTGGTCCTTGTACTTTCCTATTTTGGTCCTTATACTCCCCTGTTTAGGTGCTTGTACTCCCCTGTTTAGGTCCTTGTACTCCCTTATTTTGGTCCTTGTACCCTCTTATTTTGGTCCTTGTACTTCCCTATTGTGATCCTAGTACTCCCTTTTTTGTCCTTATACTTACCTATTTAGGCCCTTTTACTTCCTTATTTTGGTCTCTTTACTCCCTGTCAACTGCTCAGTTCTTCTTGATTGAGTAATTTGTCAAGTTCCTGCACGTTCTAATAGGTCTTACTATTCCTAATATTACTGAACAAACTCAAGTCCTTTTTCCTAATAACTATAACTTTAATAATAAAAAATTATGAATACAGGTTGCAACTTGAATAGACACATGAATATATTATGATATAGCGCAGCTCGCTATCAGACCTACTAGAAACACATCTTACTTCCAGAACGTTCCACTCAATACTGCCGCACGACTAAAACTTACGTCACAATACAGACTAGACAATACGTCACAATTAGCATACAAATGCGTCATTCAGTCAAGCACGGGAAGAGCGTTCATTAACGAATAAAAATCTTTCACAATAAACATGCAGTCAATCGCAACATAACTAACGAACTCCCATACTCGACACTCCCCTATTTTGTTCCTTTTACTTCCCTATTTAGGTCCTTGTACTTACCTTACTTATACATATACAAATTAGTTTAGTCCATTGTTAAAGTCTTGTTGTTTGTTACTCAATTGACAGAGTGTTTGGGTGTGTCATTCTCGGCGCCATGCAGTTTGGGCGTAGCGTCGCCTTTGCGCCCGATGCTAACGCCGCCATCAAAGCAGCCAGAAGAATATTTGCGCTCCACGACCATACGCCACCCATCGACGCCTACTCAGATGCTGGGCTCCGTCCATCACCGGTGAGTTGCTGTTGATTCATTAAAATGTCCTCTTACTTCTCCAGGAAGTTCACATATTTTAATGCTCTATTACAGGGTTTACCAAACGTCGGGCCGCGACCCGGTACCGGGCCCCGAAATCAAAATTCCCGGGTAACCGAAAAAAAAACAACAAACAACAGTTACCATGTCACGGAAAATGTTTGAGAACCTCTGCTGTATAGCTTGTATCAATAGTTCTGTCAAATCTATTACTGCTGGCATATGGTTGAGGAAATATGACACCGGTCGAGGGTGCTGAAACCAGGCCCCGGGGGGGGGGGGGTGTTCCAAATTTGTTATTTCAAGACAAATTTAAAAACTCATCTATTTCGCAAACACCTTATGGGGTGAAGTTGTCTACCATCTTTTTCAGCTAGTTATTAACTCCAAGCTTTGTTTTTGTACCGCGCTTCGAGCATTTGGGGATGAAGCGTGATTTTTCAAATGAACTTTATTATTATTATTATTTAACCATTAGTTAACAAGGTTACATTTGAAGAAATGCTTCAAAATGTGTCTAAAAATAGCAGTTCGTTTTTAATGACATGTACACTACTTAACCGTTTCGATAACTGTAACTTCCTTTTCATGTAGAGCCTTGCGCTGAACCAAATAACTTGTAACTTCCGGTTCATGCAGAACTACCTCCTGCACTAACAAAAACTAAATTGAAATGATACTATAATTAAGATCTAATTTATTTTTTTAAAGAAAAAATGAAATAAAATTTAAAAAATCCCACTAAAGTAAGAATATTTTTTGCGACTTTGAAGATCACAACAATTATTTAAAAAATCGTACGTCTAATTAAGAAGTTGAGAATGTGAAAGGCTAGAATGGAACAATGTTCCATCGTTGTGAAAGGTTCTTAAGGAACAATGTTCCCTCATGAAAGACTAGAAGGGAACAATGTTCCGTCATTTCCTCTACAAACTTCTCCAGGATTTTAAAAGCACGGTCCGGTTTGCTGACGCGTTCTTCCGCTACCCGATGAGACCGGACGCCGTCGTACTCAATGGACTTAACATGAGCGTAGAGCCGGGCCAGACGTTGGCGCTGGTCGGGGAGAGCGGCTGCGGCAAGAGCACAACGGTTCAGCTTATTGAGAGGTTCTACGACCCCGAGAAGGGGAGTGTGGTAAGTTGGTATTTTATGTCAAAACTTAGCATCCATCACATGCAATCTGCATGTTACCTTGACCTTTACCATCACATTTACCCTGACCTTTACATTGACAAGGACCTTTACCTTTACAATCTCCCTTACCTTGGCCTTTACATTGACCTTGACCTTTACATTGACATTGACCTTTACATTGACCTTGACCTTTACATTTATACCAATAGAAAATAGATCATGAAAACTTAGAAGCAGCAGCGTTTTTATCAAGGCGTAAAGACGAATCAGGTCAAGAGAATGAGGATTTTGTTCAAATCATTTTGCAAAGAAGTTATGAACAAGTTGTTGAACACGTTTGACTATCTGTATTAGGGATTCAGCCCATCCACGCGTGCCACTAAGTACATTGGTGATAGCTGGGGTTTATCACAGTAAGAAAAGATATCATTCCGATTCCATCATTTATGACGAGGCAATTCTCTTATTTGTTACGCGACAGTTCTTGGACAAATACGACATGAAAGAGCTTAACCTCCAGTGGCTCCGAGCTCAGATCGGCCTGGTGTCCCAGGAGCCGATTCTTTTCGACACGAGTGTGGCTGAGAACATCGCGTACGGTGACAACACGAGGGAAGTCTCGATGGACGATATTATCAAAGCTGCCAGGGCTGCAAATATACACAACTTTATACAGTCGTTACCTCAAGTAAGTAATATATCATACAACCCTTACCTCAAGTAAGAAATATTTATTACAATTATTACCTCAAGTAAGCAATATTTCATACAATTATTACCCCAAGTAAGCAATATTTCATATAATAATGACCTAAAGTAAGCAATATTTCATACAATTATTACCCCAAGAAAGAAATATTTCATACAAATATAATAATTACACCAAGTAAGCAATATTTGATACAATCATTGCCTCAAGTAAGCAATATTTGATACAATCATTACATAATTACTTAATTACCAACAGGAACATTACGTCACCAAATAGCTAGAAGATCTTTTATTAAATAACTGATATCAATTGTATTAATGCGCCACTGCAAAAGATAAGAACTATTTCTTTCAACTACTGTTATAATCATTATCGTATACTCCGTCACCAAATTAAGTTAAGATGCTTTTTTTGATCTATATAAATGTAAATGTTTTTTTAAAATTTCTTTGTACAGGCAGACTTAAAAAAATTCAGTGTTTTCTGATTTATCGAAACAATAAAATAATATCAACATGAGCAAGTAATAGTTTGCTCCCTTGTCTATAAATACTGCAAGTACAAGTCGCATCTTAAGGTCAAGAATTCTATCTATTCTGTACAGTTATAATGATATATTTCACGCAGGGTTACGAGACCAATGTTGGAAGCAAAGGGACACAATTCAGTGGTGGCCAGAAACAACGCGTGGCCATTGCGCGGGCTCTTCTGAAAAATCCAAAAATGTTGTTGTTGGATGAAGCAACATCGGCCCTGGACGCTGAAAGTGAGAAGGTAAGACAAAGATTTGTGCAGACGATGAGTCTATCCCCACTCCCCCCTCCCCCGTGGACCATGGTCAGATCACCCCCCTATGGACCATGGTCAGATCACCCCCCTATGGACCATGGTCAGATCTTGCATGTCTTTGCTTGGAGTGTTTCTATCCAATCCCCACCCCTCACCCCTATGGACCATGGTCAGGACTTGCATGTCTTGGCTTGGAGTGTTTCTATCCACTCCCCACCCCTCCCCCTATGGACCATGGTCAGATCTTGCATGTCTTGGCTTGCAGTGTTTCTATCCACTCCCTCCCCCTATGGACCATGGTCAGATCTTGCATGTCTTGGCTTGCAGTGTTTCTATCCACTCCCCACACCTCACCCCTATGGACCATGGTCAGATCTTGCATGTCTTGGCTTGCAGTGTTTCTATCCACTCCCCACACCTCACCCCTATGGACCATGGTCAGATCTTGCATGTCTTGGCTTGCAGTGTTTCTATCCACTCCCCACCCCACCCCCTATGGACAATGGTCAGGACTTGCATGTCTTGGCTTGCAGTGTTTCTATCCACTCCCCACCCCTCCCCCTATGGACCATGGTCAGATCTTGCATGTCTTGGCTCGCAGTGTTTCTATCCACCCCCAAAACCTCCCCCTATGGACCATGGTCAGATCTTGCATGTCTTGGCTTGCAGTGTTTCTATCCCCTCCACAAACCTCCCCTTATGGACCATGGTCAGATCTTGCATGTCTTGGCTTGCAGTGTTTCTTTCAGACATTTTTTTCAGTGGGTGGTAGGAATTAGGTTGAGAATCGCTGCAGCAGGTGTTGAGCCCTTCCCATTTAGAAAACATTTTTTTCCCATTAATTCAAAATGAATGTGTGCATTATTGCGCACAAGTAAATTTAGTTTTTAACCATTTCACAATTAATCGGAGAGCAACCGACTTCAGGTGTCACGTGACTTTGTTGTGTTTACACAAATACTATAGTTTGCGGTTTTACTAAACATTATGCTGTTAAGTTAAATTTCAATATAAATTTAATTTTTAAAACTACTTCATTAATAAATGAACTTAAAAAAAAAAATTCACTACAAAAAAAATTTTGCCGTCACAAAAAGCACGTGTAATGATTAAAATTTGCTTTACCCAATATTTTCAACTCTTAACAGATGCAAAAAAATTTAAAAAAATTACTGATTTGTAGAAAGGTCTATTTTTCATTTTTATATGAATGTCAAAAAAGTCTACTAATAATATTACTAACTATATTTTTTATAGTATGAAGACATTATTCAACTCACAACCAGTTCTCTTGAATGCACAGAAATAATAAAAAACTATACATCCTATGTTTCATGCCAAGGACCAACCAGTGGCGTAGCTAGGGGGGTGCGGGGAGGTGCGGACCGCTCCAGGTGACACCATCTCAGGGGGGTGACATCAAATTGAAAAATGGCATATATACAGAGCTCGCCCTGCTCGGTCTAACTGAATTTCATGAAGGATAATGATCACCCGAAAATCGTCCTCATATGTAACTTATGCAAATGCGTGCTTTATTAAAAGATCAAGGTTGTTGCGTTCGAAATTAAGGGACCCTATAATTACTTCAGAAAAGCACTGTATTGACCATGAATTAGCGCAAACTGAAGTGTTTGGTAACTTTCGTAAGTGACATGAAGCTACATTTATCTAAATTCTGAGAAATTAAACTTTCCTTTGATACAAAATATTATGTGGTCAGGCGATTCTAAGTACACGAATCGAATCGGTTAAAATTAAAAAAATTTAAATACATTATTTTTACCCATTTATAGATTTTACATCATTTTCCAATACCTTTTAATAATTAATTGAAATTTTATTAAATTTAAAAAAAAAAGATTTTTGAAACCTATTTATCGAACCCCAGAAATACTCAAAAATTAATATTTTCGCCGATTCGTCACTAGCACCGCCCCTTAACATTGGAGCACGATTGACTGGTTTGCGGCTCTGAAGATCAGAAAAGGAACGTTTTAAATACAATAAATTTAATGTAAAAATAACTATAACTTAACGTTGTTACAGCTCTTAAATACATTTGTCCTCCTGACCTTCAATTCATTTTTTCTTGTCATTATTATACAGTGGACTTGTCATTATTATACTGTGGACTTGTCATTATTATACTGTGGACTTGTCATTGTTATACTGTGGACTTGTCATTATTATACTGTGGACTTGTCATTATTATACTGTGGACTTGTCATTATTATACTGTGGACTTGTCATTATTATACTGTGGACTTGTCATTATTATACTGTGGACTTGTCATTGTTATACTGTGGACTTGTCATTATTATACTGTGGACTTATTTATACAAAAAGACATCCATCGGGGAAGTCGGGGTAAGGTGGTGACACCATGAGTTTATCGCACCCGGTGACACCATGAGTTTATCGCACCCGGTGACACCATGAGTTTATCGCACCGGGTGACATCAACCCTAACGACGCCACTGGGAAGAACTAATTTAAAATATTATTTGCAGCCTACAGTCGGGATGAGGCCAAATATTATAATATATATAAACCTAATGTGAACGACACCAACTATATTAGGCGCAAACATTTTCATAGGTCCCTCTAATTCAATAACTTTCATAGGTCCCTCTAATTCACTAAACTTTAAAAGGTCCATCTAATTCACTAAACTTTCAAAGGTCCCTCTAATTCACTAAACTTTCATAGGTTCCTCTAATTCACTAAACTTTCATAGGTCCCTCTAATTCACTAAACTTTAAAAGGTCCATCTAATTCACTAAACTTTCAAAGGTCCCTCTAATTATTTCACTAATTTTAACAAACTATTTACTTCTCTATTTAAATCCTAAAAGGAACAAAAATAACAGTGTCCTTGTTTGTTTTTTTTGGTTTAAAATAAAAATTGTACTTTATTTTTGTTACACATTTACCATAGGGGTGGTCACTTGAAGTGCTCCGGGGTGGGGGTTCCCCCCCCCTCCCCACACACACACAAGAGATGCCTGAAAGAAACACTGTAGTTGTGGTATTTAATTTCGAGAGCTCACTATGAATATTAGAAATTGAACAATTTACAGTTACAAATTGTTGGACATTTTTGGCCTCTTCCATAAAAAAATAGTGATTAAAAAAAACCAATTACAATTTGGATAAGAGCTCAAAGAATTATTCACATTTCTCAGCAAATCAAAGTATCAAATCCAGTGATTTGCTCAAACATTCACTTTTAGTAGGCCTGTGGCTATTTTAAATGTTTGCTAAAACAACAACGTATAATCTGTAATTTGATGGCTGTGTTGTGTCTTAACATTTGATTGGAGTTCAATCCACAGCTGATGCCATTTAAAACAATTATTACTTTTTCCCCCTTAGTTTCGCATATTAACTTTGTTACCAGTAGACATCCAAAACCGTGAAGGGGGGCATTATTATTCCCTACCCCTCAACTCATAATAGAAGCGGCTGCTTCTTCTCATCCCGCCCCGCCCCCTGTGTTGACGCCCCTCCAATGAGTTGTACTAAACATTGAAAGTGAAAAGGCCATCTACAATATTTGAGGAGTCCAAATGCAAACCCTGCTAAGTAACTTCTTTTTGAATTAAAGAAAAAATGAGTTTTTGTAAATTAATTTATATAGCGAATATAGCATTTATATATTTTTAAATGGTGAATTTTAGACTTACATAAAGCTTTTTAATCATTAAAATCACAAAATGCTGTAGATTGACACTTAATTAACCAGCCAAGATAGATAACTCATTTATTTTAAAAAGGTGACTTAGCAGTAGCAGGTTTTGCAATTGCTCTCCTCATTTGCGTGCATGGGAGCTCTTCAACTCTAGGAAATAAAGTCTTCTTGCGTCGCAGGTTCAACCGGTCGCTATTGCTTATTTTATTGGGATCATTAAAAAGCTTTTATGTCATGAAATCTAGGGCCTTTCCTTCACGTCGTTTATAGCAACAGCTGTCCGATTAGAACAGCAGCTGTCTAATTAGAACAGCAGGTGTTTGATTAGAAAACTCATACTAACGTTACAGTTTTCATTAATCCGAGTTGTCTGCCTTTTTAAAATTTACGAACTTCCTCATAAACTAGAACTCTGTGATGTCATCTGTATGAATATGTTAAGTATGAAAGAAACTATCGCCACCTTCTCTCATTCTCTCTCTCCTTCGCTCTCTCTCTCTCTCTCTCTCTCTCTCTCTCTCTCACACACACTTTCTCTTTACCTCTCTCCTTCTCAAAAACACTGTCTTTTGTTTCTCTCTCTCACACACACTCTCTGTATATCTCTCTCTGTCTCAGTATTAATATGCTGAATATGAAGGAAACTATCATCAAGCTTTCTCATTATCTCCATATCTCTCTCCCTCTCTCTCTTCCTTTCTCTCTTCATCTCTTATGCACTTGTTTTTTCTCTCTCTCTCTCCACCTCACGAACTTTCTCTCTCTCTCTCTCTCTCTCTCTCTCTATCTTGTCTCACTATCTCTTTCTTTCTCTCACACACACACTCTCTGTATATATCTCTCTTACTCTTTATTTAATTCACTCTTTCTCTATCTCTCTCTTTAATTCTTTAATTCTGTCTTTCACATTTTTTTCTCGCATATTCACATACATGCACGCACACATTAACTCGCACACGCACACATTAACTCGCACACGCACACATTAACTCGCACACGCACACATTAACGCGCACACGCACACTCAGACCCACTCATTTCATCAAGTAAGCAATATTTCATACAATTATTACTTCAATTAAGCAATATTCATACAATTATTACCTCAAGTAAGCAATATTCATACAATTATTACCTCAAGTAAGCAATATTCATACAATTATTACCTCAAGTAAGCAATATTTCATACAATTGTTACCTCAAGTAAGCAATATTTCATACAATTGTTACCTCAAGTAAGCAATATTTCATACAATTGTTACCTCAAGTAAGCAATATTTCAATTAACGCGCACTCGCACTCTCAGACCCAAGCACGCTAGGACACACACACTCTCAGACCCAAGCACGCTAGGACACACACACTCTCAGACCCAAACACGCTAGGACACACACACTCTCAGACCCAAGCACGCTAGGACACACACACTCTCAGACCCAAGCACGCTAGGACACACACACTCTCAGACCCAAGCACGCTAGGACACACACACTCTCAGACCCAAGCACGCTAGGACACACACACTCTCAGACCCAAGCACGCTAGGACACACACACTCTCAGACCCAAGCACGCTAGGACACACACACTCTCAGATCCAATCACGCTAGGACACACACACGCTCAGGCTCAAGAACGCTTGGACACACACACTCTCAGACCCAAGCACGCTTGGACACACGCACTCTCAGACTCAGACATGCTTGTACACATGCACTCTCAGACCCAGACACGCTTGGGCACACACATTCTCGAACCCAGACACGCTTGGACACACGCACACAGACCTACACAAGCACAATATCACACAGAGATTTTATGCTTGAGTGCTAAGACAGTTTTCTAAAACTAGTCCCAATTTCTTTCTAGATTGTTCAAGAAGCCCTAGACAAAGCAAGAGCGGGCCGCACCTGTATCACCATTGCTCACAGGCTCAGCACCATCAAAGACGCGGACAAGATTGCCGTGTTCAAGGGTGGCGTGGTTCAAGAGATTGGAACGCATGCGCAGCTCATGTCAAAACGTGGTCTGTACCATAGACTTGTTCTAACACAGAGTGGAAAGCAGTCATAAGATCAAACTGTCTAGACTCAAAGATTTCTTGACACGTCAAATTGTCGACAGGATTACACAACTTAAGACAAAGCTTTTTATCTTCCTGGTGCTCTATAGCTACACAATTTTCAATTTCACTAGGCCCGCATAAAGTTTTAATTTCACTAGGCCCTTATATAGTTTCAAAATTACCCCCTCCCTTACCTCCCCAATTTTCGCACCCGAATTTTTTAGCCATCCTCCTCCTCATAAGTTCAAATGCGCCCTCAACTCCATAAAATAAAAAATTAAAAATTAAAAAATGAATAATAGACAGTTATGACGTCACAGTTGCCCATGCTAAAAATGTGACACACGTTTTCTCCCCTGTCTCTTTTGGAGTTTACCAGTGGTTCTCAAAAAAAAAAAAAAAAAAAATGCGTCGCGAGGGGACAAACTAGTAACTGACATATAAGACTTAGTTATTTTTACCCAACCCTTTAATACAAAAATGTATTCTGTATTTGGAAGTGGAGTTGTTGAATTCGATGTAGGACGCCGAGAATCGAAACATTTTATGAACCACTGGCGTAACCGAACAAAATACTTACATCACACACACGGAAACATACAAAGGGGACGCGTGGATTAATATTACTGTTACTATTTGAGAGTACATATTATATGTAAGCAGGAAGTGTGCTGGTCATAACCGAAGACATGCATCTTCCTAAGGAAATTATTACTTTTCAGAGCAGTACAGTTTCCTTGAGCGTTACTTTAGTTTCGTACCAATCGCTGGCCAGTTTCTAGGATTAATTATTTCATTCCTATCATGTGTAAAAATGTTTCAATAGTTTTACGTAAAAATAAATTCATCTTCTGAGTGTGTAACACTCTGTATTTTCGGGTGTCCAGATTAGCACCCGGCTCAATCCTACTTTACACTTACAGATTACTATTTATGATCAGCAAATATTACAGATACTTCCAGATGAATGAGATGCGATTGTAAAATTACAGGAGCGTAAACATAAGAAAATATTGCTGTAATCTATTTTGGAGTATATTATCCTTGTTTAAATGTTAGATATTTATATGATATCTAGCCCAGAGTAAGTTAATAAGAAAATATATGTGCATAGATAATAGTTTTTAAATATGTCAAGTGTATAGAATTGAAATACGTCATCGTGATGTTATCTCTGAATGTCACTTTATTTATATCTGGATGTCACGTTATCTCCGAATGTCACGTTATCTCTGAATGTCACTTTATTTATATCTGGATGTCACATTATCTCTGAATGTCACGTTATCTCTGAATGTCACTTTCTTTATATCTGGATGTCACGTTATCTCTGAATGTCACGCTATCTCTGAATGTCACTTTATTTATATCTGGATGTCACGTTATCTCTGAATGTCACGTTATCTCTGAATGTCACGTTATCTCTGGATGTCACGTTATCTCTGAATGTCACGTTATCTCTGAATGTCACGTTGTCTCTGAATGTCACGTTATCTCTGAATGTCACGTTATCTCTGAATGTCACGTTACCTATAATTAAAGATGTATCCGTAGGCATTAACATACGTTTAAAGTGTATATAACCAATTTAATCATCCGATTAATACATACGACCATAATAATCATCAGATTAATACATTGGCGACCACAATAATCATCAGAAAACATATGGAATTGAAAGTATGACACGATTATGTGTTATGTTTTAAGAGTTGTAGGAACTAATTTGTGTTTGACTTTGATATTTATTGAAATAATAAAAAAACAACAAAGCAATCACATGTCCTAAGTGGTCTGATATAAATAATAAATTCTTGTTTGGTTACTTTTGTGACGCATCAATAAAAATCTGGTCACACTGGAAAGCAAAGTTACTCTTCATTTGGTCATGAGCTTGATGTCATTATGTCAATATAATCATACGTCCTTAAATTATACTTGATCTCAACGTAATTTGTTTAATGGAAAAAAAATCTTTTTTTTTTTTAAAAATATATTTATAAATTATTTAGTCTCGAGTTAAAAAAATAAATATGCCAATATGTAGGCCTAATTGTATTGCAGCCTTCAAGTGACATTGTTGACCTTGACCGTTTTGACCTTGACCGTTTTGACCTTGACCGTGTTGACCTTGACAGTGTTGACCTTGACCGTGTTGGTCGGGACCGTGTTGACCTTGACCTTGGACATGCTGACCTTGACACTGCTGACCTTGGCACCGTTGACCTTGACATAGTCGACATTGTAGTACGTAGCGCTTATTTATCGTTTGATGTTTTCAAATTTTATTATAGATATTTATAGGTATTTATGAAATATTTTTTTTGTGTGGTCATTTTAAGAGTAGCACTCCAGAAACGTTGAAATATTGTGCTTTTAAAATAAAGGTTTTAGTCTCTGGAAAATTTTTTTTACATTGAATGTGTCTTGAAATATTTGTTTATAATATTAGTTACTGTGATATATGAACTTGGGAATTAAAGCGAGATCTTTCAGTACAAATCTCGCATCAACTATCGTGATGGATGTAATTATCAGCCACCATAAGACATCACACATCAACATTATCAGCCACCATAAGACATCACACATCAACATTATCAGCCACCATAAGACATCACACATCAACATTATCAGCCACCATAAGACATCACACATCAACATTATCAGACAGGAGACATCAACCATCATCAACCATGACACATCAGCCATCATTATACATCAAATTCCAGCCTTTATTAAATCGCACACATGAACCATCATTATATATCACACATCAACCATCATCAAGTATCACACACCAACCTTAATTAAACATCTCACATCAACCATCATTTAACATCTCACATCAACCATCATTTAACATCTCACATCACCCATCATTTAACATCTCACATCACCCATCATTTAACATCTCACATCACCCATCATTTAACATCTCACATCACCCATCATTTAACATCTCACATCACCCATCATTTAACATCTCACATCACCCATCATTTAACATCTCACATCACCCATCATTTAACATCTCACATCACCCATCATTTAACATCTCACATCACCCATCATTTAACATCTCACATCACCCATCATTTAACATCTCACATCAACCATCATTTAACATCTCACATCCCCCATCATTTAACATCTCACATCACCCACCATTAAACATCTCACATCACCCACCATTAAACATCACACACTAACCATCATAAGACAACCAACATCATTCATCCATGGATCATCTCAGTAGGATATCGCCACCAATTCTTTTCTGGATGCATCCACTGGTCATCCATTCTTCTATTCACTCGATCACTGCGACAGTTAGAATTGCGCTGTAATATTGATCCTAGAGCACTGGTTCAGTGTTTCTCTAGTGGTGGTCCGCGGACCAGCGCCGGTCCGCGAGCCTTACGCTGCGGCCCGAACAACATGAATATTATTGTCGAAGAAAAAGAAAATGTAATTAATACACCTGCCATGGGTCCCTGCAGCAATTTCAGTGCGTGTCCAGCAGTCCGCCAAACTTAAAAATCTGGGAATCGCTGCATTAGTTAATATAAAAAAATTCAAGCTATTTAGGCTCCAGATGTTGAAATAATGACCACAGTCTACAGAGATTGTGCTATGCTGTAAGTTAAAATGTTGAAATAATGACCACAGTCTACAGAGATTGTGGTCCGTTGTAAACTAATTCAGTTATTTCTATTAGAGTCAATAAACATAGGTATAGAAACAACAACAACAGCAACAACAAACAGAACCGAATCAAACACGCGGGAAACAAATCATGGCTGTACATAATTTACAGGGTATTTAATGACTCTAGAATACGTGACATCTTCAAGAATTTAACGTGGTTGTGAAATACAAATGTGTGCACAGTACTACCTGCATCAGTACTACCTGCAACTGTACTACCTGCACATGTACTACCTGCACCAGTACTACCTGCAACAGTACTACCTGCAACTGTACTACCTGCACATGTACTACCTGCACCTGTACTAGCTGAACCTGTACTGCCTGGATCCGTACTTACTTAGCAAGCTTTGAAAATTATTTCCAGCTTTGGGGAGAAACGTAAAGGCAAGTTGAGAGGTAGGAAGTGGGGATGGAGGGAGGGAGGGAGTGTGGATGGAGGGAGGGAACGACAGAACATAAAAAGATATTCATTTTGTAAGCGTTAGTTGTCCTCTTCTGAAAGAGGCGATGCCTGTCCAACGTTCCTCAAGAGTAATCGGCACATTCACTCACTCCTTTACTGGGTACATGTGTATATTATTATATCTAAGTCAGAAAGCCCAGGGTAGGCTAACATTTTCTCTTAGACATACATTTTACCAACATCTTTTTGTTGTTTATTGTTGTTTTAAATTATTACGGACCGTTTTAAATGGAGAATTTAATCTCTTAATTTTAGACTATGGCTCGTTCTAGAAACAGTCCATAATAAAGGACGATACCAACGTTTAAAAATAATAACAAATAAAACGACAATCAAGGCCAGAGCTAATTACAATTAATAACCTTTTTAATTTGTGAACTTCAAGTAAATAATAACAGCAAGAGAAATATTATTAAAATTATAAACTTACAGATTTTCTGGTACCGGTACTGTATATAAAAATACAATGAGCAAAAAATTGTATGAGGAAATAGAAAACTCTACACACAACAAAGTATGACATAGCATATCTCGTGATCAAAACAAAATCTCTCCCCCTCTGTATCGGTCCGCCCTTTTTATAGGCATTTCCTACTAAGGTCTCTCGAACCACCTAACACATTGTTTTGCCTTCCCGTTTTATCCAGAATCTTCTATTATTTTCGACAGTTCTCCTGACTAGAATTTATGTTGTAAATAAGGTTTTTCTAGCCACACTTCAAAGGCGGTCACGAGAGTTCACGAGGGGTCATGCACGTGGGACGCGAGATAGGTGTGCTAAGAACACGTCATCCTTCATAAAATAAATCAATAAGACATTGATTTGACCTAGGTTTTACTTGGGTTTTTTGGGGGTTTTATTGGGTTTTTATTGGGGTTTACTTGGGTCTAATTGGATTTTACTTGGGTTTTACTTGGGTTTTACTTCGTCCGTTTGATAATCTTCACTAGCTGGAAACAAAATGAAGTGATTTAAGTTAGTAAAAATGATAAAACAATCTAAATGGCTACTACGTCATGGTACGACAATTCAATCTTCTGCCAGGAAGTGAATTTAAATTATTTAAAAAAAAAAACATTAAAAAATAAATTATTTAAACGAAATAATCATTGCCTCTGCCCCATTTCCCCATTTTATATGTACCGTTACCTACCCTTGAAGGCAGTATTTAATGACTGTTACCCCACCCCTTACAAAAATGTATCCCATAACGCGACCACTCAAACCACATCATCTCCCCATCCCTGAAACCCGTATCCGTCTCTCTAAACCCACCTGCGCTTCCAAACCCTTATACGTCTCTCTAAACCCACCTGAGCTCCCAAACCCTTATACGTCTCTCTAAACCCACCTGAGCTCCCAAACCCTTATACGTCTCTCTAAACCCACCTGAGCTCCCAAACCCTTATACGTCTCTCTAAACCCACCTGAGCTCCCAAACCCATATACGTCTCTCTAACTCACCTGAGATCCCAAACCCTTATACGTCTCTCTAAATCCACCTGAGATCCCAAACCCTTATCCATATCCTCTAAAAGCGTGGATGGGGAGTGGGTAATACGCTGCTGTTGTATCATGATCCTTAAAGCAGTGGCGAAGGAATTGGGGTACGGAGGGCGCGTTCCACCCCATGCGGAACCTTTTTTCTTAAATAATTGAGAGCGCCATTATGTGCCACCATGGAGGGGTTAAATCGTGGAAAGGGGCGGTAAAAATCTTGTCCCACCCCGGGCTGCACTAACTCGACCCCGCCCCGGGCTGCATAAACTCGATTCCCTCCCGGGCTGCACAAACTTGATTCCACCCCGGGCTGCACAAACTCGACCCCACCCCTGGCTGCACAAACTCGATTCCACACCGGGCTACACAAACTCGATTCCACCCCGGGCTGCACTAACTCGACCCCACCCCTGGCTGCACAAACTCGATTCCACCCCGGGCTGCACAAACTCGATTCCACCCCGGGCTGCACTAACTCGACCCCACCCCTGGCTGCACTAAATCGACCCCACCCCTGGCTGCACAAACTCGATTCCACCCTGGGCTACACAAACTCGATTCCACCCCGGGCTGCACTAACTCGAGTTGAAGCTAAAACAGTTTGATGAGCTCGAGTTGTTGAATAATGTTAATGAAGAGTTTTTGTAGGATGCTAAAATTCGAGCTCCATTTCATAAAGCAACTGCGCAACTTTCACGCGAACAACTATCCACATCCATTAATGTATGGCAATTGTTAATTCGACTTAAGGCAAATTGTTAAATAATTGCTACAGATAGTGGCAGCAAGTAGGAACTCGAATCAGCTTTCCTGATCAGCTTGGATGTCAAAAATATGTTTCATCCCCTGCAATAGCTCTTCAACTCATGTGGAAACCTGTTCTTACAGATATGCGAGGCCATGTACTCTGAAATGCACAATACGACAGATATGCGAGTCCGTGTATTCTGAAATGCACAATACGGTTAATAACAAAATATTTCAAACTCAATCGACAACAAACTCGGTTAATATAAATTAAATATAAACAGTATTGATGAAATCAGAGATTCAGCAGAACCTCCTTTAGAAAAAGTGCCTTTGAAATATCTGATTTTATTGGCAGAATTTAATACTGCCGTGACGCCATTGCCTACTGGCAGCTGTGACTCCATTGCCTACTGGCAGCTGTGACTCCATTGCCTACTGGCAGCTGTGACTCCATTGCCTACTGGCAGCTGTGACGCCATTTCCTACTGGCAGCTGTGACTCCATTTCCTATCGGCATCTTTGACTCCATTGCCTACTAGCAGCTGTGACTCCATTGCCTACTGGCAGCTGTGACTCCATAGCCTACCGGCAGCTGTGACTCCTTTGGCTACTGACTGCTGTGACGCCATAGCCTACTGACAGCTATGACTACATTTCCTACTGTCAGCGATGTTAATAGGCATGAAGTGGACAGATATCCTTCAATAACATTGACAGAACAAGATACATTAAAATGTTGGTAAGAAAGTGAGAGCGAACCCCCTATACCGTCTTTAATGGCACCAGTGCTGCTGGCTGTTCGTTCCTGCTAACAGCACTGCCAGAGATAGAAGAGTTCCACTTTGTTGACTCACACATAATTATCGCGCGGCTTGATTAAACATTAAAACATTAGAAATGCTATTTTTTTCTTAAGTATAACATGCGACCATAAACGTACAGCTGTCTTTAGGATTTTGTTTCAGACAGCAACATTTATTTTGTTTTCTTTTATATTTCTTGTTGATAATTCAAAAAATAAAGAAAAAAAAAAAACCTTGAAATTTTAGAAATGTTAAATTAAAAAAAAATTTTTTTTTTCAATAAGCATCAAACTTTTTAATGATTTTTTAAAAGTTATTTATATTTTATATTTATTTGTGCCTTATGTGATATGTTTATGTTGATACAATATGCAAGAAATACATATTATTTGCTCAATTATTATGACACTCTTCCAAAGTTTGGACACACCGGTAACTTCGATGACCATACAATAACTTAGGACTTAAGACCTAAAGAGGTTATTACAATAATTAGTAAAAATGTATTTAAAAATTATTTAATGCAATAGTAAGAGGCAGATAACCTAATAAACGTGCGCAATAAACGTGCGCAATAAACGTGGTCAATAAACGTGGTCAATAAACGTGGGCAATAAACGTGCGCAATAAACGTGCGCAATAAACGTGGTCAATAAACGTGGTCAATAAACGTGGGCAATAAACGTGCGCAATAAACGTGCGCAATAAACATGGTCGGACGTAGACTTGCATAGGCCCGTAGCTACAAAGTCCAGAAGACTTAAGCAATACAAAGTCCAGAAGACCTAAGCTATACAAAGTTCAAAAGACCTAAGCAATACAAAGTCCAGAAGACCTAAGCTATACAAAGTCCAGAAGACCTAAGCTATAAAAAGTTCAAAAGACCTAAGCTATACAAAGTCCAGAAGACCTAAGCTATAAAAAGTTCAAAAGACCTAAGCTATACAAAGTCCAGAAGACCTAAGCTATACAAAGTCCAGAGGCCCTTTACCGTTTGAAATGACACGGGTTGGTCATATAGCCAACAGATTGTGAGGCTGTAGCATATTTTGCTTATAACTTATAGGTAAAGCCGGCACTGTCAATAAGTACAAACAGCTGGCTGTCATCAGGGTGTCAAAAAATACTGAGAAAATTCTCGGGACATAGTTGGAACATTGTCGAAACATTGTCGGAATATTGTCGGAATATTGTCGGAACATTGTCATTAAATGCATTTTAAAATAAAATAGAGCTGTCAACCAGAAATATTAAATCCATGGAAGGAATATTGTAGAATGATAAACGCGTTGTTAGAATTGAGTATAAATATACTACACATTGTGTAAGAGACATCCCAGCAAGCACTCCTACTACACATTGTGTAAGAGACGCCTCAGCCAGCACTCCTACTACACATTGTGTAAGAGACATCCCAGCCAGCACTCCTACTACACATTGTGTAAGAGACATCCCAGCCAGCACTCCTACTACACATTGTGTAAGAGACATCCCAGCAAGCACTCCTACTACACATTGTGTAAGAGACGCCTCAGCCAGCACTCCTACTACACATTGTGTAAGAGACATCCCAGCCAGCACTCCTACTACACATTGTGTAAGAGACGCCTCAGCCAGCACTCCTACTACACATTGTGTAAGAGACGCCTCAGCCAGCACTCCTACTCCACATTGTGTAAGAGACATCCCAACAAGCACTCCTACTCCACATTGTGTAAGAGACGCCTCAGCCAGCACTCCTACTACACATTGTGTAAGAGACGCCTCAGCCAGCACTCCTACTCTACATTGTGTAAGAGACGCCTCAGCCAGCACTCCTACTACACATTGTGTAAGAGACATCCCAACAAGCACTCCTACTCCACATTGTGTAAGAGACGCCTCAGCCAGCACTCCTACTCCACATTGTGTAAGAGACGTCTCAGCCAGCACTCCTACTCCACATTGTGTAAGAGACGCCTAAACCAGCATTATTTCGAATCATTCATTCAATTAGTATAAAAATATAGCCAATAAAAACTGTTTACATGTCTCATTAGCGACACACTCGTTTATCTAGAGTTATATAAATCCCAGAGTACTATGATAGCTATAGAGAATTTTGTATCTTCTTTGTTTTGAATGTCTATACAAACCCTTTGTTTGTAATACATGTAATATATAACCACTAGATATAGCCCGCCATACATTGGCGGCAGCCATGTGTGAACTTCCCTTCTACTAAAGGTACTTGACAAAACATGAACTCAAGTGACGCATATTTAAGAATCCCAATTTTTGCTACACCCCTTCCCCCCCCCCCCCCCTGATACGTCACTGCACACTTTTTATTTCACGCCCATGAACTATGTTAAATAATCTGATGTCCCAACCACTTTTAAAACAAATATATCTTTATACCATACTTAAATTGAGACGATTTCATTTTTCGAAAAGAAAATATTACGCGCCAAACACAGTTGCGTTAAATGTAAGAAAAAAAAAAATCATTTAGCGTAGTTATCGGGAATTATATTTTGCGCACTTTTGAACTTATTATTGAGCCGGAAATGGAAGCAGTAAATTAGGACGTCATCCAGGAGTCATACCAGAAGCGTAATATATATAAGAGCATTTATATAAATTAAAACCAAATTAATTTGAAATTTCCGTGGTTTCCGAACTGAACCCAAGATTTAGTTGTTACCAAACCGAACCCTGCTGACGACATAACGGGTTCGAACCCTGCTGACGACATAACTGGATCGAACCCTGCTGACGACATAACTGGATCGAACCCTGGTGACGACCCAAACGACTCGAAAGCGAACCTCTAAGAGTGGCGAATTCCCATCTCTAATCTAATCCCCACCCTTCCATCCTGCCCCTGACCGTATCCTCTAAGCATCACCCTTCCCCGAATCCCGTAACCGTATCCTCTCAACCGCACATTTCCCTTTATGTGTTATGTTTTAATGGTTAAACTTTATGGGTTATGTTATATGGGTTATGTTTTATATAGTATTCTTTTATGACTTATGTGTTACAGTTATTCCAAACGACCCCGGCGAACTGGCGAGTTTGCTGCCTCCATTATGCAATCACCACATCACGTGATGGCCGTGCAAACGTTTAATTAAAACTACTTGACATCCCTGGAACTCTCCAACACCATAGTTAGTCGGCGCAAGTGTCACTTGACACTGGCGAGCTCTTTAACCGTGCTAATGTATTCGTCCGATGATCTCCATTAAATGAACGGATGATATGTGGGACGATAACGCGCATCACTGCCTGTGAAATCACTGAATACCTTCTTACTCAAACTGCCATCACCAACAACGAGTCCTGGTCTTCGCCTGTAGATTGTGTGAGAGGTCAGAGGATATTGTAGGTTTATGTCTAGTATTTATATAATCACGTTCGATGGCATAACATATCATTTTAAGATTAACGTTTTAGAGATGGAGCTGGGTAAGTTAATCAGCCACCAGGTGATGTAGATTGGATTAGATTGGAGAGATGTCGTTAAAAGAATGTTGTATGGAGCATCATTTCTAAAGCTGTAGTTTATTATTTCACTGACAAGGGCATACATCATTTTTGTATGACATCAGTAGCGTAAGCGAAGCCACATTTTAAAAGTGGAAACATCAGCATGAACAAAGAAACTTCAAATTCTGCGCCGTTTCTCACTCTAATCTTTCCTTGTCCTCTGTTAGAGGCGGGACTTTAATCGTACTGAACAGTAGGTCAAGTTGCTAGTACTGAACAGTAGGTCAAGTTGCTAGTACTGAACAGTAGGTCAAGTTGCTAGTGCAGAACAGTAGGTCAAGTTGCTAATGCAGAACAGTAGGTCAAGTTGCTAGTACAGAACAGTAGGTCAAGTTGCTAGTGCAACGTTTTCTTACTGGGAACTCTACTAGGAACCATCAGCGATTTTTTCTATGTGTAAAAATATGTTGATACTAAAATTGTAATTATGTTACTAACGAGATTTTGTTGCTGATTTTATGCTGGAGATTTATGGTTCCATGACAAAACGACAAGGTGACAAAACGACCAGGTAACAAAATGACAAGTCTTCAACGCCAACGCCTCCCACCGTCCTTAACGTCTTACATACAATAAAGTATGGTCAACTTTTAAAGATATTTTACATGCCTTATAGTTGGAGAAACACGGTATTCGGTTATCAGACTAACTTTAACCCTAACATTTGTCATTTTGTCGCCTGGTTATTTTGTCACCCTGTCATTTAGTCACTTGTCGTTATGTCCTTTGTCGTTTTGCCACTTGTCGTTTTGTCTGGTAACCGATATTTGTATATATATATATTTTTAAAAAAAATCATTGTTATTAGTTTTGTGGGGTTAGCGTTGAGGAGGTTTTTTGGGGGGGGGGGGGGGAGTTTCAAGTCTAGAATACAGACTTAATGGTAGAAAAAATGTTCTGCTTCATCCATTAATGGCGATTTAAAACACGTTTGTCCAACGGGTCACAAATATATTTTTTAGACCCATAATCTCTGAACACGCACACGTTTTAAGAAACGACAAAGCACCCATTTTGTCTCAGATTTCTACTGAATGAATTAAAATTCACCACGAAACTTTACCGTAAAGACCACATTAATTACCATCCGCTGATGAAACAATTTGAAAAAGGATAAATGATAAAATGAAATTCATTGAAAACGTCTCCATGTGCAGACACGGAACAAACGCATGTTGATGGATCGAATATTTCATCTCGCAGATTCCTCAAATATCATCCTCACAATCTTAAACGTGGATGTTATAATGAACATTTTTTTTTTCTTGTTCATTTTTAATAATCCTTTATAATAAATTCACTTTCGTTAGGGGCTGGAAAAATCTTCGGACCGCTAATTGACCCACTTCTTGTGAACCTATCGTGCTGAATACTTATCACATAGACTCATTGCCGATGACAACAAATTCTTTCAAATGTTCAGCCCCACCCCTCAATCCAACCCCCCCCCCCCTCCCCAAATCAGTTTGTTCTGTTTTTAACAGGGAAGATGAAGGAAATATGACGTCACTGATTTCTTGAAATAAAATTCCCGATAACTGCGCTAAATTAGATTCTTTAAAAAAAATATTGCAAGTACATTTAACGCGTAATATTTTCTTTTGTTTTTTATGAAATAGTTGGTTAAATAAATCTGCAGTGTAAAAGTGCGGGGGGGGGGGGGGGGCATTAAATTATTTATATAGTTCAGGGTGTGAAAACAAAATGTGCGGTTGCGTGCCTTGGGTCGGGGGGGGGGGGGGCTGGGGAGGGGTCGAGCACTAATTGGGATTCTTATAAAGTACGTTACATGTATGCGTAATTTGTCAAATTTTCAGTCGTCCACCCTCGCCCTAATGTCTCGATAGTAAATTTTATAAATAATTTATACGAACAACTTTGTTTTTAGGGTTTGTTGATTAATTTATAATTTCTTTCGCAATTTGACTTTATATGATGATTGCATAACTGCTGTAATTGGTTGCAGCATAAAGTATCTGACGTTCTACCAAGTATAAATATTCATTTGGGCAAATATCCCCCACTTCCCAGGCCACGAGCTGTGAATGTGAAGCAGATGATAGAACAATTGTAATAACACCAACCTGCTTGATGCAAACACCATTGTTGATGCTACAACATTAATTGAACCATTTCAATGAAACACACAAACACATGTAAATGCTACATTCCTGGGTGCCGAACCATAGCGGTGTAACCAGGGCCGTTGTAACCAGGGCCGTCGTAACCAGGGCCGTCAAAGGATGGGATTTGTGTTTGGTAAAGTTTGTTGTTTGTGTTATGCCATGAAAGAAAAACACTAATGTGTTTTAAACACGTTTAATTTGTAGAGAGTCAGGAGCATTTTAGCATCAGTGAAACGTTGTCTTCCCGAATATAATCCTTGATTTGGCACGTAAGGGAGGAGATGACCAAGAGGAAATGACCATCAACGGAATAACGTACAATGACCAGGTCAGCAATGGAACATTCTCAGGTAATGGAAATTGGTCCGGTAATTGCATTTCTTCAGGTAACAAAAGTTTGTAAGGTTATGGAAAGTTCCCAAACTAATTTTATCATCATTCAAATAATATTTGCAAAGTTTCTAAATAAGGTATGTGGAGGAATGATTTCAGTATCAAATGGGGAGAAATACTCTCAGTATAATATGTGGAGGAATGCTTTCAGTATCAAATGGGGAGAAATACTCTCAGTATAATATGGGGAGAAATGTGCTCAATGTTATATGGGGAGGAGTGCGTTCAATGTAATATGGGGAAAATACGTTTAGTATAATATGGGGAGGAATGTGCTCAGGTTGAAGAATTAAGAATTTTTTAAAAAATGATAGAATAAAACCCTAAAGAAAGACAAAACAACGTTTGTTTTATTTATTATTGACCAATACTTTGGACAATCGATTTCACTTGCTTTTTCTGGACTAGCGTGCAATTTGCGCTTTTTACCCAGTCAACCTTATATTGAAGCGATTGTTTTGAAATCATCATTTTTTAATGAGCCATCGTTCAGCCCGTGTTGTAACCGAATTATCCGCAATGACAAGACAATCTAGTGTATCCAACAAGAGTTATCTTTGATTTCATCTGGTGTCGTATATTTTTGATAACGCCAGAGAGTCCTTACATTGCCGATGTCTTTACGCAAGTGATTTGGTTTTCTTGCAAAAAAAAAAAAAAATTTGCAATACGGATAAATAGCAAAATGTCATAATGTTTTTGTGCGCAGCTAATGGCAACGGACCCTCGAGCAAAACTCTGGAAAAAGTCCGACTTCTTGAGAAAAACAAATATCCGGAAACTAACAAGAAGACGCCCAGTGACAGCGAGAGAGTCAGCAGTTTCCTGGAACTGGTAGGACGTCATTTTTTTTCTTTTTGTCACTCTTTTAACCTATTTTTCTTTCTCTGCCTCCGTCTTCATCTTCTTTTTCACAAACAGTTATTCACCAGTCATGCCCTTCCCAAACCATCCCATTACAAACATGTCGCACTGAAAAGGTGACGCCCATGTGGCACATCACATCGATACAGGAATATGTTCATACTTTAGAGATTGAAGGTTTGCTTGTCGCTGTTCTGGTAAGTAAATAATTACTCTGCTAGGAAATTATGCACTAGTCAGGTGCTCGGCCCAGGTGCACGGCCCAGGTGCTCGGCCCAGGTGCTAGGCCCAGGTACACGGCCCAGTTGCTCGGCCCAGTATATTTGTAATCATGTCATAGCTTAAACTATTTTAATAATAATTTTTCATAATGTTAAAAATTTTACATTTCTAAGACACAAAATATAATATCATAAATTCAAATGAGTTGGGCGCTGAAGTGAAATAAAACACTTCTGAATAGTCCCTCTCTTTTATTTCATGTCGATTATTATTTTATTTCAAAACGATTATAAAACATATCGATTATAAAATATATCCAATAATATAAAACATTTAGTTTAAATAAGATATTTTTCTCTGATTAAATTGAGTTCTCTCTCCTGTATCCTTATTTTATATAGAGATGTAAATTTCTACGGCTGATTCATTCAGCTACACAATATGGTGTCATCGTTGTTAGAATGATACTAGAATGTATTATTATTATTATACTAGATAGAGCCCGCCTAATAGTGGCAGTGTTAATGAGTGAACTTCCCATCCAACTAAAGTTGCTTGACAAAATATGCATTCAAGTCATTATTGCTAACTTCGGTGAATTTTATTTTGCGCGCTTCTAAAAACAGATTGCATCCATGCATACATACATACCCAGCGAATTATTATTTGTGAATATAATCAGTATTATGTCATTTACAAGTACGTTGCCCACAGTTCAAGTACAATGCCATCTAGCAAAGTCATCAGACGCTTGCACATTTCTCATGAAGTCTTGAAATTACTCAAAGAAATGAATTTGTAAATTAGTCAAGGAAAAAAACAACAAAAGAGTTACTATCATTGTGTGATGCTGGTCGCCATGGTTACCAACAAAAGAGTTAGGCTGCACCTATTGGTACCCGGGTACCAGAATTGAGAGGTTGCAATTAAAAAACGATTTAAAATATGATTGTTGGGTTTGTAAGAGCAAATGAGGTATCAAATGAAAGATAATTGAATGTACTATACGTTTGTAAAATTAATTCTTCATTTTAACTAAAATAAACTACTACAAATGACATCTTGATAGCATTGAGTACCCGGGTGCGAAGAGTGGCGCATGTCATTTGTAGTAGTTTATTTTAGTTAAAATGAAGAATTAAGTTACCTACAAAATTATCTACTGGGCGCCATGGTTACCAACAAAACGATCTACTGGGCGCCATGGTTATCTACAAAAGTATCTACTGGGCGCCATGGTTACCAACAAAACGATCTACTGGGCGCTTGTTATCACTAAACCACTGAGACTCCCACACATTTAGTACCACTTGCTTATTTTCCCACAGTTCCAATTCGCCAAGACCAAAGACATTGTAATGATGATCTTAGGCGTCCTGTGTGCTACCATCAACGGTCTGCTGCACACAGGGAACATGATCTTGTATAGCACGTTTGTAGGATCATTCACAGAACAGGCTTTACTACAGAACCAACTCAGTACAGTAGCTGAGTTTTGGGAGGTCAGAAATATCACGCCGCGAGATGCTTCTATTTACGTGGACACGTTCAGGTAGCATTTATTTTTTAAAATATACTTATAAAGAGACGTATTGTATTGATATACGTTTCAATGAACAAAGTTTGTTTTTACATTATTAAATAAGACTGGTGTGAGTATGACACTAGAGTCACGTGACAATGACAAAGTCATCAGGCCCATATATTCGTACCATTACAAAAATAAAATCATTAAAAAATTCAAGTTGTAATTTCGAGACATCTTCCATCCAATATTTTAATATTTTGTTCAGCACGTCACTTTTAAAGTGGACATTTTGTTCAGCACGTCGCCTTTAAACTGGACATTTTGTTCTAGCGGAAGTTTGAAGTATCGTTGCCAAGAAGTTGAGAATCTAGTTCTTGTGAAGTCCACTACGGCTCTTTAAATATTGCCGCAGGCCTACCCTATTCCACCCCACCCCACTTTTAAACTCCCACGAAAACATCTTAGAATAGGCAAATCAACCATAAGTCATTTACGCCATCTTTTATACAGAATATATTTTACTAGGGCTTAACTGGTGCAGTTTTTTCTTTACAGTGAGTCCGGGTATTTCGAGAAATGATCAGGTGGGTCCCAGTTTACAAAATAAGAGTTATCTTCTTTTTATTTGCTATAATATATGACAGCCTTTAAACCAAAGACCTACAGACCGTCTACAACATACCTGTCGGCCATTAAACAATAGTCCCAAATACAGTCCTACACCATACCAGTGACTCTTTATTGATTAGTATGATAGTCGCCTCCCCTTTAAGTAAAAAGTTGTTTTATTCACCTGAGTTCAACCGTCACGCATGGCACTCGCTGCGTGGCAGAATTTTTTTTATTGATATAAAACATGTGGAGTTGGCGGTAGGGCGTTTTTAAGAGTAAGCAGGAACGCTAGAAGCAAAAAAATTAATAAGATATTATAAAGTTTCATCTTTAACTCACAACCGTGATAAATTTCCGACAAAAGATTTCATCCCGGTAGGGGAAGGGGGTGGGGGGCGTGAAAAAATAACCAGATAATTAAAAAAAAACTTTTACAGATTTTTATCATGATAATTTTTCCATCAGGTTGCACTGTGATGAACTGAACACTTACACAAATGGCAGCTTAGGATGTGACTTGGTCGTAAGCAAGATGAATGTGTTTGACAAAACAAGGATGATTTTCTTCATGTCAATAGGTTAGTATTGATAAAAAATAATCTCTTTTTTTAAACAAATGCTGATTTGGTGAGGAAGACACTACTTGCCATCAACATCTGGATGTCAAACTAAATAACCACGCATAAGAAGTCAACTACAAAAACAAAATATCTGCGTCAGATGTCAACTACATGTCACAAACAAAATGTCTGCGTCAGAAGTCAGTTAAATGTCACAAACAAAATGTCTGCGTCACATGTCAACTACATGTCACGAAGTCAACTACATGTCACAAACAAAATGTTTGTTTCAGAAGTCAACTACGTGTCACGAAGTCAACTACATGTCACAAACAAAATGTTTGCTTCAGAAGTCAACTACATGTCACAAACCAAATGCCTGCGTCAGAAGTCAACTACATGTCACAAACAAAATTTCTGCATCAGAAGTCAACTACATCTCACAAACAAAATGTCTGCGTCAGAAGTCAACTACATGTCACAAACAAAATGCCTGCGTCAGAAGTCAACTACATGACACAAACAAAATGCCTGCATCAGAAGTCAATTACATGTCACAAACAAAATGTCTGCGTCAGAAGTCAACTACATGACACAAACAAAATGCCTGCATCAGAAGTCAATTACATTTCACAAACAAAATGTCTGCGTCAGAAGTCAACTACATGTCACAAACAAAATGTATGCGTCAGAAGTCAACTACATCTCACAAAAAAATGCCTTCATCAGAAGTCAATTACATTTCACAAACAAAATGTCTGCGTCAGAAGTCAACTACATGTCACAAACAAAATGTCTGCGTCAGAAGTCAACTACATCTCACAAACAAAATGTCTGCGTCAGAAGTCAACTACATGTCACAAACAAAATGTCTGCGTCAGAAGTCAACTACATGACACAAACAAAATGCCTGCATCAGAAGTCAATTACATTTCACAAACAAAATGTCTGCGTCAGAAGTCAACTACATGTCACAAACAAAATGTCTGCGTCAGAAGTCAACTACATCTCACAAACAAAATGTCTGCGTCAGAAGTCAACTACATGACACAAACAAAATGTCTGCGTCAGAAGTCAACTACATCTCACAAACAAAATGTCTGCGCCAGAAGCAGTAGCCCGTTAAATTAACGTGTGAGATCAAAGTAACAACTTGATTTGATAGGAGCAAACTATACATTTTTATCTGCGTACACACGAGCCTACAGTGGAGCAGCTAAAGTTTGTGGCGCCCCGGGCAATACGACCCGGGACAAGATCACTTCTAATAATTACCTTCTCTAAATAGTATCAAGTTTGACCAGAGTCAAAGCAACAACAAAAATGTTTGTCGAAAGTTCTCTAACTTTTTATAAGTTTTCAGAACTGGCAATTTTTGTAAATCGTGTATACATGACATAATTATGTTAAGAAAACAATATGAGATGTATACAATGACTTAATATTATTATATTTATTGATGTGTGATTTATCTGATGATGATTGAATACTTTTATAGCGCTTGAGATTAAGATAAGATGATCCATAATTTAGGAAATCGTTTAAAATAATGTATCAAGTTCCCAGAATTCAGTTGATTGTAATGATTATTTGGAATTTCAAACTACGCTACTTTAGCTTTATGAAGCTAAATTACCATTTGCCTCTTTGATAGGCTTAAATACATTTTTAAATTGTCATTTAGAGAAAAAATAATTATCGCTTACATTAGTATCTAAAACAAAATGGATTCGGCATAATAATCGAAATGTTATGTCACATAAACGTCTAAGTAGATTTCTACTTGATTCTCGTCTAATTTTTTTTAAAAAACAAAGTGCGTGGAAATAGGTGGGGGCCGATCATTGATTATTATGACATTAAAAAAAAGAAAATCAGTTGGGAATCTAAGAAATACGGGCTACATATTAAAAAACAACAACATTATTCAGGAACATTTGTTACAAGAGTAACACATTTAAAGCAAACACGTTTTCGATATAATAATTGATGAAACGTGCACTATTTGTATGCAACACATTAAAATATCACTATTTTAAATGGCATGCTATATGATGAAATATAATTTGAAAACAGATTGCACAAAATACATGATAAGAACTCTTTTAAAAATTATAGACCTTGATATTGATGTAAAGTTGGTTAAATACCGGGTTATTACAGTTTTTAAACTTTTGAAGTTGAACAAAATAATTAAATAAAAATACCAATTGGGTCTATATGCGAACAACAAGAAGTAAGACTTCGGCTCATAATCGGGCGTGGCCAATTTTCGAAACAGAATGATATTTATAATGGAATATTGTAAAACTCTAACAAGATTAGCTTTAAATATACAGATCATCAATTATCGAGCGTAATGATATTTCATAGATTCCTCTATTTGTAATCGTTTAGTGGCATCAGTTACTATTCTTTTAAAAGTGTTTAAAAATTACATTTTTAAGTATAATTTTCAGTTTATTGCTGTACACATTGTGCGCCAGGGGCACTTGACTTTCGGGGGGGGGGGGAAGGGGGCAATTACCCCCACCTCCAATGGAGAGACGCCTGAATGAAACGCTATTCCTAAGCCATTGTAACTCTATCGGCGCGTCAATCATCGTGTCGCTTCATGGGACACAAAGGCTCCATTAAACACGAAGCCAACACAAGAGCTCCTGCAAAACACAAAAGACAATTTTTAGAAATCACTACTGCACATAAAGATGTCGCTGCAACTACTGCTCATGGAGATAACGCTGCAGCTACTTCACATGAAGATGTCGCTGCAGCTACTTCAAGTAGAGATGTCGTTACAGCTACTGCACAAGACAATGTTCTCTTTGAACCAAATATATATGGAATATTTCTTTCAAGAAAATCTCAAAGTGCAAATACCAAAAGATCCATCAGAGGGATACAATAAACAATGGCTTGACGAAATCACAAGACCTGTTGGGGTTGTCTCCCATACCATTTAACCATGGGTGAAAACATATGGGCATGGGAAGTAATTTGTTTTAATCTCTAAAACTTTTTTAGTTAACATCTCTTTAATGCCACTCAACACGCTCCATGTCATGCTCGTCATTAAAATAGTTCTCCATGTTAACTGATGAATCAACCTTGCATTTTCAGGTGTAGCCCTATGTGTGTTCTTGTGTGGTTCAGTTAAGATGGCGTTATTTATGATTACTGCACAGCGCCAAGTCATTCGGTTACGTTTAGCGTTCTACAGGAATGTGCTGAGACAAGAAATATCGTGGTTTGATGACAACAAGACCGGAGACCTAGGTGTCAAACTAACAGAGTGAGTCATGTGACTTTATTTTATACGTCAAACAGTAAGTCATGTCACTTTATTTATAAGTCAAACAGTAAGTCATGTGACTATATTTTATAAGTCAAACGGTAAGTCTTTGACTTTGAGACTTTATTAAGTCAAACAGAGTAAGGTATGTTTTTTGTCATTACTTCATTCATTTCTAACAATAACATGCTTCAGTTCGAACAAATTTATGTTTTAATAAGCTTCCATCAAACAATTTCTTTTTAATAAACAGGTGTCTTTTTTTCCAAATTACTGGTAACCCTAAACTCTATGCTTGAAAAAGTTTTTGATTGTTTTCCTATTTCCTTCTATTTGAAATATTTTCAATATTTCTATGCATGTTTGTCTTCATAAAGTAATATTTAGACTTCTTTGATTAATTGAAAATAACATACTTGAAACGAGATTTATTGATCAGTGTTACCAAATTGATACGAAGACAACTTCTTTCTTCTCCCAGAGATGTCAACATAATTCACAGAGCTATAGAGAACCATGTCCCCATGGCCACCCAGTGGCTGGTGACAGCTGTGGCCAGTACAGTTGTTTCTATCATATATGGTTGGAAACTTTCACTTGTGATGCTGACCATTTCTCCATTACTATGTGCATTTATGTTGTTTTCAAACAAGGTAGTTGGATTAATTTTTCTGTGCGTGTTGAAACAGTTAATAATTTCATGTTTTCTGTATTAGTTATTTATAGCTGGCAAGGGAGTCACTACGATCATGATTAATATATGGTATAACCCTTCCAGACTTCCACATTTACCTCCTCTGCCTGCTCTGACGGCACCCTATTCTGGTGGCACCCTATTCTGCTGGCTGATTTATCTGGTGGCACCTTGCTTATTTATTTAAATTAGATCTGTTATGAAACCAACTCAATCGAGCGGTGTAAAATTTGCATTTTTCCTTTTGGTTTCTAATCCATGGGAGGGTGTCACCTGATGGGATCCGCACCCCCCCTCCCCATCCCTAACTGTGCCTCCTTGTTATGGAAGGTGAATGCTCTGATAATTTAAATACTAACTTATTTTTATAGGCTTTTTATTAATTTTCCTTATAATTTTGTTTGTTTGTAGTGGAATCTGGAATCTCAATTTTCACTCACTTCCTGAGGTCCAATTAAGCTGGATCTTAGTACACTTACTCTGCGCTTATTCCAAGAACGGAAAGGAATAGTGACATCAGGTTTTCACTACAGCGTTTCCTTATGCCTGGTTACACGTTCACAAGAATGAACAATGAGAAATGATATTTTGACCACTGAAAGGTCACCTCTGACCTTTAACATGTTTGCATTTCATGGGTGCCCCACACTTTTTTAGTCATATGATTCCACCCACTTCTTGATCTCGTATTACATCTTCCAAGAATAAATTATTTTTTAAAAAATGTAATTAAAAAATAAAATACTTTTAAAAACAGGCTTATCCAAAAATGTAGTTAAAAGTATAAAAGAAGTGCTACCCCAAAACTTCAGGATTGTTACAGTCATATGACTTCAGGGTTATTAACGTCATATGACTTAATGGTTGTTACAGCCATATGACTTCAGGGTTGTTACAGTCATATGACTTTAGGGTTGTTACAGTCATATGACTTCAGGGTTGTTACAGTCACATGACTTCAGGGTTGTTACAGTCATACGACTTCAGGGTTGTTACAGTCATATGACAGCGTAGGTTGCCATTGAACATAGTATTCGTTGTTTTAGCTTCTTTGCCATATTTTGACCACACACCGACAGAGCAACTGAAGATAAAGTCGTAAGACATCATCGTATTTCATGGGCGCCATTTGACTGCAACAACTCTGAAGTCATATGACTGCAACAACTCTGAAGTCATATGACTGCAACAACTCTGAAGTCATATGACTGCAACAACTCTGAAGTCATATGGCTGCAACAACTCTGAAGTCATATGACTGCAACAACTCTGAAGTCACATGACTTCACAACTCTTTTTAGTACAGTTTTTAGTAATGTTTTTTATTCAGCTTTAAAGTGTTACAATTTGTACCACAGTTTCTTAAAAAGAAATGTAGTTGTAAGATCTAATTTATGAGGTTCTTTCTCTGTGTTCAGATGTCTCAGTTTCCAGAATTGGAAGAAGATCAAAATTAACCCCAAAAAATGGAGTCCCTGTTGTGTAAACAACTATTGTTAGTTTTGAAAAATAATAATGCCTTTACAAAATTTAGCTTAAGAGTTTCATAAGAATATGTCTCTATTTTCAAGTATTCATTCTTGGTAGGATCAAGGTCACAACAATTCACAAGAGAGAGAAGCTTACGGAAGTGCAGGGACAGTGGCAGAAGAAGTCTTTTCAAATATTCGAACCGTTGTAGCATTAAGTGGGGAAGAGAAAGAAGCGCAAAGGTAAAATACTTTTGTTGTCTAAATGTTTAAAATCTTATGGCTATTCCCCTACAAACTATATAAATGTTACCTTCCAGCTTACAGCATTTTTGGTAATTGTAAATGTGAGAATTTACAAGTCACAAGAAAATAACATTCATGGATATTAACAAAACGGGAACATTTCATCTCAGCACTCAAAATATATTTATAAGGTATTCAATGTTGTTTGAATAAACTGATTCTTTCTCCCCAAAAAAACTGCAGATATTTTGACCATTTGAAAAAAGCCAGGGGGTTTGGTGTAAAGAAAGGCATTGTTTCTGGATTACGTCAGGGTGTGCAGTGGGGAGATGTATTTTTTGGCTATGCTCTTGGTTTCTACTATGGTGGTGTCCTAATCAGAAGTGGAGAGTACAGTGTTTCTCAAATGATGACTGTGAGTAGTTTTTTATGATTACATTAGAATCTGTAATGAAATAAGGCTTTAAATGATTTAGTTTTATTCAAATGACATACACATGTATATTTTGCTACGTGCTTATTCTGGCACATAAATGATTGCTGCTGCAACGAATATAATTACATTTTTATTTGCATTGACTTGTATTTTCTTAAAAAGCTTGATCAAAATTTTGTGTTATCCTCTGATGGTTAATTTTGCGATGCTTTGCTGCACATACGTGTATGGAGAACAATATTTCAGAGTAAGATGGTTTGGCCGTTTGTGATCAATGGTTGCATACACAAGCAGCAAATAAGCTTGTACCCTGGAACCTAGGAAAGATTGAGGAAAAGGAAACAGAATACAGAAACATAAATCTTTTAAAAATATTAGATGTACAAAGTGGGCGATAATTAGATGTACATTGTGGATGATAATTAGAAGTATAAGGCATGGATGATAATTAGAAGTAAACAGTTTCAATAAAATTATTATTTATATATTATTATTTTACCACAATAAATTTGGGTAATTGTGAAGAGATATCACTGCGTTTTTTTTAAATGGCCGCCATCTTGGTTGCCGGGACCCGCGAACTTATGTCCTAAATTTATCCCTAAACCTAACCTGAACCCTAAATCTATCCCAAAACCTAACATGAACCCTAAACTTATCCCTTACCTGGGTTTTGACCCTATCGGAACCAGGGTTTAGACCCTATCGGAATCAGGGACAAAACACGCAAATGACGTCATGGTGATATCTCTTCGCTAGCCTAAATCAGATCTTGTATTTGTACTTACATCTATAAATGAATCCGATCATTATCTCTGGCAGGTCTTCTACACATCATTTGTTGCAGCAATATACATAGGATTTGCTATTCCAGCTGCTAAGGATATTCTCACGGCAAAAGCAGCTTTAGGGAAAATCCGTTCCATTATCAATAAGGTGGGAAAACAAGCATTTCATTGATTTCAGTATTAGTCGCATCACAGGATATTTATAAAAGCTTATTTTTGTGGAAGAAAAAGATGTGAAACAATGTTACAAATGATGAGGGACAGTCTGAGAGTTTACAGCAGATCCTGATATAAGTTAGGAGTTCAAATAATTAGAGATTTTTAGATAGTAAAAGCATCCTTTAAAGAAAGTTCAATTTAAAATAAAAGAAAAATAGAAAGAAAAAATTACAGGTCTCTTTTTTAACCAGTGTCTATCATTAAAATAAATTGAGAGATATTTAGGACTGAGATATCATCAAACAATTTTCTTTTGAATAACTTTAATGAAAGAGATTTATTTATTCACTATACAACTATACATTAATCAATAAAAGATAAAGTTATCCTTTAATAACTATTATTGCACATAGCTGTTGTAGAGCAGATAATAAATATTTTCAATAAAACCTCCCCATTCATTTGTATTCAGAAATCTACCATAGACAGCAGTTCAGCAGAAGGTCTTACACCTCAGACTGTGTCAGGAACAATTGAGTTTAAAAATGTAACATTTGCTTACCCTTCCCGACTGGAGGTCAAGGTTAGACAATGAAATTCTGTAACATTTCTCACTCTAAACATGTTGAGCACTTAAAATGTTTACACTTGAGATGTTTTAACACAAGGTATACACCTATGCATTCTTTTCATAGTCATAATGGTTTAAACCTTAGCAGTTGCAAATGAACATTTAAATTTTGTAATAAAAACTGATAACAGTAGATGAGTATAAATAAATGAAGCTGATTTTCCTCTTATACCTTCCACTACATTTGTTTAAGTTTTAAGAAAATATGAATAAAAGATAATTGTCAATCTTGTTACGGTACCTCTATAATTTTTATAAAATATTGGCTTTTTTTCAGGTGCTGAATGACCTTAACCTTACATTGTCCAAAGGTCAAACTGTAGCCCTGGTTGGTGCTAGTGGATGTGGTAAATCAACGGTTGTACAGTTAATTCTCAGATTCTATGAACCTATTAAGGGACAGGTAATTGAGTCCTATTTTATTTTAAATATTATTTATTTAAATACTACTCCTTCAAATGTCGATCCTCAAAAAATTAATTTATGACAATCTGTTGATTTTTTCAACATTTAACAAAACTCAAGCTAGGACATTTGTTGCTCAGGTTTGCATTGATGGACACAATATTAAAGATTTGAACATCAAATGGCTACGTCAACACATCGGCTTTGTTAGTCAGGAACCTGTTTTATTTGCCACCACAATAGCAGAGAATATTCGTTATGGAAGAGAGGACGCCACAACTGAAGAGATTGTAGAGGCCAGCAAGAAAGCAAATGCTTATGATTTTATTATGGCTTTGCCATTGGTAAGTTATATTTTCTAATTTCTATACATTAAATTGTCATCTTATAAATATGATTTTATTATGGCTTTGCCATTGGTAAGTTATATTTTCTAATTTCTATACATTAAATTGTCATCTTATAAATATGATTTTATTATGGCTTTGCCATTGGTAAGTAAAAAAAATTTCCTGTCATGGACTTGCAGCCAAATTAATTGAATTATTTTTTCCGTAACAAGACTAAACATTTAGTTTTATTCATATGAATAATGAACTTGTAGGAGACATTTATTTATGTAAAAATTATTTAGCCCTAAGAACTTGTATTAATGTAATGTCTCCATTGCAGCAATTTGAGACTTATGTTGGAGAACAAGGTGCACAACTCAGTGGAGGTCAGAAGCAGAGACTGGCCATAGCAAGGGCATTGGTCAAAGACCCAAAGATTCTGTTACTTGATGAGGCAACCTCAGCCCTGGACACAGAGAGCGAGTCTATTGTACAAGATGCTCTTGAAAAGGTTTTATTCTGGGACTAAGTAATCAAATCATTAATTGAAAAAAAAAAAAAGAGTTTTGGGGTTGATAAACCAATCTTCAAATGAAAGTCTAACCAAATTCCTTTCTTTAAAGGGAAATGAAAGTCTGAAAAAACACCTTTCTTTAAAGTGAAATGATAGCCTAACAAAATACCTTTCTTTAAGTGAAGTGAAAGTCTGACAAAACATCTTTCTTTAAAACCTCGTTCAGGCCAGTCAAGGACGTACGACTATTATCATTGCTCATAGACTGTCCACTATACGAAATGCTGATGTTATTTTAGCATTCTCGGGTGGGTGTGTAGCTGAACAGGGCACACATTATGAACTTATGGCAAGAGGTGGAGTCTATACCAAACTGGTGGCTTTACAGGTTGGTCGACAAAATTTACATCAATTCTTAATTTTATTGATTTGCTCATTATTATAAACCTCTTATAATAATAAAAATTTATTTTCTGTCCGTTATATATAAGATAAATTCATTAAGTCAAAATTTAATGAAACAATCAATAATTAATAATTAAATCGTTTTTTTTCATAATTGATAGGATGTACATTCAATCCAGTCAATGTATCCAAACAGTTGTGTTACTCTGGGAAATTTGGCATTTTCAAAAATATTCCAGTGTTAATTGCCGCAGATGCGCATTGAGACTTTATTGCTAAATGTAGAAAAAGATTTGATTAAATTCAGTTTATCAATTATATGCTGGGAAGAACCACAAAATATGGATCAAGATTAAGTTTGCACAGTCTTCCTCTAATTCACCTGTAGCCATTCAATACAGTTTAGCTTTAAAACATACTAAGCATCTAAAATATTTCCTTATCTGTGCTAAATTGTATGTTAGAAAATAAAAGAAGTATTATATTATTGTACCAATTGGTGTTTTAAAATAATTTACTTTTAAAAATATGTTATTTATTTCATATTTGTGTTTGTTAAACAAAAGGAAATATGATTTCCAATTTAATACTTTGTACTATAAATAGTTTAATCATGTGTTTATTACTTTTACTTATTTAAAATATCAAAACAGTAACAATTGATTTTAAAAATTTATTTTACATTGTTTTTAATTATAGAATTTACAGAATAATAATTTAAAAAAAGGATTCTGTTTGAAAATAATAATTTAATTGCATTCCAAATTACATTGATTTATATTTTTTTTTGTTTCTCCTTTTTTACATTATGTTAGTGTAAGATACATAACTCCTGATAAGGGAGGTAAAATCTGTATCAATTCGTAATAAAACAGTATTACTTATAATCATTAATAAATTATGTTCAAGTGTAAAGAATGATATGAAAAGTAAATGTTTTCTTTTCAAAATTGAATTTTTTACTTTTTTTTTTTTACTTATTGCATGCAGTCAAAAAAAAGTAAGTTTCTACTTTTTATATTATCTGTTGATAAATCTGGTTGAGCTAAACAATTTGAAATAATTTTTTTTTTTAAATGACTAGCACTAGGAATCTCAGTTACAAGTTTGTTCAGTTTTAATGGCTTTATTAAATATAATATAAATTATTTGGACACAAATTATTTTCTCTTACAAAATTTTAAAAAACAACTTTTTTTTTTTTTTAAAGGTCTGTCAATAAAGGATGAGTCATGTGAAGTTTAGAACTTTTCTTTATTTTTGCTTTATTAAAATATAAGCATTCATTTTTATCTGTAGATGAGTATTTCAGTGACAGTGCCATTCGCTCTCCAAACGAACACAGCAAAACGGGTGAAAATTTCAAATGGGACATGGCCAATGGGAGCCATCCTCCAGATCTTGTGAGTTTCATCAGTGACTTATGGATTACAGGACACATTAAAAACAAATGCACTGGGACTCAATAAAATCTCAAATAGTTTTTTAAAAAAACATGTCACCTTAATCTTAATACCTTTAATTCTGCATAAATTCTTTATGTATAAAAAAATGTATTGAATATTAAATTTAAACAATGCTTAATTATTTGTTTAAATCATCCATTATCAGCTATTACAAAGCTATTAAATAATCTGAGAATCCTAAACATTATTTATTTGCATTAAAATACCCCCCCCCCCCCCCCGCATTCCCGATCTTTTGTTGTTCCCAAGTTTTTCTATGTAGGATTCCCATAAAAACTATTTGTTTCAATGCATTATGAATTATATTGTTGTCATGATTTATGACAAAGACGTTACATATAGTTCTACTCTAATTCTGAAACAACAGAATAATCAAAAGATACTCAAGTATAAAAAAGCACAACATGTCTTAATGAGGCTGTTAAAACTAAATGCACCAGAATGGTTCTTCATCACGTGTGGCTTGATCGGAGGATCGCTGAGTGGTTTTGTACAGTGTCTCTGGGCCTTCATCATTGGCTTCATTCTCAACGTAACTAATCTTTAATAAAATCATTTTTTTAAGAGAAAGCTCATTTTAAATACTAGATTACTGGCATTACCTCATTAGAAATGGCTCTGATGGCAATTCATATCTTTCCTCCTAAACTCAGGCTTGCGTACTGTTTTGAAATTTTTGCAAAATGTGTGTACTATAACTGGCTGCGATCTTTGATATTTATTTTTTTAATGACATTGTTGACAGTCAACATGAATTAAAGAGGGGTCATTATAATATGTAATATATATGTATGTGCCACTTGTATGCAATAACATATAGAACACTAATGTGAAACCTTATTGTCTTGACCAGGCTTTGTCTTCTGTAGACTTGCAGGCCCAGGAGAAGACAATGAATAACACAAGTCTTTTGTGTGTTGGCGTAGCTTTTTTTGTAATCATCACAAACCTAGCTCAGGTTATAAACATTTCATAAGATATAATAAGATAAGATTCTGTATTGATCCAAATAAATCAAATTTTTTTTGTTGTGATTTTTTTGTACATATTCATTTCTGCATATAAATAAATACATATTTAATCAAGAGAAAATTTTACAATTATAACAATTTAAGCACAAGACACAAATATTATTAGTAATACATAAAAATGAGCAGTGCTCAAAATTATGCTTCAGTGAGAAATTGATTGTTCAGATAATTATTTTCCATAGATTAAGATTATAAAAAAATTTATTTTAAAATTTTTAAACATTTTCTTATTTACATTTAGGTTTAAATATTTAAATTTAGTGACCTTGACCTGTAGTCATAGACTTTTATAAATTACTATCAGCTTTATGAATTATTTTGGTTCCTAATAAATGTTTTAGCAATAATAGTCATTAAGAATTTAAGCTAAATTAACTATGAAAAGGATCTTTAAGTAATCAAGCACTTACATTCCCAAAAAACTTAAAGGAAAGTGACAAAATATTGAAATCTTACAGGATGCCATGTTAGCTGTGTCAGGTGAATCTCTCACAACTAGATTAAGAGACAAACTTTTCAGAGCTACAGTCAGACAAGTAGGTGTTCATTTCAATTCAAATCTATAAGTAGAGAAAGTTGAAAATATGCCTGTTATAATCTATTGTAATGGCATTTGTGTCCGTCACTCAACATGGGACATAAGAAGCAGACAAAAGATTTCCAAACATCCTGATCAAGGACAAGATTATTCAATTGATTGTTAACTTCTGATGGGAATAAATTTAGAAAATGTATTTTTGACCCAAACCCTTCACCTTTCTCATGTCTTTGGACTGGCAACAGTGGAATTTTACTTCTATATTTTTTAAATTACACACAATTTGAGATTTTACAAATCAAATAAAGACTCTTAAGAAGTCATTAGTTAAAAAGTCTTTAGTATGGGTATGAAGATCAAAGTGGGTTTCTAATTTTAAATCATGTTTCTACAGATTTATTGGCTTAGCACAGTGGTCGGCAAATGTATCAGTAAAAAATCAGCTAAAGGACGATTAATACACATTTGAGAGCCAAATTTCTTTTTAAGAACCTGTCAAGAACCATGTTTTTTGGAGTTGAAAAATCGATTTGTGGCCATCTGGCCAAGTCCCACTCAGGTCACTGCCACCACTGGTTTAGCATATTTATTCACAAAAGAAAATATGTATATGTCTTAAAAAGAAAATATGTATGTGTCACAAAAAGAACATATGTAAATGTCATTCAAGCAAATTAGGGTAAAACTTATTTGCATTTAAAAATTCTATTAAGATATTAAATTATAAATAGTTTTGTTTTAGAAAATGTCATGGTTTGATGACCCTAAGAATTCTGTTGGAATTCTCACAACCAGGTTAGCCACAGAGGCATCTCAGGTACAAGAGGTCAGTACAGGTTTGAGACCACTTAATGACTTGGGAGTCTCCTGTCTGCAGTGTTTTCCTGTTATATTTTTAAAGATCTTATAACTTCTTATATTTTTAAAGATCTTATAACTTCTTATATTTTTTAAATGTCATTTGGTTGAGTTTAATATCAGAAATTAGTTTCAATAAATAACTATTAAAGATATATGTAGTAAATTTGACCATACAATTTTGTGTACTCATAATCTTAGGCCTTTACTACAACCATTGGACTGATTATCAACTGTGCTACAATCTTGGTCCTAGGATTAGCATTTACCTTTTATTTCAGCTGGAAATTGGCTTTAATTTTTGTATGTGCGGCATCTGTTGTATTTGTAAGGTAATTTATTTTATTTTGGATAAATGTTATTTAAAAAATAATTAATTGTTAGTTTGGTATAACACGATCTCGTTCAATAACAAAATATTTTTTATTTGGTATAACACGATCATGATCATTAACAAAATTAATTTTGACATAAAGCTCAAGTTTAGCATATAAAATATTATGGAACTAACATTTTTCCTTTGTGGTTGTCACTTACACATTATACTTGAAAGTAAACTTGACAGCTTAAAATTATGTTCTCATTTTCTTACTATATTGTATTAATATTGTTAGGTATTTATTATTTTTTACCTTTAGTGCTAGGGGACAGCAAACTCTCACCCTCAAAATTAAAAGGACTTCAAGGAAATCTATTGAGATTGCAACAGCAGTAAGATAATCTTCTAATGTTAAGCTTAATATTTTCTTAAAGAAATTTCAATTTTATGAATGACTAACGCACTTCCAACAAATAAATGAATTGGGAAAAAGAAATTTATTTAAAACAAAATTAGACAGATTTAATTACGATCTTTATTAACTAAAAAAGCTCTGCATGAAAGAGGATTTTTAGTTGTTGTATTTAAGAAAATAAAGCTATGTAGATTTTCATACATTAGGGCTTAAAAGAGCTTTGCTGTTGTAATACAGCTCTTTGGTAATTTATTTGTGCTATAAAAGATTCATCATCGCTGTTCAAAATATATTTTTTATTATTTTGTGAATTTTACCAGGGTGCTGTACAGAGTATCAGCAATATCCGATCTGTTGCCTCTTTGACAATAGAAGATAAGTTTTATGAACAGTATGCAAGTAGCCTGGAGAAAGCTACTCACAGTATGAATGGCTACCTTCTCAGTGCTGGAATCTGCTATGGGTTTTACACATCCATTCCTTACATTGTGAATTGTGCCTGTTTCATTGTTGGAGGAATCTTGGTTGAATCACAAGAAGTGGAGTTTTATAACATGCTAAGGTAAAAAAAAGTACTACAGTTTTATAATCTTTTAATCGGTGTTATGCTTTTATTTTATACAGTCAGCGTACCCAATTTGTGCTTGATATTTATGGGAATTGGGTGCCTGGTTAATTTGCAGGTGTTTTGGTGGGAAAATTCACTTACTTAATTCATTATATTAAAAAAACTGGTAGGCTGCAGTAAAATTTGATGTTGGCACTTCTTCACCCTTCTAACACAATGAGTCAGTTAATAAATGCTTGAGTTGTATTAAGTTTGAACAGCACTCTCCAGATAATGTGTAAATGTGCATCATCTGTCCCAATGCTGTATTCAAATAAAAAAAGGTTGAATGAAAAAGGGGTCAATTTTAACATAGAACTGTTTCCTTTTTCAATATAATGAAATGCATTAAAAAAAAACAACTGAAATGCTGTTGCGCTGTTCAAAACATACGATGAGGAGTGGAGTAGGCTAAAAATGTCTTTTGTGATGCCTACATCAGTAATAATCATAAGCTGACAGGTGGATAAACCCTACAAATAAAAAGTATGATCTGCAATTTTTATTTACCTATTTATTTATGCATTTATCTATTTTTAATCCAGTGTTTGTTTATTACTAAAATGTATTAATATTATTATTAAGTTATTTCAATCTTTTTTATGTTGTTCATTTATTCCATTTACAGATATCACAAATCTGTTGAAGTGAGATAAAGTTAGCTTCATGAACTGTCACCAATAAAGCAATATATTTTACATTCTTCGTCTTCTTTACTTTTCCAACCCCCAGTGGAGCATAGGTCAAAAACAACATCTTTACACACCTTCCGGCCACAAGCACATTATTCTAAATAATTTAAAGAGTTTTCCTCTGTAGCCCTGTAGTGAAAAGTATTTGCAAATCAAGTCCCCTTTTGAAAAATCCACAGCATGCCCCTGAAAATGTATTTTTAAAAACAAAACTACAAGTATAATAATGAAGACATTTTTATTTTTTTCATCCATTGCTATCAAATATTCATTGAAGCATATATATCTGTTCACTAATAGACCTATCAGATATTCAGTGAAGCATATATATATATAATATCTGTTCACTACTAGGACTAGCATGAAATGTTCAGATCAAGCCTATATAATTTCTATTCACTAATCGATCTATTAAGTGATCATTCAAGCATTGATTCTGTACTTTGAAAACAGATGGTCTAAATTTGATTTTTATTTTTTTCTTTATTTACAAAAAAAAACAAAAACACATTACAAGGGGGGGGGGGGTCGAATGACCCTTTCCCAGGGGTCGCCTAAGACCCTCGGAAAGCACATATACTCTACGGTTATGAAGTAGCAACAAAAATAATTTTGGGGTTGGGGGTCGCCACAACATAAAGAATAGTATTAAAGGCTTACGGCATCAGGAAGGTTGAGAACCACTGGCATACAGCTTTACAATATAAATATTTTAATGTTACCAAATTATGAAATTGGTATCAATGTTAACATAAGTAATTGTTTTTTCTCAATAGCTACATAATTTTCAAGAAAGTTCTGTTTTGTTTTGATTTTAGATCAGTTACCTGCATGTCTATCAGCGCTATCTCGCTATTTCGTGTACTCATCCTTCTACCAGATACAACGGCAGCAAAGTCTTCAGCAAAAAAAATCTTTACTTTAATAGACGAGGCTCCTACCATTGAGGAATGTAGAGGTGGTGCCTTAACTATAGATGAGGTAAATCTGACAGGGCAATTATATGACTCAGGCTTTAATATTTATTGCAAAATAATGAAATTATCTTTAAATACTTAATGCATTATTTTATTATAATTAATTTACCATTTACTTGTCTTTCCTAGGATAAATTTAAAAGTTCTGTGCGTTTTTCTGGGGTTCACTTTCACTATCCTATGCGCCCAGAACAAGCAGTCCTAAATGGCCTTGACCTTCAAGTTAGCCCAGGGAAAACATTAGCTTTGGTTGGTGAGAGCGGCTGTGGTAAAAGTACAACAATGCAACTCTTGGAGAGATTTTATGATTGTCAACAAGGGAATATTGTAAGTTTACCTGTGTGACTTCTTTTCATAAAATGCATTGTCATCACTTAAAATAAATTATTGCTTAAGTAGCAGCGCTCTGTTGCTCTAAATTTGTTACAGTGCATCTGGAAACATGCAAAATTATTGAATATCATTCTGTAAATTTTAATGTTAGATTCACTGCATTATTTTGTGAATTTTTATATGTATAATTATATTTTAAGAGATTATATTCTTAAAATAAAATAATATTCAGTCTGCAAATTCTAATTCATTAAACTATTATCAACAGCTGTTAGATGATAAATATGACATCAAGGATTTGAACATACCATGGTTGCGCCTTCAAATTGGCCTTGTATCCCAAGAACCAGTTCTGTTTGACAGAAGTGTCTCTGAGAATATTGCTTATGGTGACAACTCTAGAAATGTTAATATGGAGGAGATTATACAGGCAGCTCGTGCTGCCAACATACACAATTTTATAGAAGCCTTGCCTTGTGTAAGTCTGGATTTATTCTTTCCTTAAGCAGCATTTAGCAGAGAAGGTAATATCTTGTTAATTTTATTATTTTTATTTAATTTTTATCAGTAGGGCTTTAAGTATTTAAGAAATTTATTTTAACGATCCCCATTAACCGTTTAAAGAGGAAAAAATAAGCTTTGGGGAAATTGAAATTAGATAGGATTAGATTATTTTATTGATCCAAGTGTGTTGTCATCAGCACAATACTGTGATTGTTCATTTTTTTGAAACCTCAATTTCATAATTACAGTCTGACTTTAAGAGTGATTATTTTATTTTATAACAGCCAAGAGAGCACACAGGTGAACTGATAGATTGGGGAACAAATGAATTTCTGTAGGCCCTAACCTAATACAGTTTTAAATGTTGACAAATTTATCTTCAGGGCTATGAAACAAATGTTGGAAGCAAGGGGACACAACTTAGTGGTGGTCAGAAACAGAGAATAGCAATAGCAAGGGCACTTGTTAGAAACCCAAAAATATTATTACTGGATGAGGCAACATCGGCACTGGACACAGAGAGTGAAAAGGTAAAGATTTAGTTATTTTTTCTTATGAAAATCTGTTTTTGGCAGACTTAAAATCAGATTATAAGAATTAAATGTAATAGTATTAATGGAAAAAACAAAAATTCAAAACTAATGGAGTGACATCTTTTGAAATCAATGGAAAGGAGAATAAAAATTTTAAGACATTCAAAGCATAATATGAAGTATTAACAGGGAGCTATTGATCAGAGACACTTTGTTCTACAGACTCTGTCTTATATCAGTCAAAACTTGCCAGAATGACAGCACACTTCTCCTAACACCTTCTCTTTCCCCCAAGCAACCGATCTATGCACCCAAACATGCAACCCACCTATTATTGTTCACTTTAACCCCTACCAGCCCCCTCCCCCTTCATACCCCTATACTCTATCCAACTTGCCTTCTACGCTTTTCGCATTACTTAAATTCATTTATGCAAAAGTCAGCACCTAAAATAAAAAGCAAAGCACGAAACAACAAATACAAAAATAAACAAATGGTGTTGCAATTACTTTGTTTATTTCATTTTCCAAGACTTTTTTTTTTATATCACTTCAATTTAATGAAAGCTTGTTACCTTCTTACAAAATAAAAATCATTTACAAACATATTAATTAAAAAAAACAAAACAAGTCCTCCCTTTTATTTTAATAATAGAGCACGGAGAGGGAGAGCATTATGTGGAAGAGGTCTGGCAAGTTCAAATATAGAGTAAAATGAGAGATTTAAAGAATCCAACTCTTGGGTGGCAGCTAAATTTGTGAAAATGGGCCAAGGAAGACATTGGTCAATTATAAAGAAAGAATAATAGAATACATTTTAAACTAGAAAAAAGATGCTTCTCACTGCACTGATGCAGGAATTGCTTGGAAAATAGTTTAGTTTCATGAAATTTTCAAACAGTTTGTTAGCTGTAAATTTGACTTCATTAAAAACAAAATTTTGTATTTGTTTCATATAAATATCAGGTAGTACAAGAGGCTTTGGACAAGGCAAGAAAAGGTCGCACCTGTATCATTATAGCTCACAGATTAAGTACAATCACATCTGCTGACACCATTGCCGTGTTAAAGAAAGGTGTCATCCATGAAATTGGAACGCACAGGAAACTAATGGCCAAACGTGGTCTATATTACCAGCTACAGATGACACAGACTGGTTAATTTCTCATAAGAAGTTTGTTAGTGAGCTTGCATTGGTATCGATGTTACTTAAAGTCTGTTAGTGAATACTGTACATTTCTGTTTTGCCTTACGTTAAATTAGTAACATGTGAATGGTAACTGTAACTCCAAATATATGTTAGATTAGTTTTTAAAACAGTTTGATAATTTATTTAAAAACTGAGTACAAATTCAATAAGAGAGTATGTCAAATTATAACGGTGTATGTCTGTCATGATGAGTGAAGTATTTATTACTTGTGTTATCCATGAAAAAATACTTATGTATCATTTGCATTTTTATATATTATCATTTGTTTCCTTTAAAATTACCATTAATTATTAATTGATATACTTTTAAACTGAACCATTCAGTGCCACCGGTTAGTTTAAAACTGACTCAACATTGAAATTAATTGTTAACAATTTAAATATAAAATAAAATGAATATTTAGATAGAGTTATCATTTTCAAATTACTTATCTATAATTGTGTTACTCACTGCATGTTAGATTCAACCTTTGTATCGTTTTATTAACTCAGGCAGTAGAGTTTCAAATAGTATTCAAAATAGTCATTTTAACTATTGGTATTTACAAATATAATGTACCTGGTAACCAAATAAATTAGAGTTTAGGTAGGCCTAATGGTCATCTGTATTAGAGAATGTGGATTAATTAGTTCATGTGTGGTGTCAAACAGAATTTCATTAATTATGTACATTAAGACGCATCAAATGTTCAAGTTAAATATCTTCATTGATGTAATTCACAATAAATTTCTACACAGGCTTTTTCAAAAATGCCTTAACTTGTTTCATTTTGTTTTTTAGATGTATACATTAGGATGTAAGTTGTGTTTCAAATGTATACATTAGGATGTAAGTTGTGTTTCAAATGTATACATTAAGATGTAAGTTGTGTTTCAAATGTATACATTAGGATGTAAGTTGTGTTTCAAATGTATACATTAGGATGTAAGTTGTGTTTCAAATGTATACATTAGGATGTAAGTTGTGTTTCAAATGTATACATTAGGATGTAAGTTGTGTTTCAAATGTATACATTAGGATGTAAGTTGTGTTTCAAATGTATACATTAGGATGTAAGTTGTGTTTGAAATGTATACATTAGGATGTAAGTTGTGTTTCAAATGTATACATTAGGATGTAAGTTGTGTTTCAAATGTATACATTAGGATGTAAGTTGTGTTTCAAATGTATACATTAGGATGTAAGTTGTGTTTCAAATGTATACATTAGGATGTAAGTTGTGTTTCAAATGTATACATTAGGATGTAAGTTGTGTTTCAAATGTATACATTAGGATGTAAGTTGTGTTTCAAATGTATACATTGGAAAATGTAAATTTTGTGTGTCAAGTTGAGGTGCAATTTAATTTATTGATACACCATTGACACAATCACAGAACTGCCTGCATGTGGATGTGTGTTGTGGTGACTAGAAGGAGAAAAAGAGGGAGGGTTACCCACCAATGAAAAAATAGGATGGATGAATGTGCAAGGTTGTAAGCCCACGCCAACTAACCATGTGAAACATTGAGGATAAAAATAACACAAAGAAACCTTTGAGGCCAAAGATATGTGTAAACGGATGTTTGGGAATAAAGAAAACAATATATCTGATGATGTCTTGATCATCAGTGATTGGGGGAGACTACCACAGCCATCTGCTTTATTGTGCTTCCCTTTTACTCTTTCCATAAATAAAAATGTAATTTGCATATTAAATTTTTAAAGTTAAACATTTTAATGACCAGGGAATGATGGGATATCATTAGAAGTGTGCGACTTGGTGATAAACTTACATTGATAAAGTCATTTAGGACAAACTTTTCTGTATGGGCATAAATGTAACACATTCTCCTTAGGGGCGTAAAAAACATTGTCTGTATGGACGTAAACTTAATGTTGCCTGTATGGATGTAAACTTAACACATAGACTTCATAAACTCAATGTTGTTTATTATGTATATTGTGTATGTAAAATATATTAAATTAGAAAAAAAATTTATTATTCAGCATCAATGGTCTGAAAGTGCTTGGGCCCAGAACCTCCTGTTCTATGAAATGGTGTATTCACACATCTCATATATTCAATAAAAAAAAGCATTCTTGTTTCTCGCAAGCAATGTTCATGTCAGATGATAAAGTAAGACAGCAACTATGATAAATTAACATAGTAGACCCAACATCAAGTATCCAAAGGGCAAATGAAATAATTGGTAAATGATATTTAATTATATGGTTGCCCAGGTGGTGTCTTTGTAAGACAGGTAGTTACAGTGGTGTAAAGTATTATACCCTTTATTTGGGTATTGTTGCATCAATCACTTTGTGATGAAGATGGAAGGATGTAAACTCATAATTTTATTTTTCCTTTAAAAATGTTTTAATTGTTTCCTACTTTTGATGTGACTTCTCAACAACATTTTCCTCTTTGTTTAGAGACATAAATAAACAACAAGAAAAACCCAACAAGACTTGTTTAGAGACATAAATAAACAACAAGAAAAACCCAACAAGACTTGTTTAGAGACATAAATAAACAACAAGAAAAACCCAACAAGACTTGTTTAGAGACATAAATAAACAACAAGAAAAACCCAACAAGACTTGTTTAGAGACATAAATAAACAACAAGAAAAACCCAACAAAACAGCAACTGTGCAACAGTATGAAAAAAGTAAAAACAAAAAGTCGAAAAGTTCTAGTTCATTACTTTTTAAATTATTTTTTTCAGTTCACAATGCATGAATAAAAATTGCATAGTATCCCCTTCGCGATGCGCAAAATTTAATGTTTACATTATAATTACTGTGGATTTTCTATTAAATGTAACCAGAAGAATTTACAATGTGTGGAAGAGGATAGTGATGATTGTTATTCTTTATCTTCCAATGAGGAGCCAGAATGTTCAATACATTGATCATGGGCCCTCACAGCCAGATTGATCAATACATTAATCGTGGGCCCTCACAGCCAGATTGATCAAAGCATTAATCGTGGGCCCTCACAGCCAGAATAATCAATACATTAATCATGGGCCCTCACAGCCAGAATGATCAATACATTGATCGTGGGCCCTCACAGCCAGAATGATCAATACATTAATCGTGAGCCCTCACAGGCAGAATGTTCAATACATTGATCGTGGGCCCTCACAGCCAGAATGTTCAATACATTAATCGTGGGCCCTCACAGCCAGAATGATCAATACATTAATCGTGGGCCCTCACAGCCAGAATGTTCAATACATTAATCGTGGGCCCTCACAGCCAGAATGATCAATACATTAATCATGGGCCCTCACAGCCAGAATGATCAATACATTAATCGTGGGCCCTCACAGCCAGAATGATCAATACATTGATCGTGGGCCCTCACAGCCAGATTGATCAATACATTAATCGTGGGCCCTCACAGCCAGAATGATCAATACATTAATCGTGGGCCCTCACAGCCAGAATGATCAATACATTAATCATGGGCCCTCACAGCCAGAATGTTCAATACATTGATCGTGGGCCCTCACAGCCAGATTGATCAATACATTAATCGTGGGCCCTCACAGCCAGAATGATCAATACATTAATCATGGGCCCTCACAGCCAGAATGATCAATACATTGATCGTGGGCCCTCACAGCCAGAATGATCAATACATTAATCGTGAGCCCTCACAGCCAGAATGTTCAATACATTGATCGTGGGCCCTCACAGCCAGAATGTTCAATACATTGATCGTGGGCCCTCACAGCCAGAATGATCAATACATTAATCGTGGGCCCTCACAGCCAGAATGTTCAATACATTAATCGTGGGCCCTCACAGCCAGAATGATCAATACATTAATCGTGGGCCCTCACAGCCAGAATGTTCAATACATTGATTGTGGGCACTCACAGCCAGAATAATCAATACATTGATGGTGGGCCCTCACAGCCAGAATGAACAATAAATTGATTGTGGGCCCTCACAGCCAGAATGATCAAAACGCTTTATAAAACTTCGTATAATAATATTAATAATATATGGCATCCTTCCGTCTTCACGAGACGATGGAGTAGCTATATTGTAGTCCTACATTTGACGAGTGGCTCACTAGGCCAATCCTGGAGTGACAATCTCGACTGCATTTCTTGCAGAAGAATATTGATTCCTTTGTTAATGTTGGCCTTCCATGCTGTTCTTTTTGTTGCAAGTTCTTCGTTTCGCACATCTGCCTTTTTGACCAGCTGGAACGTTGTTCAGCAAAGATCTCCCATTTGTTGATTTCTATGTTGGTTTCCACCATGCTCCTTTTGCAAACGTCCATAAATCTCAGGCGGGCCGTCTAATAAGTCTTGTCCCTTCTGCCAACTCTCCATAGAACAGCATCTTTGGAATACTGCCTTCCTCCATTCTCCTTACGTGGCCTAACCAGCGAAGGCGCCTCTTGCTAAAAGCGGAGAATATGCTAAACATTTTGGAACGTTCCAAGACCTCTGTGTTAGGCACCTTGTCCTGCCATCGGATGCGTAGAATGCGACGCAGACATCTTTGATGGAAGCTGTTGAGTTTCCGCTCATGACTGGTGTATGTGGTCCACACTTCACTGCCATATTGGAGCGTACTAAGCATTCATGCCTGATAGACACTTAGTTTTGTTTTTTCAGTTAGATTGAGATTATTGCACACCCGCTTATTCAGTTTAGCCATAGTTGCTGCTGCTTTTGTGATCCTGATATTTATCTCTTCATCAACGGAGAGAGAACTAGAAATATTGGATCCATAGGTATGTGAAATGCTCAACAAGCGACAGATTTTGGCCCTCAATAGTTATGATTGGAGGGGACGGCGCTTCTTGCATCATGACATGAGTTTTCTGTAGACTAATTAACAAGCCAAACTCTTTACAAGCATGTGATAGACAATTAACTAATTAACATAGATTATGTTAACTAGGCCTAATGAATCCTGTAATAGCCAATGGTATTTTAATACATACTGGCAGAACCACATTCATTTTCTATGCTGCGTTGCCCCAACAATCCAAACATTGAGCCAAAGATCATTTTGAACAGAACAATGGGATTTAAGTTTCATTTAATAATATTTTCAGAAACACCGTTAATTTATTGTCATGAAAAAAAATTGTTCAAAAAAAATCTTTAAAATCTTTGAAAATTGTATTTGTACCGGTACTGCCTTACAGCTTTGAAAACACCAAACACCAATTCAACGTACAGGTCAACCGTAGCGGTTGGCACGTATGCATTAACCAGTCTGGTTCATCTGTAGCTGGTAATATAGACCACGTTTGGCCATGAGTTTCCTGTGTGTTCCAATTTCATGGATGACACCTTTCTTCAACACAGCAATGGTGTCAGCAGATGTGATTGTACTTAACCTGTGAGCTATAATAATACAGGTGCGACCTTTTCTTGCCTTGTCCAAAGCCTCTTGTACTACCTGGCATTTAATTGAAAAAAAAATAATAATAATTTAAATTATAATAGCCAAATTATTTCAAGAGCCTTTTGCAAAGTAAATAGTCTAAGAGTTAAAAGGAAAAAAAATATTGTTTAAATGAAAATATCATTAAAAAAGTTTAAATTCAACATTTATATCAAGAGTCATAAAAGACATTAAAAAAAAGTTTTATGCATTTAATTTCTAACTTTATTTTAAATATGTAAATTAGTTTTACACATGTTTCTTCATTCAATGATCATTCCAAACCAAAATCTCAAAAGGAAATGCGAAAACATGGACAAGTTAAGAACATTTTCAGTACTACTTAATACAGGAAGTTCTTTTCAAATTTTGCCTCTACATTAAGATTCCTTTCCTTACCTTTTCACTCTCAGTGTCCAGAGCTGATGTTGCCTCATCCAGTAATAAAATTTTTGGGTTTCTAACAAGTGCCCTTGCTATTGCTATTCTCTGTTTTTGGCCACCACTAAGTTGTGTCCCCTTGCTTCCAACATTTGTTTCATAACCCTAAAGATAAATTTGTCAACATTTTAAAAATATTTTTATGAATCACAGTTTGATCTAGAGTGGCTAATGAGCCTTGGCTAAAATTAAAATTATTAGGTCTCTATTTGCGACCATTTAAATTCTGAATTTGTGCTTGAATCATACTACTGATTATAAAAGAATAGTTTCACATACATTTTGAGCTAATGAGAACTATTGAGATGCATTTTAAAATATAAAGTATGAATTGATAATATATTATCCAGTAGAATTGTGCAACTAGTAAATAATTAAGTTTTTTAAATTTATGCATATAGCAAGAATGAGTAAAGAATTTTATTTCATGTATGTCACAAATTCTTCTGAAATAGGTTTTAAAATGGAACCATTTATGAGGTATAGGCCTATTTGTTAAAGAGCCTCTCAACTGAGAAAAATTGGATTCTGTGAATTGGATGTTTATTTTTTATACACAATTCTATTATGGCAATGGAATTATGTGATTTTAAAAAAAAATTAAAATATTTATTTGTTTTATTTTGATAGATTCATATATTTGTTTAGCTAGTTAAAGATTCTCAAACAAAATTGCATAAGAGAGGGAATTAACTGCAGCCAACAATAACAAAATTAAAAAGTTTGTTCTTCTTAAAGTGACTAAGAGTTAGAACTATGTGAAAGTATTTTTCAGCTCAGAATGAAATTATCACAAATTCCAGTTATAATTGCTTTCACAATGACAGTCAACAAAACTCAGGGGCTATTATTAAGTATTATTTGATTAAAGAATATTTTCCAGACACTTGTCTTTGGACATGGACAACCTCACCAAACTTTCAGTAGAGGGCATACAGATTTTAAGGTGTCATTAAAAATTAAGTGCTATCAATCATGAAATGAATAAAAATTTAAAAAGCAAAACTATTTGTACAGTCAACAATAATAATATTAAAACAAACAAACAAAACAACTGTTGAATTGAAGTTAATCAAGGAACATTTTAAAGGTAATAATAATGAAGAGTTTAAATTTATTTTTAAAAACTAATTTAAATATTGCTTAAGGAAAGGATAAATCCAGACTTACACAAGGCAAGGCTTCTATAAAATTGTGTATGTTGGCAGCACGAGCTGCCTGTATAATCTCCTCCATATTAACATTTCTAGAGTTGTCACCATAAGCAATATTCTCAGAGACACTCCTGTCAAACAAAACTGGTTCTTGGGATACAAGGCCAATTTGAAGGCGTAACCATGGAATGTTCAAATCCTTGATGTCATATTTATCATCTAACAGCTGTTGATAATTAGTTTACAACATGTGAATTAGCAGAATATTATTGAGCCTAAGAACACAATCAATATGATTCATGGGGGAAACAATCAAGCATAGTGGGTTTCAAAGAAACTACACAATTTTTTAAGAAGATAGCTATTTTTTAAAAAAGGAACCAAGTATAAGGAACTAAATGGTTTGATCAAATTATTGAGCTAAATTGCTTAACCTGATACCTGCATGTGTGAGAATGGTATTCATTCAGTTGATTCATCATTATACATGATCAAGACACATTAAAGAAATGAGAGTCCCTGCTGCTATGATATAAATATATAGAGAGATGGTTTTCATTTTTATTAAATCGTTTCATACGGGTTAACTTACAATATTCCCTTGTTGACAATCATAAAATCTCTCCAAGAGTTGTATTGCTGTACTTTTACCACAGCCGCTCTCACCAACCAAAGCCAATGTTTTCCCTGGGCTAACTTGAAGGTCAAGGCCGTTAAGGACCGATTGTTCTGGGCGCATAGGATAGTGAAAATGGACACCAGAAAAACGCACATAGCTTTTAAATTCTTCCTAGGAGAGATAATTAAATGTGTATTTAGAAAAAAATTCAATATCTGTCATGGTAAAACTTCCTAAGTTCCAAATTAATGTTCATGCTAGTCATATAATTTCATGGTTATATTTACCTCATCTATAGTTAAGGTACCACCTCTACATTCCTCAATGGTAGGAGCCTCATCTATTAAAGTAAAGATTTTATTTGCTGAAATCTTGGCAGCTGTGGTGTCTGGCAGAAGGATGAGTACACGGAACACTGAAATGGCACTAACCGTCACGCAGGTAAAAGCTCTTATAAGAGAAAAATCAGAAAATTTTATTTAGCGATGTATGAACATTAATGCTAGCCACACATGAACATATTCTTAAACTAATGGTACACAAATTTATTAGATCAAATATTTGATAATTACATGCAGTTGGTTGAAAATTGATTTAACAAGTTAGAATATTCAAAGTAATGAAAACTGAACTTAAGAAAATGGAACTTTAGAAGACTCAACATGGGTTTACCAAGACGAGTGATGAGGGGAGTGAACCCCCATGGGCAAAACTTATTATTGTTAGGCCTTTTTAACATACATGTACTTAATGTACTTTATATAGCTAACTTTCTATTTTGTATGACATATATTTTTAAAAAATTAGTGTCAAAGATCCCCCTGGCATCACAAATTCTAGCTACTTTACTGAGTCTGAAGTTGAGTATTAGTTTAGCTGAAGTCTGATGTCTAGGAAATAATGAAGCGAAAAATCAGTTATTTTAAAGCAAATTGTTAGATATTACTTAATAGAAAAATTTCTTCGTTCAATATCTACAGATTTTTTTTTTAAAAACGTATACCGTAACATGTTATAAAACTGTAGTACTTTGTTTACCTTAACATGTTATAAAACTGTAGTACTTTGTTTACCTTAACATGTTATAAAACTGTAGTACTTTGTTTACCTTAACATGTTATAAAACTGTAGTACTTTGTTTACCGTAACATGTTATAAAACTGTAGTACTTTGTTTACCGTAACATGTTATAAAACTGTAGTACTTTGTTTACCGTAACAAGTTATAAAACTGTAGTACTTTGTTTACCTTAACAAGTTATAAAACAGTAGTACTTTGTTTACCTTAACATGTTATAAAACTCCAGTTCCTGAGATTCAACCAACATTCCTCCAACAATGAAACTGACACAGTTCACAAAGTAAGGAATGGATATAAAAAACCCATAGCAGATTCCAGCACTAAGAAGGTAGCCATTCATACTGTGATTAGATTTCTCAAGGCTACTTGCATATTGTTCATAAAACTTATCTTCTATTGTCAAAGAGGCAACAGATCGGATATTGCTGATACTCTGTACAGCACCCTGGTAAAATTCACAAAATAATAAAAAATGAAGAAAAACTATTTGACATGAAAATTACTGAATTTTTAATATCTAAAAAATGTAGCACTCATTTAGATTAAATAAAGACGAAAGCAATGTAAAATAATATAAGTTCAGGTTTAATGATGATCATACAGAATATACATGTAAACGTTTCTGCAGATGCCTTCATCACAACAAAAAAACAGTAGTATAATTAAATATACCTTTTATTAATACAAATTATTTGTGTCTATTTCATCTCCATGAAAGCTTTATCGCAGTCCAACATTCTTATTATAAGTTAATAGCACCCACTTAGCCTGTAATTCTTTTAAAAGTTAGTGAATTTACAAATTTACCAATATGTTTGCATTTTTCTTGTAATCTTAATTTGTAGATATGGACAATGAAATGTGTCTATAACATTTTGTATTAATTCAACTTAATTGTATTTACTTAAATTCAAAGTTATATAAACATCACATCCTACCTTATTTAATTCTAGTGAAATTTTTAATTGAAAAACAGTCGCTATATTTGTTTTTTAAAACATTTCCATTACCCAATTTGCCAGTACTAAAATGAAAAGGTATAGTTCAAGAATATTTTCAAATTACCGATGTTGCAGTCTCCACTGACTGTTTTGAAGACTTTGTAATAGCAAGTGTGAGAGCTTGTTGTACTCTAGCACTGTAATGAAAAAAATAAGGTTATAATATTAAATTGGTGTTTTTAGATTTTGAAAATTTTGTTTCATTCAAAAAATATATACTTAATCAATATTTGTATGATACAATCTTACAAAAAGAAATTTTATCATGGAAATATTTGTTTTTACTTTAATTTTAATGAATGACAATTTCTTTATCAAATTCATTATATAAAACTTTATCCAAATAAATATAAATTACCTTACAAATACAACAGGTGTGGCACATACAAAAATTAAAGCCATTTTCCAGCTGAAGTAAAAGGTAAATACTAATCCTACGATGAAGATTGTTGCACAGTTAAATACCAGTCCTATGGTTGTTGTGAATGCCTATGAAAATCAATTGAAAGTTTTGTGACAAAGATTTCGTAGCATAATAAAAAATTTAATAAATAGCAGATCATAAGAAAAAAATCGCAGTGAGCCATTTTACTGACACTGAAGTAATTTTTTTGCCAAAATGAGTTTTTTTTTAGTGTTTCATAGTTGTTTCATAGTTGTTTCATAGTTGTTTCATAGTTGTTTCATAGTTGTTTCATAGTTGTTTCATAGTTGGACTTCTTTTTAACTGACATAAAAAGTCCAAGCAAAACAAAATAAAAACAAAAATCCAGTTATTTACAATCACTTCAGTTAAACTCATAGTGATTAAAGTTTTCCAGCAATAAATATTATTTTTTTTAAAACTTACTTAAGACTTGTGCAGTAAGATAGTAAGGGGGCAAAAAAGAAAAATACTAAACAAAGATATGAGATGGATTTTTTTTTACTTCAAAATTTTATAAATTTTAAACAAATTATGCTTTCATAGCACCAGGCAGGCACTTGCATCATAGTTAAATATAAACAGGGGACTAATTCATCACAACTCATTATATTACAAATGGAATTACTTAATTACAAGCAACAAATAATTCCAATTTACAGAGTTCTTTGTAATTTCTTTTTCAAAGGTTTTCCCATACTTTTTTTCACTCATTCCCTCAAAGAACTTTTAAATGGCTTGAAAACACATTCACATACTCACCTCTTGTAACTGAGATGCCTCTGTGGCTAACCTGGTTGTGAGTATTCCGACAGAGTTCTGTGGGTCATCAAACCATGAAATTTTCTAAAAAAGAAATTGACATAACATAAATTGAATAGTACTGTATTATTATTAAATGTATCTTTAATTCTTTCTCAAGTTATAGTTTTGCTTTTAAAAATAACACCTACTTGTCTGACAGTAGCTCTGAAAAGTTTATCACGTAATCTAGTCGTGAGAGATTCACCAGATACAGCTAACATTGCATCCTGTAACAATTCAACATATTATCAATTCCTTTCAATTCATAACAGCTTTGAGACAGGATACATCCCCCAAAACTAAACATTATGGAGCATTATAAATGTTGCCATGTAAGATAGGCTACATTCTTCATTCTGGCTAGAAAAAAATGAAACATATCAGCTCCATAAGCAATGTTTGAAATTGCAATATTCAACTATATGATGTTCAGTTTAAGGTCACAAAAATGTATGAACTTCCAAAGAATAAAGAACACTTTAAAATCTTATATTCCAACATGTTTAATATAATTCTAATTAACATTTGAAATCTAGTTTCTGTATATCCTTAAATTAATAGTATTATTATTTTTTTAACAAGAGAGATGTTTAACCTGAGCGAGGTTTGTAATGATGGTGAACACCGCCACCCCAACACAAAGGATACTCATTAGGTTCAATGTGTTTTCCTGTGCTTGCAAGTCTACATTAGACAAAGCCTGTTCAATATCATGGAAATTTAGATAATGTTATCATTGTAATGACTGTTTATAAGACTTTTCTAAAATATATTTTAAATACAGAAATACAATTTTTCATGATGAAATGTTATGTTTCCAATTTTATATCAGTTTCTAATAATTGTCTTTTCTGATAGGCCTATATCATCCCCCAAAAACTGTATTTCTAGAACTGGTGTTATTTGTTTACGGTACCTGTAGAATATAGCCAATGATGAGTGCCCACATGGCGTGTACAGAACCACTCAATATACTTCCCAACAAGCCACTGGTGATGTACAACCATTCTGGAGCATTTAGTATTAAGAGTCTCCTTAAAATATTCTGTTTTCTCCTAGTCGTCACTACAAAGTCTTTGTGCTGCTTAAGAAAATAATAACATTTATCTGGTGACATTTTAATACAAATTCTAAAAATATTATTAGAAACCTTTTTATTTAATAAGCCTTGTGATTCAAATCAATAAATGTTTCATAGAATATGTCAAATATAAATGATTGGATGACTTAAACATTAAACAAAATTATTTGAAGGATAGTTTAGAACATTCCTCAAAAAACCTTTTTATTCCCCTCACGGCACACCTAAACCCTTCAAATATTTCTGTGGCACACCACAAAATATAAAATGGTGTAAAAAAATTGGTTTACAGTTTACACATACCAACATTTTAAATTAAATTAAATTTAGAAAAATTCGTATAGATGTGAAACATTTGCCACTAGAGCTTTCACTAGTAGAACTGTCACCAGTAGTTTTCACTTTTTAAACACCCCAATAGGACAGAATTATGGAAAAACTTATTTTTAAAACTCTTTTATGAACTGATTCAACACAAATAAACATTCCCATTCAAGCACACAATTAAAAAAAAGTTTTTTGCTACACTAACAAGCAGTGACACATAACTTATTTTGCATATTTGCACACATTTTGCATATTTGCACACATTTTGCATATTTGCACACATTTTGCATATTTGCACACATTTTGCATATTGATTTCAATGCTGAAAACAAAAAAAGCTAAAAAAAAAGAAAGAAAAATAGTACAAAATCTATATTTAAAATAAATTTTTTGCACAATCAACACGTCCAATATAGGCCCTGGTCTTAGTCTCATATATTCTTAGTCCCAATAGTCATAGTCAATCCTGATTATCTTGAGCTTTACGTATAAATCTCTGTAAAGACTAATTTATATTTTATCAATATAACTCACGACACTGAGCTTATGATGCCCATTAGCTATGCCACATTTGTAATTTTCAGCATTTTTTCTGTGTTCATCGGGTGAATGAATGGCGCTGTCACTCATATACTCATCTACAGAAAATTGATTATGGATTTTTATTAAATTAAATTAACCAACAAGCATAATCAAAATATTAATGTCGAAGATGGAGTTATAAAAAAATAAAAAATATTTTAAAACATATTGTAATGTCCCAAAAGTTCATTCATAGCCTTCAGTAATTATTAAAGATGAAGCAAACATGAAGTTTTTTCAAATGTGAGTTTATGAAAAAATTTAAGAAAAATTATTTAATAGTTATTATAAAATATATTTTAAAAGAGCATTAATATATTAACAAATTCTACTTACTCTTTTTTGACTGTTAGCAATAAAAAAAGACATATTTGAATTATAACACCAAAAAATTAATTTGAATGCTTGAATTAAACAAGAAACCGACATTTTTGGAGTTTTTAAGTATTTTTTGAGCACAGGTAATTAAATAATGACTTTTAATGTGATATAAGCTTATTACTAATTATACACATTAAAAAAAGTTGCTTAAGTTAGAGAATGAATGTGAAAAGGCATTAATTTATACTTTTTTTTTTATCAAGGTATAGATATCTAATTTTAATCTTTTTGATTTAAAAATACGATATGTATACTTATGAAATAAAATTAAGCAATTTTAAAAAAATGCTAACGTATATGATGTCAATAAATGAGCATTTAAACATTTACATAAACAAAATTATTATAAAGCACTGGTATTGAAATAATTGGTACAACCACACATTTAAGGAGATGTTCAGATTTCAAGTTGTCATCTTTTTGTCATAGTCAGATATTAAATAAAAATGTAATTGTCATACATCTTTCTATTACTTATAATATAGATGATTAAATCATTATTTACCGATAGTTTAAAGGGTAGGCCTACTTCAAGTCAAATCCTGATGAAAGTTATTTGTTCCAAACAGATTTTTTGAAAGTTAAAATTAAAAAATCAACAGATATGAGAGAATTTTATAGTACCCATTTTATTATTTCACTAAATTTAAATAATTTTATTTAAAAAAATATGTTGAGAGTTTTTATTATTATAAGTTGTCTTATATAGCGCGGTACCCCAGACTAGTTAATAATGTTCCCACTAGTTTACTGACCATAAAAGGAAAACAGAGTCTGAGTTTTTGTAGTGGCATGGGTTTCCATTTGCTTTTTATATTGTTTTATTGCTGAATAAAATCTTTAGTACTTTCAAGACAAGGTTTGAATAATGATAATTGTGTTGACTAACCTGTAAAGTGACCAATTGAGAATAGACTCCACCTCTGGCCATAAGTTCATCATGTGTGCCTTGCTCTGCTACACATCCACCTGTCAATGCTAAAATGACATCAGCATTTCGTATAGTGGACAGTCTGTGTGCAATGATAATAGTTGTTCGGCCTTGTCTAGCCTAAAGAAAGTTTTAAAGAAAGTTTTATTGTTAGTTTTTTATCTCAAATTTAATTTTAAAAATTGCACAACTTTTTCATTTTTTAATCAATGATTACTTAGTCCCAGAATAAAACCTTTTCAAGAGCATCTTGTACAATAGACTCGCTCTCTGTGTCCAGAGCTGAGGTTGCCTCATCAAGTAACAGAATCTTTGGGTCTTTGACCAATGCCCTTGCAATGGCCAGTCTCTGCTTCTGACCCCCACTGAGTTGTGCACCCTGTTCTCCAACATAAGTCTCAAATTGCTGCAACAGAGACATTACATCATATCAAGTTCTTAGTGCTAAATAAATTGAGATAAATTTCTATTTTGAACTCATAAAATAATTCATTCATTTTGTAGTTTTGTTAGAAAAAATAATTAATGAAAAGATTACCGTATAAAAATATAATGAATAAACTTTATAACTTATCAATGGTGAAGCCATAATAAAAATCATAAGGATAATATTGCAATATAACAAATAGACATTATAACTTACCAATGGCAAAGCCATAATAAAATCATAAGCATTTGCTTTCTTGCTGGCCTCTACAATCTCTTCAATTGTGGCGTCCTCTCTTCCATAACGAATATTCTCTGTAATTGTGGTGGCAAATAAAACAGGCTCCTGGCCAACAAAACCGATGTGTTGACGAAGCCATTTGATGTTCAAATCTTTTATATTGTGTTCATCAATGCAAACCTATATATTTAAATGTACTTATAGATTACATAGTGTTTATTAATTGTGAAATAGAACAACAGCATTATGTTTAGTGAAGCAAATAACTTATGTATTAGCTTTTTAAAATTGGAAGAAATAATAAACTCAATCACCTGTCCATGAATAGGGTCATAGAATCTGAGAATTACCTGTCCATGAATAGGATCATAGAATCTGAGAATTACCTGTCCATGAATAGGGTCATAGAATCTGAGAATTACCTGTCCATGAATAGGGTCATAGAATCTGAGAATCACCTGTCCATGAATAGGGTCATAGAATCTGAGAAATACCTGTTCATGAACAGGATCATAGAATCTGAGAAATACCTGTCCATGAATAGGGTCATAGAATCTGAGCATTAACTGTACAACTGTTGATTTACCACATCCACTAGCACCAACCAGGGCTACAGTTTGACCATTGGACAATGTAAGGTTAAGGTCATCCAGCACCTGAAAATATAAATATATTCATGTTTTTTACCTCATAAAGCGTGCATATTTGTGCAACTTATTTTACATCTTATTTTACAGCTTAATTTATGGCCAATTTTGTCTTGACTTGAAACTATGAGGACAAATTAAGTTTTAACTATTTGAGAGAAAATATTTTTAATAACGTATTACAATCTAATATGGTAATGTGCATATATTATGTAACACAAAATTATTACATTTAATTTCTAGAAACACCCCCCCCCCCCCAAACCCATCTATAATAATTGATTTCTAGAAAACCCTCAATATCCTATATTTCATTTTTAGACACCACCCCCCCCCCAAAAAAAAATGTTGTATAATAAGTAATTTCTGGACCCCCCTTTTCAGTATTGTATATTTAATTTCTAGTCCCCCCCCCCAATATTAGATAATTAATTTCTAGACACACCCACCCCATATTGTATACTATTCATATTGTATACTATTCATATTGTATACTATTCAAATTGTATACTATTCATATTGTTTACTATTCATATTGTTTACTATTCATATTGTTTACTATTCATATTGTATACTATTCAAATTGTATACTATTCATATTGTTTACTATTCATATTGTTTACTATTCATATTGTTTACTATTCATATTGTTTACTATTCATATTGTATACTATTCAAATTGTATACTATTCATATTGTTTACTATTCATATTGTTTACTATTCATATTGTATACTATTCAAATTGTATACTATTCATATTGTTTACTATTCATATTGTTTACTATTCATATTGTTTACTATTCAAATTGTTTACTATTCATATTGTTTACTATTCATATTGTTTACTATTCATATTGTTTACTATTCATATTGTTTACTATTCATATTGTATAGTCTTTAATCAACTAGGCTAATTTCGTAAATTTGAAAAGCAGAAATTATGCCAAAATTCAAATTAATACAAAACCAACTGATAGAAAGATATTGTTATACAACATTGCTATCCCCCACCCCATTTAATATTACACAATAAAACAAAATGATATTCCACCCTTTATCATCTTCATATTAAGTACTTCGAGCACAATCCCTTCCCTGCTTTTTTTGGTTAAAAAGCCAATGACCAACATATCGATTACAACTGGTATTAAAGAAGCTGACATATTGAAGGAAGATCATCCTTGAATAATCACAAGTATAATCCTAACTTAAGTAATAAAAAATTTGTGTCTAGAAAAGTAACAGTATCTTATTGTCTAACCTTGACCTCTAGTCGAGAAGGGTAAGCAAATGTTACATTTTTAAACTCAATTGTTCCTGACACAGTATGTGGTGTAAGACCTTCTGGTGAACTGCTGTCTATGGTAGATATCTGAAAACAAATGAATGGGGAGGTGTCAAAGAAACAATTAAACAATTGCAGAATATTTTGTTAAATATTGTAGACAGAAAAAGGGAAATTAGATTTTAAGGTCTACTTCTGCCCGCTTTTACTCAGATGTTGCACGGGGGCGCGGGGGGGTGTTATTGTTGACGATTTTCTGCAATGTGTGAGGCCTGCTGGATTTCATGTTGTGGTATTTTTAACACAGTTGATCCACCGACATCATGCTCTATCTTTGGCCTGAAACTGACGTACCTGCTATTATAGGCTTGCAGGTTGGTTGACAAACATTCTGACTAGAAGGACAAACATTCTGACCAGAAGGACAAACAAATTAAACAAACATTCTGACCAGAAGGCCAAACCAATTAATTAGCTATTGGGTCATATACTGGCTGACTGGGATGACACCAACCATTTGTTTCATGTCCTGATTCTTGTTTCACCAGCAGCTCACATTGGTGAATATTTGATCTCTCGGGACTTTTATTCAAAGTTTAGGTAAGTAATAACTTGAATAAAGACAGTATTAATTAGCCTGTAATGTTGTCTATTCCACAGTTTGCACCCGCTGCAAGATGTCGTACATAGGAGACACAGGACGCCAACATCTGACAGATGTACTGAACACCTCCACAAAATTGCGCAAAATAAACGGTGTCCCATCTCATTAGAAGTGACCAGAAGGGGACTGCGGATTTTACCATTAGTGCAAGCATGACCAGCACAAACACACCCAGCCGGGTGAATTTGGAAAACAAGCTGATCCAGACTTATGTCATGTTTTCATTCACCTGTTAATCCTTTGCTCTGCCCCTCTGCATCAAGACCAATAGCCGAAATGTTCGTTGTTTTGTTGCATTCCTTTTTTTTCAGGTTTTCCCATACTATGTTTCACTCATTTCATTTTTTGCTAATCTGATTGCAGTCCCTCCCCCTTCTTACCAATTTAAAAATACAGGCGTAACTCACACATTTGAAAAAAATAAATAATTCATCATCTTTGTTAAAATACTTCCTTTTTAATGGCTAAACTGTTATAAGACTCCAAAACTTCCTTAAAACTAACATATCTGTAAGACCGTCCTTTTCAGCACTTACCTTTAACAATTTTGTTACACTCTTTATTCTACATACTAGCGAGTACCCGGCATGCGTTGCGATGCCACTCAAGAAAGAAAGTGTTTGCGTTTTAATTATGTTTCTTGAAGAGCTTTTAAATACACAATGTTTTTTGTTTTTCCGTCTGGTGCATACACGAATAAATCGGAAGGTTTTCCGACGCCAGAGCAGGCGACATACAGCTGTCCATGAGAGAAGCATGGGTTTTCCAAATTTAGTCCGCAAACTTGTAGCGATTGTCCCTGTGCTTTGTTGATGGTCATTGCAAATGCGAGTCGCACCGGAAACTGCAGACGTTTAAATTCAAATGGCATATCTTTTGGAATCATTGGGATGCGTGGCAGCAGTACATCTTCGCCTTTAAATTTTCCATTTAAAATAGTTGCTTCGATGATATTGTTCATCATGTTTTTCACTGAAAGCTTGGTGCCGTTACAAAGTCGTGGTGGATTTATGTTTCGCAAAAGAATGATAGGCACGCCAATTTTGAGTGTTAAAACGTGCGACGGGATGCCTGGCCCGTCAAGTGAATTCAAGAATTCCGTTGGATAGTTGACAACTTCGTCTTCATTCAATACAGTATCGATGGACTTGTACGTTGTCGTTTCGCCTGGGATTTCATTTTGAATGCTTAAGTTGATGGCATTGACATCGTTGTTTTTGGCTGCCAATATAGCACGTGCACTGAGCCACTGATGATTTGTGTAATTTTGTGCGATATTTGGAAAAACTCTATGAATCAATTCGTCGATGGTTGCTGTCATTTTACAGAAACTTGTTGGCAATCTGAAACATTGTGTGGATTCATCGATTGCCATTTTCCCATTCCCAATGTCCAACAACTGTTTTGCGAAACGTTCAGCGGATGCATCATTGTGTAGTTGCACACGCATATTGGTCTTCAAAGTCAATTTCTGTACATGCCGCCATAAAACTGATGATTTTAGACATGCATTTAATTCATCTGCAGCGGTTGAACGTGCTATAACTGGTAGAGTTTGTCGAAAATCACCAGATAATAGAATAAGTGCGCCACCAAAGAGCTGTTCATTTCCTCTCACATCTTCAAGTGTACGATGCAGCGCTTCCAATGCTTTTTTGTGCGCCATAGTACATTCGTCCCATATAATGAGTTGACATGATTGTAGTACTTTACCCATTCCAGAATGTTTATTTATATTGCATGTTGGTGTCTCAGTTATTTGCATGTTCAATGGCAATTTTAGTGCTGAATGCACTGTTCGTCCACCATCCAAAAGAGTTGCTGCAATTCCAGATGATGCGATTGCCAGTGCAATATTCTTTCGAGATCGTATGGTTGCCAAAATAAGTGAAATTAGGAAAGTTTTGCCTGTGCCTCCGGGAGCATCTAGGAAATACAATCCACCTTTTTGACTTCCAATTGCATTCATAATTATGTCATACACTAAGCGTTGCTCTGGAACCAGTTTCGGATGATTCATTTGAACAAATGTACCCAATTCGTCGATATCAAAGTGTGTTTCTCGATGCAAATCTCGATGGAATAGGTTGTTTTCAGATCGATTCGGAGCAGTCATTCCCAAATCTACCAGTGTTTTGTTAGCGATTGCCAAACACATGTCCTCAATCGAAATCAATGCCTCATTATACACGTTTGATGTAAATTGAATATCCGGATTTTGTTTCTTTGCACGCAAACGGTGTAGAATGTCTTCACTCATGTAGTCTTTGTATTTCTCCCAAAGATCTTTTGGATTGGATGGGAAGCATGTTGTCAATATGATTGAAAACAAAAAAATGCGTATTTGCTGTGGTTGAGCAATATTTGATGCATCAGAAAGCGAAGTGTCCCAATGAGCATCGTTTTCCAGAAGTTTTAATTCTAGGCAAGCTTCACGATAAGTGGCACATACTTGACCGTTTACTGTTCTCAATTCTTGGAATGATGTCGGTCCACGTACGTTGATTAACAGTAATCGCAAGTAAAAGCATTCTGCATTGTTTGGGTGAACAGTGTACAGACGGCCTAATGCGTCGGTTGAATATAAATTGGGGTGTTTTTCAAATGCTTTACCCTGTTTGCGACGTTGAAACCTTTTCGCTAAAGCATTCCATGTGTAATATGTTGGCACTTCAGAGTAAAGTAGCGACTTTGCAAAAATATCATTCCCGCACAATGAGAAAAATGCAGTTAACGTTGTTGGTGGAGGTGACAAAGCTCTTGCACGTGCATTTTCTAATGTAAAGTACACGCGCTGTCCATTTTCAAGGTGCACTGCCAAATGAACAACTGTTGGATGGCGTTCATGGATTGGAAATGATAAAATGCGCCATATTGCTTCATTGCTACTAATGTAGCGTCCAAGTTGATATTGGTAGACTTCATCGAGTGATCGTGTTGTTTTTTCCAATCCAAAAATTGCCATATCGCTTCCTTTGTTAACATATTTGCAAATGTACTTGATCGATTTCACCGAATTGCAATACTCGACATTGATGTGTGCTTTGAACGTTTTCGAGAGTAACGGTGAATAAGGTACAACCCAACGATTATCAACTTCAACATCATTGTTTCGTACTTTTAAAGTGATTGATTTGCCACCATCTTCAGTTGATCGTCGACGATATAGTGGATATCCGTCATTGCCAGTGACAGTCTCAGCAACTAAATCTCTTGGGTATCGTTTCGTACATTTCCCATCAGACATGCATGGAGAATTTTTGTTGAGTAAGCCACATGGACCGTGAATCATGTTTTTGGTGACGATTTCTAATAAGTATTGATCAATGTCGCCATCAGGTATTTCTGCAGAAATGACTTTATCAATTTGATCTGCTTGGACTTTTTCGATCAACCAAATTAAAATGTGTGCATGTGGCAATCCTCTTTTTTGCCATTCAACGGAATACATCCAACAGCGTGTCTCTCCAAAAACATGATGCTTGACAATAAAATCGATTAAAGATTTCAATTTTTGTTTGAACACACGGGCAGCAATATCGTGACGATCTGATGGTGATTGTCCAGTTAACGACAGTTCTTGTATTTCATCCCACTTAGGGTTGCATGTAAAGATAATAAAAAAATCTGGGCGGCGATATGCACGAACATATGTCATTGCATCTTGTGCGTATTCATGCATGTGACGTGGACTCCCAGTAAATGTGGCCGGCAGTATAACCATTTTCCCTAATTCATTTGGATTCACATTGCCATCATTCACAACTGCATCACGTAAATGAATGTACTCTTCGGAACGCAACTTGCTTTGATTTAATCGAATGTAGAGGAGTCGTTCGGTTTCGATTTTTGCATACATATCAACAATGTATTGATGGAACAATTGTCGACATTTCAAGATATGATTTTCGGCACTCTCACGAATCATCAATCGATATGAATAGTATTTCTTGGAACTGACTTTCTTATTCGATTCCTCATCTGTTTGTGGATTTCTCAATTTGATGTTGAAATGATATCCATCTTCTCCTTGCCAAAATAAAATTGGATATTGCAATGCGTCGTATGAGCGATGAGTTTCTGAGACTCGCTGAACATCACCATTTCTGCGATGAAGAATTATATCACGTGAGTTAAATTCTTCGCCCACTATAACGATCGCAACTTCATCAATTGTTGGTGCGTTGTATTGTCTTTCGTGTTGGCCGGCAGGTGTTTTGTCTGCTCTAACTACAACTGAGTAATCATCTGTCGGCAATTGTTCAAGTGAATTTCTAAACAATTGAACTAATTCGTTGTGTTGCAAAAATAGAGATTGCAATACAGCTACAATTTCTCTCTTAGTGCCCATATTGATATGACAACGTTGATCGATTTGTTCATCAGTATTCCCCATAAAATAAATTTGAAGAAATTTGTGATCTGGTCTGGCAGTGGTAGTAGTGATCCTGCACGATGATAAATTTGCCCTTGCACTTTAAATGTTGGCATGTAATTCTCGCGCACGATATTTGTTGCACCGAACGATGTCATTTGGAAACATGAATTGTACTTGCGTATGTTTGCCAAGAAATGTTTCGATTGGCTTGTTTCACCTGATACCAAGGTTGATAATGGTTCTGGTGGTGAATGTAATTCTTGCAATTTCACTTTCTCACCCGCGCAGCAAATTCCCGCAGTTTCATTCTTAAATTTGAGGGCACTGCAATACACGCATAATTTATCCATTTTTCCAATAACCACGCTTGGATGAAGACTGTAATCATAATTAGCATTGTAATGGAATGCACTAAGATTTAATTCAACGTGCAGTGTTCGTCTGGTTCGAGCATTGCGTACTCGGGCGGTTGCCAGTCTTGCTTCACGTTGCTCGACTGTTTCAGATGAACGGGTTTGAGCGTTGCGTACTCGAACTGTTTCCAGTCTTGCTTCCCGCTGCTCCACTGTGTCAAAGGTACGGGCTTGAGCATTGCGTATTCGAGCGGTTGCCAGTCTTGCTTCACGTTGCTCGACTGTTTCAGATGAACGAGTTTGAGCTTTGCGTACTCGAACTGTTTCCAGTCTTGCTTCCCGTTGCTCCACTGTGTCAAATGTACGGGCTTGAGCATTGCATACTCGAGCGGTTTCCAGTCGTGCTTCTCGTTGCTCGACTGTTTCCGATGCTCGTGATGACCTTTTCTTTCGCGCTTGAGGTGTGGAAAAACCAATAGCTTTTCGTTTGGGTGGCATCAGTGATGTGACAGCAAAAGTATTGCTTTGTGACGAATATTACAAATGCATGTGATATCTGTTATTATATTTCGATAGACAATGCTAATTTCACATTTAACACCACTTGTTACCTCAAACACAAAATGAAATATCGCTGTTTGTATTTGATTCAATTAATTAACGATATTTTTAATGGTAATAGTTTTCATATGTTAGGAAGTACAATGAATTGTTGGCAGTACATTTCCAGTTGTATAAGGGTCACATTATTTATAAATCATAAATTCCAGCGTTAAAATCTAGATGTTATTATAGTTCAATACCTTCGTTGTCTATTGGGTAATTTAAAAACTTAAGAAACCATCGATTCATGTCAAATGTCTTTTCATAAAACAAAACAACTGCGAATTTCTCACACTCTATTATAGAATTACTTTATCATTGCTGTTCAAAACCATAACACGTTTACAACGTCATATCCTATTCTAAAATACGTCACAAAATTCAAGATTATTTATAAAAACAACAAAAATACTCTCTACACTAAACATGCAACAATGTGTTTTTTCATGCTCTTACTACAAATTGCTGTCTGTTGGCATTTGTTCAAGGGTGGTTGTTTTGACGGCTCTGTTTGAAATTATATTGATGAAGCTCATTTAAGAAAACAAAACGAATTTAAGGCCCCCGGCCCAAACGAAATATTGTAAAATGGTTGCATTAATTCAGAAACCTACTTATTATGTAACACATAAACTGAAATGTCGTTATTTGTATTTGATTCAATTTCATCCACCCATGAAATAGCTCTGTTTTAAATTATATTTTTATAGTTAAATTAAGAAAAAATGGAATTAGGGGTCCCTGACCCCAAACGGAATATTGTGAAATGGTTGTAATAAATTAGAAACATTTGCGGGAGTGCGCATATCAATTCACCAAAGTTTTATCGCAATCAGATGAATGGTATAGGAATGCATACGATAATTATAAAGACAATAAAACGGTGGCACAAACGGAATATTGTAGAATTGTTGTATTACTTCAGAAACCTACTTATTATATCACACACACAGTTTAATGTTGCTATTTGTATATCATTAAAAATCTATCCATTAATGTAGTAGCTCGGTTTGAAATTATATTTGTATAGATCATATAGGAAAAATAGAACATGTGGCCCCTTGCTCAAAACGGAATATTTTTAAACGGTTGTAATAATTCAAAAACCTTTGCGGGCGTGAGCAAAACATCTTACTAAAGTTTTATCGCATTCAGATGAATGGTATAAGAGCGCATACAAAAATTATTTTTTAGAAAACTCTTATAAGTAAAAAAAAATTTGGGGCCAACGGCAAAAAACGGAATATTTTAAAAGTGTTGTAAGGGATAAGTAAAATGCGCAAGCTTATGGACAACCTTTCAAAAAAGTTTTGTTGCAATCACATGAATGGTGTAGGAGCGCATACGGTTTGAAATTATATTTATATAGTTCCTATAAGAAAAAACGAACATGGGGCCCCTGGCTCAAAACGGAATATTTTAAAACGGTTGTAATAATTTAAAAAACTTTGTGGGCATGCTCGCAACATCTCGTCAAAGCTTTAGCGTATTCGAATAAATGGTGTAGGAGCGCAGACGAAATATATTGTTTACAAAGCTCATATAAGAAAAAAAAACGATTTTGGGGCCAACGGCCAAAACGAAATATTTTAAAAGTGTTATAATGACCCAGTAAAATGCGCGAGCTTATGGAATACAACACTCCAATGTTTTGTCGCAATCGCATGAATGGTGTAGGAGCGCGTACGGTTTGAAACTATATTTATATAGCTCATATTAGAAAAAACGAACATGGGGCCCCTGGCTCAAAACGGAATATTTTAAAACGGTTATAATTATTTCCAAACCTTTGTGAGCGTGCTGGCAACATTTTACAAAAGATTTAGTGCATTCAGACGAATGGTGTAGCAGCGCAGACGAAAATATTTTTTACAGAGCTCGTATAAGAAAAAAAAAACGAATGAAGGGCCAACGGCCGAAAACGAAATAATTGAAAAGTTTTTTAATGACGCAGTTAAATGCCCAGGTAGGTGGCCAACAAATCAACAAAGTTTTGTTGCAATCGCATGAATGGTGTAGGAGCGCATACGGTTTGAAATTATATTTATATAGCTCATATAATAAAAAAACGAACATGGGGATCCTGGCTCAAAACGGAATATTTTAAAACGGTTGTAATAATTTAGAAACCTTTGTGGGCATGCTCGCAACATCTCTTCAAAGTTTTAGCGTATTCGAATAAATGGTGTAGGAGCGCAGACGAAATCTATTGTTTACAAAGCTCATATATGGAAAAAAAAAACGATTTTGGGGCCAACGGCCAAAACGAAATATTTTAAAAGGGTTATAATGACCCAGTAAAATGCGCAAACTTGTGGAATACAATTCTCCAATGTTTTGTCGCAATCGCATGAATGGTGTAGGAGCGCGTACGGTTTGAAACTATATTTATATAGCTCATATAAGAAAAAACGAACACGGGGCCCCTGGCTCAAAACGGAATATTTTAAAACGGTTATAATTATTTCCAAACCTTTGTGAGCGTGCTGGCAACATTTTACAAAAGATTTAGTGCATTCAGACGAATGGTGTAGCAGCGCAGACGAAAATATTTTTTACAGAGCTCGTATAAGAAAAAAAAAACGAATGAAGGGCCAACGGCCGAAAACGAAATAATTGAAAAGTTTTTTAATGACGCAGTTAAATGCCCAGGTAGGTGGCCAACAAATCAACAAAGTTTTGTTGCAATCGCATGAATGGTGTAGGAGCGCATACGGTTTGAAATTATATTTATATAGCTCATATAATAAAAAAACGAACATGGGGATCCTGGCTCAAAACGGAATATTTTAAAACGGTTGTAATAATTTAGAAACCTTTGTGGGCATGCTCGCAACATCTCTTCAAAGTTTTAGCGTATTCGAATAAATGGTGTAGGAGCGCAGACGAAATCTATTGTTTACAAAGCTCATATATGGAAAAAAAAAACGATTTTGGGGCCAACGGCCAAAACGAAATATTTTAAAAGGGTTATAATGACCCAGTAAAATGCGCAAACTTGTGGAATACAATTCTCCAATGTTTTGTCGCAATCGCATGAATGGTGTAGGAGCGCGTACGGTTTGAAACTATATTTATATAGCTCATATAAGAAAAAACGAACACGGGGCCCCTGGCTCAAAACGGAATATTTTAAAACGGTTATAATTATTTCCAAACCTTTGTGGACGTGCTCGTAACATTTTACCCACGATTTAGCGCATTCAGACGAATGGTGTAGGAGCGCAGACGGAAATATTTTTTACAAAGCTCGTATAAGAAAAAAAACGAATGAAGGGCCAACGGCCGAAAACGAAATAATTGAAAAGTTTTTTAATGACGCAGTTAAATGCCCAGGTAGGTGGCCAGCAACTCACCAAAGTTTTGTTGCAATCGCATGAATGGTGTAGGAGCGCATACGGTTTGAAACTATATTTATATAGCTCATATAAGAAAAAACGAACATGGGGCCCCTGGCTAAAAACGGAATATTTTAAAACGGTTGTAATAATTTAGAAACCTTTGTGGGCATGCTCGCAACATCTCGTCAAAGTTTTAGCGATTCGAATCAATGGTGTAGGAGCGCAGACGAAATATATTGCTAACAAAGCTCATATAAGAAAAAAAAAACCATTTTGGGGCCAACGGCCAAAACGAAATATTTTAAAAGTGTTATAATGACCCAGTAAAATGCGCGAGCTTGTGGAATACAACTCTCCAATGTTTTGTCGCAATCGCATGCATGGTGTAGGAGCGCATACGGTTTGAAACTATATTTATATAGCTCATATAAGAAAAAACGAACAAGGGGCCCCTCGCTCAAAACGGAATATTTTAAAACGGTTATAATTATTTCCAAACCTTTGTGGGCGTGCTTGTAACATTTTACTCAAGATTTAGCGCATTCAGACGAATGGCGTATGAGCGCAGACGGAAATATTTTTTTACAAAGCTCGTATAAGAAAAAAAACGAATGAATGGCCAACGGCCGAAAACGAAATAATTGAAAAGTTTTTTAATGTCGCAGTTAAATGCCCAGGTAGGTGGCCAACAACTCACCAAAGTTTTGTTGCAATCGCATGAATGGCGTGGGAGCGCATATGAGACAAACAGACATACATTCATACATTCATTTTTATATATATAGATAATAAAAAAAATAATTTTGAAAAACATGTTTTGACAGTGATATTAGTTACCAATTTAAAAATACAGGCGTAACTCACACATTTGAAAAAAATAAATAATTCATCATCTTTGTTAAAATACTTCCTTTTTAATGGCTAAACTGTTATAAGACTCCAAAACTTCCTTAAAACTAACATATCTGTAAGACCGTCCTTTTCAGCACTTACCTTTAACAATTTTGTTACACTCTTTATTCTACATATAATAAAAAAATAATTTTGAAAAACATGTTTTGACAGTGATATTAGTTATTATGTGAGAATTATGACCTCATTTAAGAAATTAAAATGAATCATATGATTAGTGATTACCCACCTTATCAATTATGGAAAATATTTTAACCGAGGCTGCCAGTGCTACTTGAATATCTTTAGCAGCCGGAAGAGCAAAACTGAAGTACATTGAGCCAATAAATGATGTGTAGAACACCTGCCAAAGAAAAGGCCATAGATTAACTTAAGATGCAATATAAACTATTTAAGTGAAAATGTAATTTATAATGCTCATGTCATTTACATCTACAGGGAATACTTTCTGAGTGTTCCTGACAAAAGTCTGTGGTGTAAAACATTGTGTTGTTCTAAGTAATATCCCAGGTTCTTTAGCTTTTTAAATCTTTTGAGTGTTGCAAATCTCTCACAGAGGTGTGTAAAAACACAATGTCAGAGGTGTGTTGAAACACGTTGACAGAGGCGTGTAGAAACACATTGGAGTATTATATTAGTCAAATCCACTCTGACAGAGGTGAGTAGAAAAGATTCACTTGGGCCCTCTATTTTAGTTTCTTTTTTTAAAGTTAATCAAAATGACACTTCTTAAAAACAGCTGTCAGTATAGAGGCATTGACAAGGGTATAGCCATAAAACAGCTATAGGTCTGTCAGTATAGAGGCATTGACAAGGGTATAGCCATAAAACAGCTATAGGTCTGTCAGTATAGAGGCATTGACAAGGGTATAGCCATAAAACAGCTATAGGTCTGTCAGTATAGAGGCATTGACAAGGGTATAGCCATAAATCAGCTATAGGTCTGTCAGTATAGAGGCATTGACAAGGGTATAGCCATAAAACAGCTATAGGTCTGTCAGTATAGAGGCATTGAAAAGGGTATAGCCATAAATCAGCTATAGGTCTGTCAGTATAGAGGCATTGACAAGGGTATAGCCATAAAACAGCTATAGGTATGTCAGTATAGAGGCATTGAAAAGGGTATAGCTTTTAAAAGGTAGATTCTTCAGTGGCTCATGTTTTTTTTAAGGTCTTTCGTTTGAATGCTAACTGAAATGTTCCAGCTTCAAATTTCACTGATATAAGAACGGTGGTAGCGGTGGCTTTTTAAAAATGAAAAATGTTCCAGTTTAGTTTAGTAATAGGAAACAAAAAAATAATCAGATCCTCAGACAAGGAGATTCAGGGTCATGTATCCTGTTCAACACCACATTACAAAAATTTATGAGAAACATACATTATGTGAGCACCAGTGGAACTGTCACAAACTTTATCCAGAGACACATTGCAGAACCACAACCATCAGGAAATTTATAAAGCCACCCTTTTATTATCTGGCATATGCTTATGACATAGCGCTACAGGGCAGAAACAACAATCATATAATTAAAGCATTCAGGGAACTTGAAGCTGCCTCAGTTAAAGCTGGTCCTGAGGTAAATGAAGCAAATACAAAATATTCTGTAATGTCACAAAACACATATATTGGTGTCAGTGTCGATATAAGCAACTACACTTTGAGAGAGTTGCTACTTTCCAATATCCAGGAGCTACTATAAATGAGCACAATGAAATAATGACTGAGGTGAAGGAAAAGATAACAGCAGAAACCCTTTCTTATTTCAGCCTACAAAAACTTCTAGTCAGCAAAAACTTTCAAGGAGAACAAAGAACAATATATTGGCATTTGTGCAATGATAGTTGGTCCTTTAGCAAAAAGCTGAGAACCTGCTCATAACATGGAAGGCGAAAATCCTCAGGAAAATATAAGGTCCAGTATTAGACAATGATGGATGGAGACTTCTTACCAAAAAAAATGATATATCAATTGTTCAAAAACACACCCATAGGCGCAAAAATTAAAAAAAAGATAGGCTGATCTGGACGGGAAAACTTGAAAGGATGCCGGATTGTAGAGTAGCAAAAGTGATCTACAGGCAGAAACCAAGGGGCAGACTGCCCTTGACTGAGAAGGATTGACAAAGTAAAGAAGGACTTTATAAGAAGGATAGATCTGAATATAAGGTTGTGATGGAGAAGACCAGGTCCCTATATGGGCTGTAGCACCACCGATGAAGATAAGAACAATTATAGCCGTGGCTTTTTGTTATGAACAATGTTAAAGTTAAGTTTGATTCTTTTTTGTTGAAATTTTTTTTTAAAAGCCATCAAATTAAATTTTCACTACTAGAGTTATAAAAAAAGTTTCTGTTAGTGGGATGCACTGGATATATCAACTAGTTTTTAAAAATTAAAGTATTGCTAGCATGAAGTATTTACAGCTCTGTATTATCATAGATTCTAATTCAACAAGAAAACATAGCACACCAAGTCTACTCACTGTTATCATTTGAGATATACTATATTCTCCACTTCTAATCAGGAGGCCACCATAATAGAAAGCTAGAGCAAAACCAAAAAAGATACTTCCGAATAGCAGCCCCTGACGTAATCCCGAAACAATTCCTTTCTTTACACCAAACCCTCTTGCTTTTGTCAAATTGTCAAAATATCTGTGAATATATTAAGAGAAAGAAACTGTTTTTCACAATATAATTGAGTCATTATAAGACAAATTGCACTATATGTGTAAATAAAAGATTGCTTACTTTATAATAATTAATTGTTATTTGGAAAGAGTCCCATTACAGTTATGAATATGCCATAAGCTGTGAAAAAATACTGTTTAAAAATGTAATGAAATTGATCTGAGATTAAACATTTTCAAAGACAAAGATGACTTTTATGACCTCTTGCATGGCAGTAACGCATGGGGTACCTTTTGGCTTCTTTCTCTTCCCCACTTAATGCCACAACAGTTCGAATGTTTGAAAAGACTTCTTCAGCCACGGTCCCAGCACTTCCGTAAGCTTCTCTCTCTTGTGAATTGTTGTGACCTTGATCCTAGCAGCGGGCCAAAGATTGAATACGGTTAGATTTGAGACAATTTTGTGTGAAACGTACATTTTAAAATTTGTATATTAAGTTTGAACTGTTGTAAATGTTTAAATATTTTCACTTTATAAAGAACATAAATACATTTAGAACAATGAGAAATTTTAAAAAATATTTTAAAATTGTGTTTTCTCTATTTAAGAAAATGGAAAACTGATCTCAAAATGTGAAATAGATCATAGATAAATTTTTATTTTGGATCACATTTATAAACTTATTACAATAATCAATAATGAAAATTGAATTTGATCATAAATATCTTTGGACTTAATCATATACCGGTAACCTTAATAATTGGCCTATTAAAAGAATTCTCCCAGTAATGATTAAAACTTTAGCAAATACAGCAAATCAAGTCAAAATTTAAAAGTTGGCTAGAAAGAATTTAGTCAGATTAACTTTTTCCTACCATTTTATCCAAGTGAAGTTTTCACTAATTACCTACCTTGTTTGAAATTAACATAAATGCACACGACACAGGAAATGCTGCTAGAATGACAAGAGTGAGTTTCCAACCAAAGATAAATGCAACAATCAAGTTAGATGCACCTGTAACTAAAGACTGAGTAGACTTGGGAATGCTGTTCTCTAACACCCTGTGAATTATGTTCACATCCCTGGGGGAAGAAGCAATTTAAATGTAATAGAAATAATTTCCTCGATTAATTATTATTATTTTTAAAATTAGTTTTTCAAAAAGCCAAGTCAGTAGGATATATTTAAAAATGATACAACTGAACCAAGATTATTAATAAATTTGGTTAAAAAACAACAAAATATTAAATAATACTATTGCTATTGATGCAATATGTTAATTTAGAGAATTTAAACTTTCCCAACACAATAAGTCTAAAAAAATTAAATTTGTTAAAAGGCAGTTACAAGCAAAGCTTTACATAAAAATTGATAAACATTTTGCAAGATCATTTATGTTATTGTCCAAAATGAATTTTGGTTTACATTACAGCAGAAAAGTCAGTGAAGATTAATATTCAGAAATATATTAATATTCATGTTGAAAATGAAATACAAATAGGATCTGTTTTCAACTTTAGAGACTTGTCCTCAAAAACTAAAGGCATCTTATGAACATCTTATCTTTTGTAGGGTCAAAGCAAGAACCCAATCTGCTGTCACATCTGAATAGAATAATCATGAAGCTACTAAAGCTAAACAAACATTGCCTAAATCTGTCAGTTTGACTTAATAATAAGTTAGGTTTGAATTAAAAAAGTCCCATGATTTACTGTTTGATGAATAACATAAAGACACATGACTTACTGTTTGACGTGACGTATAAAATAAAGTCACATGACTCACTCTGTTAGTTTGACTCCCAAGTCTCCGGTCTTGTTGTCATCAAACCACGATATCTCTTGTCTCAGCACATTTCTATAGAACGCTAAACGTAACCGAATGACTTGGCGCTGTGCTGTAACCATAAACAACGCCATATTCACTGAACCACAAAAGAACACACTCAGTGCTACACCTGAAATGACATGTCAACTTATTAAGTTAATTTAAAAATCACAATTCGGCAACACCTAAAGTCTAAATAAAGTTGTAATGATCAATTAAAAACAATTGTTCATAGCATCACCTTTATTATTTTGACCTCACTGATTTGATAGCGATGTGATTGTGGTGATTAGTGTGATATTACCACTACTCACTACATTTGTACATTCACTACATCAACATCGGATCACCGTTTGTTTTGACCACTGGTTTAGTAACTATGTTATGTTTAAACTATGTAAAAGTATGTATGTGACGTCGACGTTAAACGTAATTTTTTTACCACAATGAAATGGTTTGATAATGCAGTGACCGATAATGCTGTTGTGTTAAAGGTAATAAGGTAATGTTACTTTTTTTACTTCAAATTAACAACAAGTAGGCCTACATTTTACGATGTTAACATTTCAAACCAGGGCATTACTAATCTTTGGAGCCACGTGTGTCCAAAAAATAAACAACTTTTGGTCACACGGAGAACTCTTCTGTATGTGAAGTGCTCTTTTGAAAAAGTTACTCTGATACTAATTTGGATGTATTATATATTTTTAGTTGTTTTATCAATTAATGCCTGGACACACGTTCTTAAATTAATTTTTTAAAATATATTTTGTTGTCTCTTACTGTAGGCTTACTGGTTAAAACTCACCTTGCCTTATAATAGGCATTTGATGACCGATTTGTAGGCCTATTGGTTACAACTGACGCCTCAAATGACAAATGTCCAATCCCTTTATAATAGGAATTCTATTTAAGATATTTTAAAAACATGAATAACCTAATACAATTTTATTCCACTGATATGGTTAACGGGTCACACTTGTTTCATTTTTACGAGCTCCTAAATGAACCCATTGCAATGCCATGATGATTGCAACAATTCATTGTAAAAGACGTTGTGTTTTAACATTAGGTCTACTAACCCAATGAAGCAAAGAAAATCGTTTTTGTTGTGTCGAATAAAGTCATCCTGTCTCTGGCCAATTCACAGCCTAAAGTGCCATTTGTGTACGTTGTCATCTCGTCACAATATAACCTGATGACAAAATTACCATCATACAAGTTTTAGTTTTTATAAAGTCTAATGTGGGCAGGGCTGCGCAGAAGATATTTGGGCCCTGAGAAAATCCAAATTTCGGGCCCCACAATGTAAAAATAGTTATATCAAATGTAAATGTAGGACGGGGCCCCGAATGACCTACTCTGCTGCCTCGGCCTCTGCACGGCCCTGAATGTGGGATACGAGTTATCCAAGTTATGGCTGAAACTTGATGGAGAGTGAAACTTGATGGAGAGTGAAACGTGATGGAGAGTGAAACGTGATGGAGAGTGAAACGTGATGGAGAGTGAAACGTGATGGAGAGTGAAACTTGATGGAGAGTAAGACTTACGACCAGATTGAACCTTTACTATAGGTCATGGAAATATAGTGAAAATAATTTTTGGTCATATTAACTAGGCATCAAAACATTGTTTGGTTTTAGAAATGTTTGCTTTTATGTTTTCTTTACCTGACGAATGAAAATGTAAGTGTTCTCATCACATTGCGTCAAATGATTAGGAAAAAAAGCAACTCAGCTGAATCAGTTATTTCAATATTAGGTTTAAAAAGCTGTGTAAAAACGTTCAAAACAAAAGATTTCTTCTACCTTAACTTGTCCAAGTAAATAGAAGCGTCTCGTGCCGTGAGATTTCTGACCTCCCAAAATTCTGGTATTACACTGAGTTGGTTCTGTAGTAAAGCCTTCTCGGTGAATCCTCCAATAAAATTGCTGAATATTACAATATTGATTGTGTGTAGAAGACCGATGAGAGAAGAACAAATGAGACCCATGATCATCATCGCAATGTCTTTTGATTTGGCGAATCGAAACTTTTGGAGAAAAGAAATACGTTAAATTCAGTTGCACTATCTGGATGTTGTACACAAAATACAAAAGCTGCTGAGCTCATTTTTTGAGGATTAACGTAAGCATATAAAATATGACATAGGAAATATGACATATAACCAGTGGCGTAGCGAGCTTAACTCGCGCCCGGAGCACAATACCTTTTTAGCGCCCCCCCTATTCGAAAACCATACAATAGTATATGTAAAATATACCATTTGGCACCCCTTTGTGAGTAGCGCCCGCGGCATGATGCCACTCTTGCCCCCCTCGCTACGCCACTGCATATAACATTTGTTTGCAGTCTGACTCAAATTCAACGCCATAAAAAGGTTAAAATGGACGATACTTTCCATATAACAGAATGTTTCACTGCAAATGCAAAAGCGTATTAATACTTCACAGGGTTAGGTGATCGTGAAAGGTAAATAATTTAATATGAGTAAATTAAATCAGACCAGTTAAAACGCAGACATTTATCTGAAGGAGATCGAACAACCGGAATGTCCACGCTAGGGTCAGAAGCTTTCTAAGCTTTACATCTATAACGGAAGCTATAGGATTTAGGGATTTAAAAAAAAACCAAATACTCCTGCCGAAATCAATTTCAATTGAAGCACAGCCATCGCATGATCATTGAAAAAGTTAAAGGCCCCAAAGTAATCTATTACTGTAACCCCTTGAAAGTAATTTATTACTGTAACCCCTTGAAAGGAATCTATTACTGTAACCCCTTGATTGCATATTTATTCCTACTGGTTCCTGCGACAACAGCAACATATTTATGTTTGCATCTGTCGCTGCTATCCACAGACCCTTTTCCATTTTGTCCCCAGTTCACTGTATCTACGCGATATCAGCATTGTTTGTGTTTAGTATGTGCAATAACTAATACTCCAGAATGGCGTCTCATCTCTTCAACGAAGACCTTTGGATGCTACCGCGCCCTCCCCCGGGGCCACCTTTAGTTTCGTCCCCTTTAAAGGCGCGGAGCCCTTAGGCTCGTGCCCCATTTGCCTTTATGTTAATCCGGGCACTATTTTATTTCAGCAGAGAATGATAACTTCGCTGTTGGTTGGTTAAACGATAAATAAAAACCATTAATAAAATGAAGAGTGTGTCTAGAGAAAAATACTAGGCACCCATTCTGCTCAAACGCGTCACTTTACAAATGATAATATATTATAATTCAGACAGGCGATATCAATGAAATGAGTATGTAATTAACAGCGGTTCACACAAATTCATCCATGTGCAGCAGTATACATTAATTCATCCCTGTGCAGTAGTAGACATTAATTCATCCATGTGCAGTAGTAGATATTAATTCATCCTTGTGCAGTAGTAGACATTAATTCATCCCTATATTTCAGTAGACATTAATTCATCCATGTATTGCAATATATATTATATTAATTCATTCCTTTGGAGCAGTAGGCCGAGGAATTAATAAATCCATGTAAAGAAATAGGTCTATACATTAACAGTAGTGGACATTGATTCATCCATGTGCAGCAGTGGACATCAATTCATCCATGTGCAGCAGTGGACATCAATTCACCCATGTACAGCAGTGGACATCAATTCATCCATGTACATCAGTGGACATCAATTCACCCATGTACAGCAGTGGACATCAATTCATCCATATGCAGCAGTGGACATCAATGCATCCATGTACAGCAGTGGGCATAAATTCATCCATATGTAGTAGTGGACATCAATTCATCCATGTACAGCAGTGAACAGTGCAGCAGTGGACATCAATTCACCCATGTACAACAGTGGACATCAATTCATCCACATACAGCAGTGGACATCAATTCACCCATGTACAGCAGTGGACATCAATTCATCCATGTACAGCAGTGGACATCAATTCATCCATGTACAGCAGTGGTCATCAATTCATCCATGTACAGCAGTGGACATCAATTCATCCATGTACATCAGTGGACATCAATTCATCCATGTACATCAGTGAACATCAATTCATCCATATGCAGCAGTGGACATCAATGCATCCATGTGCAGCAGTGGACATCAATTCATCCATGTACAGCAGTGGTCATCAATTCATCCATGTATAGCAGTGGACATCAATTCAACCATGTACAGCAGTGGACATCAATCCATCCATGTACAGTAGTGGACATCAATTCATCCATATGCAGCAGTGGACATCAATTCATCCATGTACAGCAGTGGACATCAATTGATCCATGTACAGCAGTGGACATCAATTCATCCATATGCAGCAGTGGACATCAATGCATCCATGTGCAGCAGTGGACATCAATTCATCCATGTACAGCAGTGGACATCAATTCATCCCTGGGCACAAGGCCAGTGTTAGAAACTAAAGAGATAATATCTCTATGACCGCTATGGGGGGTGTTAGATCATAGTTTTTATTGGTGGGGTGGGGGCGGCACTAACGTTCCTCTGTAAATCTGACCCGATAGAGTGCTAGGATGTGAAATGAATATGAATTAATTTTGATTTAATTTGATTTCTCTGTCTGTAGAGTTATGCCCATAAGTATGTATCTGTTGAATAAAACAAATGGGTATACAATTTCAGTTATATTTTGTTAAAGAGGCTCAGAAACAGTCTGTTACCACACGTTGGGAGGAAACTCGGTCTAAGATCAGCAAGCTTTCAAGACATCATTTTTTTATTCAACCAGATTTTAGGTGGTATTACTGAAACACACCGCCTTAACACAAGCAAAGGAAGGAATTCTCTTGCACTACACATCCGCAATATACCGACCATCACAGACTTCAAAACTGCACATAAAACACATCTCTTTAAATTCTACATAGTACTATCCTGACTGATTATCCCTTGTGACCGATAAACGATGCTGCTGGGTGCCGTCCATGGTTTGACATGTAAATAGTTATGGAATGGGTGGAGTGAATATACATTTTTTTGTTTTATTTAATTAATGTAAGTTAATTTTTAAGTTAATGATTATGTTTGTTAAATTGTATGTACAGCGTGGTGAGCCCAGCCCTAGGCTGGGGTACCGCGCTATATAAAACTTCTAATAATAATAATAATAATATGAGATTGCTCTGGGAACAGATGATAGAGTGAGAGGGAGAGAGAGAGAGATAGAGAGAGAGGGAGAGAGAGAGAGAGAGAGAGAGGGGAGAGAGACAAAGAGACAGAGTGAGAGATAGTGAGAGAGTGAGATAGATTGAGAGAGAGTGAGTGACGGAGAAATAGATAGAGAAAGAAATAGGGAAAGAGATTGAAGGCTATCGAGAGATTTAAACAGAGAGAGAAGAGACTGTATTTATAATAAACCTTAACACTTAAATATTAGGAGAATATGACGTCATACCAATTGAAGTAGGCCCCTGACTTGCTTGTCTCTTGTTTTCTTCTCGAGACTTTCATGAGATTTTATTGTACCAATAAGTCTGCTTTTTTCCAGATTTTTGCTTGACAGACCACTTCCATTAGCTAAAGAAAAGAATCCATGTCGTTTTAACAAGCAATAAAAATGTTTAAAAAAAGAAACAAACAACAAAACGGTGAACAACTGAATGTTATTAAGATTGAAATGTTTCTAAGTATTATATGACGTAAGATGTAAGTAATAATTAAACAATCCCTAAAACAACGTTTTCGGCAGAAATCCTCTATAAAATGTAATATCGAGCAATGGGGGCTGGGGCTGAAAATAGTACAAGACATGCATACAAGTTACGCACTTTATAAGAATCCAAATTAGCGCTTCCCCCAATAGCTCGCAACCACACATGTTTTTCCACCCCTATTTAAATATTCTATACTAACGAGAACCCGGTATGCGTTGCATGCCACTCAATGAAAAAAGTGTTTGTGTTTTAATTAAGTTTTAAAGTAATTTTTAAATAGAAAATATTTTTTTTTCCCGTCTAGTGCGTACACAAATAAATTAGAAGTTTTTTCAACGCGTGAGCAGGCAACATATAGCTGTCCACGTGAGAAGCGTGTATTTTCAAAATTTAGTCCACACACTTGTAGCGATTGATCCACCCACGCAGTCGCTATATTTTAAATTATATTTAGATAGCTCAAATATTTATTATTTTTAAAATAAGGCCCCCGAAAACGTAAAATTTTAAAATGGTTTTACTTATGTCACACACAAACTGAAATGTCGTTTGTATTTGATTGATTTCTAGCCATCTATGCAATAGCACTGATTGAAATTATATTTGTATAGCTCATATAAGAAAAAAAATAATTTGGGGCTCCGGCCCGAAAAGGAATATTTCAAAATGAATAAGCTAATTCAGAAACCATTGGTGCGCACAACAACTTACCAAAGTTTTATCGCAATCGGATGAATGGTATAGGAACGCATACGAAAATTATATTTAGCACATAAAAGGGGGAAAAAAAGAATTTAGATCCCCGGTCCCAAAACGGAATATTGTAAAATGTGTGTAATAATTCAGAAACATTTGCATTTTTTTACAATTCACTCAATTTTCATCACTTTGGATTGATGGTATAGAAGCACATACGGGATATACTTATATATGTATAGATATAGTTTACCAAATTAAGATAACTTTTTTGCAATTATTCAAGGATGATCTGTCTGTCTCTCTGTCTGTTTCTCTGTCATTCTGTCTGTCTCCCTATCTGTCTGTCTCTCTGTCTCTGCCTGTCTCTATGTCTGTCTCTCTGTCTGTCTCTCTGTCTGTCTCTCTGTCGCTCTGTCTGTCTCTCTGTCTATCTCTCTTTCTCTCTGTCTGTCTCTCTTTCTCTCTGTCTCTCTGTTTCTCTACCGATCTATATGTCTCTATGTCTGTCTGTCTCTCTGTCTCTATGTTTGTCTCTCAAGCTGTTTCTCAGTCAGTGTCACTGTCAGTCTCTGTCTCTCTGTCTATCTCTCTGTCATTATGTCTGTCTCTCTGTCTGTCTCTCTGTCTATCTCTCTGTCTGTCTGTCTCTCTGTCTGTTTCTCTGTCTGTCTCTCTCTGTCTACATCTCTGTCTGTCTGTTTGTCTCTCTGACTGTCTGTCTTTCTGTCTCTCATTCTGTCTCTCTGTCTGTCTGACTGTCTGTCTGTTTGTCTGTCTGTCTGTTTATCTATCTACCTATCTATCATCTACCTATCTACCTATTTACCATCTACATGCCTGCCTACCTGTCCACCTACCTACCTACCTACCTATCTAACTATCTACCAATCCAACTACTATCTACAGACCTGTTTACCCTCAAAATCTTAAAATCGTACAATTTCATCACAAAATCGTTCAATACATTATCTTAATAGTAAAAAAACACTCAGTATATATAATGTATACACATCAAAATCGTAAATTGTATGCCAAAATCGTAAGAGTAAACAGGTCTGTATCTATCTACCCATCTACCCATCTATCTATCTATCTATCTATCTATCTATCTATCTATCTATCTATCTATCTATCTATCTATCTATCTATCTATCTATCTATCTATCTATCTATCTATCTATCTATCTACCTACCTACCTACCTACCTACCTACCTACCTACCTACCTACCTACCTACCTACCTACCTACCAATCTACCAATCTACCTATCTATCTATCTATCTATCTATCTATCTATCTATCTATCTATCTATCTATCTATCTATCTATCTATCTATCTATCTATCTATCTATCTATCTATCTATCTATCTATCTATCTATCTATCTATCTATCTATCTATCTATCTATCTATATATCTACATATCTCCCTACCTACCTACCTACATATCTATCTACCTACCTACCAACCTACCTACCTTTCTAACTACCTACCTATCTATCCATCCATCCATCCATCCATTCATCCTCTCACCCACCCACCCTTCCATCCATCCATCCTTTCATCCATCTTTCCGTTTAGCTATCTTTTATCTACATCTCTATCTATCTATCATCTATCTGTGTATTTGTCAGCCTGTCTGTCTGTCTTTCGATCTCTCTATCTAATAAAATCGCTATTTTTAAAATTAAATTTTCATTTGTGTAATGTGTAAAGTGATTGGGTTTTGATATCCCTGGGGATTATTATGAAACTATTTTTATGTTTTGTTAAAGTGATTGATTTTCTTAATTTGTTAACATATGTTCATATGTAAAATGAGAATATAGCTTCTTTTTTTTTACAACTGAAATGTCATTGGATTGAAAGATATTTTCATCCAAGTAAAAATGCATGAACTCAATTTCCTACCATCGATATAAATGTATCGAAGAAGGTTAATTATTGATCCAATTTATTCCGAGGCTTATCTTGTGCTGCACTGGGCAAAATGAATGTATAGTGTATAGTGGGCTACACAAAGTTTTTAAAAAATAAACAAATCATCCACTGGATTGTAGCCCCCTTACTTACGCAGAAGATTTCTTTTGCATTTAATATGATTTTTTCTTATCTAGATCAGTGATAAGTGCATTAAAATGCTATTTGGCTATTTAGTTTTGCTAAAACAATTTAATTAAAGGACATATTCTTATTAAATTATTTTTAAATGTAGAGTTTTTACTACTTTATAAATTTAATAAAAGTTTATTTTTGGAATGAATAAAAAGTACAAACATATTAAATGTTAAAAATACAAAGCTAAATTAATATTTAAGTTTAGCAAATTTAAAAAGCAATCAATGCTATTTATTAATTTTACTTATAAGAAAGGGAATGTACATCATCAGTTTTGTCACGCTCTTTTATTAAATCAGATAATTTTTAGCTTTGGCTAAATATCCAATTCGCACTATGACGTCATATTCGTGATTATTTAGAACTAATTAATTTTAATTTTATTTCGCCTTATTGACAACGCGCTAAAGAACCCACTAACAAAAACTGATGTTTAGGTTTTCCCGATAAATGTGATTACTGTGTATTTCTTTGATCATATTTTTTCTATTTAATTTTTTTTTCATAACTTTTAAACGCATATAAACTGCGTAAGATAGTTCCTTATTTGTTTCTTTATATGTATTTGTAATTTATAATAATAATACTTATACTTTTGCTAAAATAAAAGCGGAAATATAATATTTTTTGCGCATGTAAATTTATTCGATTACCGTAAAATAATAGAAAATAACTATGTTTGTTTTTAAGAGTCCGAACATATCAAAATATTTTCGGCTCTTTGGCTTTATGTCCCTATAGCTCATTCTTATATACATGTATATATTAATATTATAATGACTCACCCACTTTTGCACCGCAGATTTATTTCACCAGAAAAACAAAAGAAAATATTACACACCAAACGCACTTGCGATATTATTTTTTAAAAAAAGAATCTCATTTAGCGCAGTTATTGGGGAATTTCCTTCATTGTTACCATTGAATAATAGGAAAAACGGATTTGTTGAGGTTGGGGCTGAAAATTTGACAGAATGTGTTATCATCGACAACGAGTCTATTTGCCAAGTTTCAGCTCGATAACTGGACGGGAAGAGGGTCAATGAAAGGCCGAAGATTTTGCATACTACCCAGTCAGCCGGCCAGACACGAACAAAAGTGAATTTAATATAAAGGATTTAAAAAGACACAATAAACCCAGATTATACATTGGTAAATGGAGAGTGGAAAGACAACAAATCTATTAAGAAACGTTGTCATTATTTGAACCCTAGGTTTATTTAATTCATTATTTGTGATATTCATTTTGATTGATCATTATCATGCTCATCAATGTTGTCTTAGGCAAAGGTGAAAAATATTGAATAATCCTAAGGAATGGTCATTGGTCATATTCCCATTATTATTTTTGTTTTATTTAAAAAAAAAAAAAAAAAAAAGGAAACAGCTTTTTCAATTCATTCTTTTCTTGAAATTCATCATTATCATGCTCATTAACATTGTTATTGACGAAATAAAACATGTGTGCATGTATCACTGGTTCGTATTATAATTATGTAGAAGGTCTACTGCAGACCTGTTTACTTTCATGATTTTTGCATATCTCATCGAGACCCGTCAGAACAACAATTTTAAAAGACCCAGTAAAAAACAAAAATAATTTCCCCCACCAATGGGGTGAGGGAGGTAGGTCGCCGAACGAAATAGTTATATCACCAGCACGGAAAGACTAGTGTCTTGGTACTAGGCTAAATATTAATACAGAGATATCTTGCCAGCTATTTATGAAAACACAAAGCATTAGTTTGACGAAAACCGCGAAACATTGTGGGGATATTTCTATAGCCTTAATAACTGATATTTAGATGACAATTGGCTCTGTTAGAGCCATAATAATTATTGTAGGTATATTATGTTCTAGGTTGTAATTATATAAAACAGCAAAGGGCACTCAATGGTCAATTTTCATGGATGTTGTCCCCCCCCCACGCCCCGGTCCATATTTTCTCTTACAATACTACTTTAAAAAAACATTTTTAAGAAATTTAAATTAATTTTAAATTAAATTGGTAAAAAAGTATTCATTATATGTTTATTTATTAATATTCACGATGATCTAATTTTTTTATAAAAAATAATGTAAAAATGTAAATATTGATACTTTTCGATGCATGCAGAATGTATATGTGAACGAATGTCAAAATATCTAAATTTTTCGGCTTCAGTTTCGGCCGAAAGTATCGTTAAGCTTTTGGTTTCGGCCGAAAGTCATTTTTAACTTTCGGCCTAGTTTGGTTTCGGCCGAAATCTGAAAATCACTTTCGGTCGGTCTCTAGCTGGAATGTTAGTTTAGAAACAATTACCGTACACGCCAGCGTAATGGATACATTCACGAACGAAGAAATTTTATTTCCGGGGAGAAAAAGAGTATATTGGGTTGGTGAATATCATTTCCGCTTTCGTGTCGTTTGTTATTGTCACGGTTTGGCTGAGTGAACATGGATCAGAGGACATTATCGTCAATTGATAGGAAAGAAATTATTCAGAGTAAAAGTATACATTAAAAAAAAAAAACTATTTTATTTGGTCCGTTTTAATTAACCTTACTCAACTTACTGGAATCGAGTTTAGAAACAACAAACATGATTTTGTAACCAAACCAAAGTGGTAAAAGTAGGCGGCAACCACGGGCAAGCTACTCCGTTTTCCAAAAATTTGAACGTATCCCATAGTACGCACCTACCCCCCCCCCCCCCCCCCCCGGGGCGCAAAATACGCCTAAAATATTGGGTGCGTCCTATGTGCCGGAAAGAAAGGTATTTTCCAATTTAAATGTGTATTAAAAAGAAAGTGGGTAGGTTGCGTCGTATACAAGGGCAAACACGGTATTTCAAATTGCATGACAAATTTTATCATTACACGATAATCAAATCTAAAAATAAAAGGACGTTACGTTATCTGACGCAATTCTATTACACCAGAGATTATCAACATTTTCTTAATACCGCCACTCCAAAGAATATTTTGTCATGTCTCTCACATCTTACAATGTAAAATCCTACAAATGTAACATTTTACAAACGGCACATGTTACAAACGTAACAACTTACAATCGTAAAATCTTTCTAACATTAAAGTAGATTTTAACATTGAAAAGAAAATGGAAAAAAACCCACTAAATTTTATTAAATAAAAAAGTTACCCTAGAACTTTTACCTTACTATATGAGTAAAATACCATTAAAGGTATTTATAATTCTATCAACATGTATATTATATCTTGAAAGTCATTGGCACTTCAGTTCTTATGACAACTTTTCCATGCATTCCCAACAGTATCTTGACAATTCTATTACCTGATAGTTCTGTTACCCGACAAAGTTTTATTACCTGACACACTTCTATTTCCATAAACAATTATATTTCCTGTCACAATTCTATTTCCATAAACAATTCTATTTCCTTACACAATTCTATTTCTCTTGACACAATTCTATTTCCATAAACAATTCTATTTCCTGACACAATTCTATTTCCTGACACAAGTCTATTTCCTGACACAATTGTATTTCCTGACACAATTCTATTTCCTGACACAATTCTATTTCCTGACACCATTCTATTTCCTGACACAATTCTATTTCCTGACACAATTCTATTACATGACACAGCTCTATTTCCATAAATAATTATATTACCTGATACAACTCTATTTCCTGACACAATTCTATTTCCTGATACAATATTTCTATGACCTGACACAACTCTATTTCCATAAATAATTCTATTACCTGAAAGCTTTCTCTGTCCAACCTTTCCATTGTTTGAAATTCCGTTTATAATCATTGTCTCTTGTATTTTAATATATCAGATTTCTGAAAAAGATAATTTTTTGGTGTTAAAATCGCTCGAAGCGTAACAATTTAATTGTTTAAAACAATATGTTTCAATTTTATCTACCTGCAGTTTATAGACAGAAGTGTCTTTCCTTCACAGGCAGCCAACGGACTGAAGTGTCTTTCCTTTACAATCATTCCTCACATGAAGCACTAATGCTGGAGGATGTTTTCATTTAACGACACTTCTGTCTATTGGCTGCTTGTGAAGTAAATGCACTATTTGAAGCATATATTTGAGAAGAAACAGTATTGCTTATTTAAATACTATGGCATATAATATTCCAATCAGTAAATTGACCAACAAAGAGGCGTGCCAGCGAAGACGCATGCCAGCAGAGGGGCGTGCCAGCAAAAAGGCGTTCCAACAAAGAGACGTGCAAACAAAGAGGCGTGCCAGTGCCATGCAAAGAGGCGTGCCATTGGAGAGGTGTGCCAGCAGAGGGGCGTGCCAGCAAAAAGGCGTTCCAACAAAGAGACGTGCAAACAAAGAGGCGTGCCAGTGCCAGCAAAGAGGCGTGCCATTGGAGAGGTGTGCCAGCAGAGGGGCGTGCCAGCAAAGAGGCGTGCCAGCCGACGCTTACCCAAAGTTCTGAAGCCGTTTTAGTTGTAGCGTAAAGTTGATAAAGTCCGTGTTTCCCTGAGGTGGAGAGCGTACGCCCTTAAAGCCAATGATGTATATGACTTGGTGTTAAATATGGCATCTCTAATACCGGTAGTGACATTTATAAGTCATGTATTACAGCACGAATGAAGGAAAGAAGGACGACTCTAAAGATGCCTAGCATAAACCAGCACACCTCTGCCCCCATCCACCCCACCAAAAAAAAGCCTTTTAAAAAGAAGAGCAGCTAAATTACGTGAGTAAAGTTCTGTATTGAATGTACCCTACAGACTGTCACATCAATGGACACGAACCTGTTCAGGTATAATTGTCACTGTTAATCCATGGATACAAGGGCTTTAAGTTTACACGTCCAAATAATTGGTTCTAACACGATCAAACTTAATGCGGACCTGACTGTAAGAGTCAAGCTAAATGTATGTAATTATCAGCGTAGGTCAGCATGGATATCTAAATGAACATCAGGCAATTCTACAAGAAGGTATAGAATACTTTACACACTTTTAATGAATATTCATAGTTTAATTACCACGCTGGAGCTGTTTTTATAGATTTCACGATAACTTATGTGGAATAGTTGACAGAAGGTGCTAACAAAGGTGCTATTCCAGATGCTAATTGAATATAGAAAACTAAGAAAACATTTTAGTCAAGTAATTCTTTAAAGAAAATGTAACAAAGTAAATGGTGCTACGGATAATTTTTGCCGATATCAAATTTTGGTTTCACTTTCAGATATCGGAAAGGGTCTAGACCAGTGGTTCCCAACCTTCCTAATGCCGCGACCCTTCAATACAGTTCCTGATGCTGTGGTGTTCCCCAAATATAAAATTATTTTCATTGCTAATCCATAAATTTGTAATTTCCTGTGTAAGGGTCGCTCGACCCCGCAAAAGGTTCACGACGGTCTAGACGGTACTTTAACTTTGTGTTATCTGTATTGTAGAAACCCAGGTAAATAGCCGGATCTATGGCTAGATGTTTATGGTGAGACTGGGATAATGTTTGTGGTGAGACTGGGAGAATTTTTGTGGTGAGACAGGGAGAATGTTTTTGGTGAGACGTGGAGAATGTTTATGGTGAGACTGAGAGAATGTTTGTGGTGAGACGGGGAGAATATTTTTGGTGAGACTGGGAGAATGTGTGTGGTGAGACTAGGAGAATGTTTTTGGTGAGACGGGGAGAATGTTTTTGGTGAGACGGGGAGAATATTTTTGGTGAGACTGGGAGAATGTTTTTGGCGAGACATGGATGTTTTTAGTAAAACAGGGAGAACGTTTTGTGTGACATGGAGAATGTTTTAGGTTAGACAGGAAGTATGTTTTTGGAATGAAAGGGATCTTGGTGAATGTCATTTTTGGAAAGTTCATTATTTTAATAATTTTAGTGCGGGAGATTTGGACAGAGGCGTATCGAGGGAGTGCAGGAGTTACATACAGTACAGGGTGGGCCAATAAAAGTGAGAACATCTCGTAAAATGTGATTTAATCACATAAAAGTAGTTTAACTATACTCATACTAGATTAAATAGTTGAGAAGCAAGGAGGACACATTGAACATGATTTCTGATTAGCTAAATATTTCGCAAAAAAATGTATGAAGAATTATAATTAATTTAATTATATTTTGAAATAACTCATATGCTACGAGATGTTCTCATTTTTATTGGCCCATCTTGTATATCACTGGGCGCCAAGGTATAGGGGCGCCAAGGTATAGGGGCGCCAAAATGAGGCTTACAACGTTACATTATGATAAGTAAACAAGGGTAATAAATCGGTCACAAGATCGTTGCGACGTATCATCTAATAGCCTACTTATTTTTCACATTTGCGTGCGTCAATGGGACAGGACCGTCTCAACGATCTTGCTCTTCTTAGCGTTGAGAGAGGAACAATGGAAAAATCAGATGTTGATTGCGTAATTGACCAGTTTGCGACAATGAAATCAAGAAAAATAAATATTTTGTAGAGAATGTAAACCAGTCTACAAAAGTGACTGTGTAAAGTGGGTCATTAATTTCTATAAATTTGCTTCTTTAAATACAATTTTTAATTAAAATTTAAATTGTTTTCCTCATTCAATGTAATATAATAATGTGATTAAGCGGGGGGGGGGGGGGGGGGGGGGAGGGGGGGGGAAGAGGGGACGCAATTTTATAGTTCGTCCCCGGGCGCAAAATATTATAGCTACGCCTCTGTATTTGGAAAGTGTTTTTCTTGTACTTTGTCATGTATCTGAATTGCCAAGGTTTATTTCGGGTACATTGTGACAATTGTCACTGTCATGTCTACAAATCCAGTAATTGGAGAAATCTGAAGACACGCTTCAACTGTTCGATAAGACTTCATGGATATGGACAGACAGACAACTAATGGACAGACATACAACTAATTGACAGAAACACAACTAATTGACAGAAAGACAACTAATTGACAGACATACAACTAATTGACAAACAGACAACTAATTGACAGAAACACAACTAATTGACAGACAGACAACTAATTGACAGACAGACAACTAATTGAGACATACAACTAATTGACAGACATACAACTAATTGACAGACAGACAACTAATTGACAGACATACAATTAATGGACAGACAGACAACTAATGGACAGACATACAATTAATGGACAGACATATAACTAATGGACAGACATACACTTAATGGACAGACATACAACTAATGGACAGACATATAACTAATGGACAGACACACAACTAATGGACAGACATACAACTAATGGACAGACATACAACTAATGGAAAGACATATAACTAATGGACAGACATACAACTAATGGACAGACATACATCTAATGGACAGACATACAACTCATGGACAAACATACAACTAATGGACAGACATACAACTAATGGACATACCTTTCATCGAAAAATACAACTAATGGACAGACATTTTATCGCCTCTTCATCGACAGACATGTCATCAAAATATACATCATCGACACTCACTTCATTCGTAGACACTCACTTTATAGACACTTACTTTATATACACTCACTTCATAGTCACTTACTTCATAGAAACTCATTTCATAGGTTTGACTGTGGTTTGACTGAGGTTTGACTGTGGTTCGACTGAGGTTTTACTGAGGTTTGACTGAGATTTGACTGATGTTTGACTGACGTTTGACTGAGTTTTGACTGAGGTTTGACTGATGAGGTTTGACTGAGGTTTGACTGACACTTGACTAATGAGGTTCGACAGAGGTTTGATTGAGGTTCGTCCAAGGTTTGACTTCCGTTTGACTTCCGTTTGACCGAGGTTCGACTTTTGTTTGACTGAGGTTTGAATTAGGTTTGACTGAGGTTCCACTAAAGTCGACTTAGGTTCGACTGAGATTTGACTGATGAGGTTCGACTGAGGTTTGACTGAGGTTCCACTGAAGTTCGATTGAGGTTTGACTGAGATTTGTATGATGTTTGACTGAAATTTGTATGATGTTTGCAGCTCGAAGACCAGAAACTAAAACTGCAAAATTTTATACTGAGGGGTTTTGGGGGGGGGGGGGTAATGCCACGAGTTTACTCATTGCCGTCTTCCACAGTAACTAGAGGCATTGAGCCCCACCCCCATTCATATCTAACCTATTTAAGTAATGTTAGGAAAAGCATCGTGTCCCATATAGGCTCATGCGTTATGAACAGTGTTTTTTCAGAAGCTTATTTGTCTGTAGCCAAACATGAATCGCGCTCTAAATGTTCTTGTTGAAGTCTCTTAAGCATTTCTTTATGCATTTTTTTTTTGAACAATAATTCGCCACCCATTTAAATTAGACCATGGCTTCCATTTAGTTCCTCTTTAGATCCAGCATACATTCTTATTTTTTTTTTTGCAATCTCAGATCTTCTATATTGCCTTCCTATTAAAATTTGTATCCTTAAGAGTCTCAGAATGATATCGTCCGATGCTGCTTGTTGAACTACTTTCATCTTTTCATCTGACGTTGCTAGACAGTTGAGCTGCTTGTTGAAATACTTTCATCTTTTCATCTGACGTTGCTAGACAGTTCATAATGAACTGAGCCTGGACGTCCCAGTCATCACTTGATGGATACTGCCTTGGTAAGGGTGCTGGTGACATGGGTTGGCGCCAGGGCCTCAAGTACCCCTTTCCATATTATTGTATTTTGTCGCTTAGCTTAGGTTTGTGAAGTATTAAGCGGATTATGACTTACAAACGTTGACTCCAAAAAAAAAAACCCTTTAAAATAGTCTCCTTAGTCTATTCCTTTTATATTTTGTGGTTTTAAATCAATTTCAATAGTTGACTCTGTTTTGTTTAAAATAATAATCGTCACAGTTTCAAGATTCTCAGGTCAATGCGATGAAACCAAAGACTGGTCAACACCTGAAGCTTTAAAATGAATAACCGAATGAGCATATAATTATTATTTATCACGATCCGTGTATTTGTGACTTCCTGTAAGTGTAAGAGGAGATTATCAAAAATGAATTATGAAAAGCTATTTGCGAATCTGATAAACAACAGTAAAGTCTCTTTGATCAAGCGATTTTGTCATTTGAAATTTGAAAGTGATATGGTGAAGAAAGAAATCGTTGATGCAGTGCCTGACAAGTCAGCATCTTAAAAGAACAGGAAGTTAAAATTTTAACCCTTAAGATTAATGTTTCATTATATATGTAAATATATATATATATTAAACACGGTTACTTCAAATGTTCTACTATGTTTCCTTCGTATGTCATTTTTGTTGTAGCTCTATTTAAAAACAAAATTATAAACTGCTCTTCTGTGTGATCTGGTTAAGAATTACTCTGTGCGAGTCCCGGGGACAGGGCGATAATAAAAAAAGGGAGAGAGGATGGGAGATACCTTGAGTTTATTACAATACCGGGTGACACCAACCCTAGTGACGCCTCTGTTTTTTGTTAAAAAATGTTTGGTAAACTATATTTTAGCCAAAATGGTTGATGCAAAACGTAGTTGTTTAAGTTCTAATAAAAAATTAAATAATTACTAAGCAATTAATGACATTGTAACCAGTAGGCTACTCAAGACACTAACACTACGATGTAGTGTTAAATAATGAATTTAATTTATAATACAAGCGTTTTAATTAACTGAAGAGAAGCACATTACCTTCCCAAAATTCATGTATGGGGGCGTCCATTAATTACCTTAACACTTTACCCTGTCAAGAACTCTCGAACTTTCTATGACCCCCCCCAACTTAAGTAATTATGTTAATATTTTATACCCCCCACCCCCCCCCCCCCCGGCCAAAAAAAAATTAATTATAAAAGTTAGACATATAAATACAATTTGTACTTTGTACTAATGCTAATTTATTTAAGCGACACATATAAATATTTGTTGTGAGCGAAACACTAATACTTAAATTTTATAATGTACATATTTTTCGAAGAGCAAAAATAGTGAGAGGTTGGGTTTAATAAAAAAATATGTAAAATATTATTGTTTGGTTTATAAGATTAAACTTGGTATCAAATGAAAGATAATTGAAAGGACTATATGTTTATAAACTTATTTCTTCAGGTTAAATAAAATAAGTTACAAAAAAGAAACATAAAATGTGAAAACATTATGTGCTATGCCATTTTTTCCTCCAAACCCTATGATGTATCATATGCACAGCTCATCTTTACTTTTATTACTCAAATCCTTTAAAACTGCTACTATCGAAATCATGAGATGGATCTAAATATAAATCATCTTCACTATCAAAAGAAATAGTATAAACAAAATTCAAAGCTCTTTGAGATGTTAATCATCTAGGAAACTTACTCACTTACTAGGGCCTAAGGTAGCAGAAGATAATAGAAGTAGAAAAAAATCGCGAAGAAAATCATTAAAATAATGCATTTTGAATTTGCCTGACCGTCTTTAGCACCCTAAATTCCCCCCCCCCCCCCCATTTTTTTTTTCACTCACGCTGATCAATGGTGCAGTATGGGGTTGATTATAAGCTTGTGCCAAATGATTACTCTGGGGCATGCCACAAACTGTTACAATTCTCACATATCTTTTCCACTCCAATGATAAACTTTGTTTTAGTTTTAATCTAGAATAAACCACACTTCTACTTATGTAACAAAAACGTTGTTCTTTATTTTGTTCTTTCAATTAATCAAGAGTTTTGACACTGCGATATATATCAGAGTCTTTTTCTTATAAGCAGCAGACCCATGTAAAGCTATGTCAATAATTGTCTTGGAAAGTAATGGCTGATGTTCTTCAACGATTGGTCAGACAGATTTCTGACAGAAACTTCAATTTATCCATGACATCAGGATTCTATGCAGACATTATAATTATACTTAAAATGTTCTTCTTTTTTTCTGAACAACTGCTGATTTTCTTGTTCATATTTATTTCTTTTCAGTTTCATTTCTATCTCATCAACCTTTAGTTTCTTTTCTATCTGATCAATATTTAGATTCTTTTCTTTAAGTTCCCTTTCCTGTCTTAAGTTATAACACCGCTGCCCTGTCGTTTAGACAAACTAATCAAGTCACCATTGAATATATTTATTTGAACCCGCAGCTCGTTTTATGCGTTTGTTTTGTACTAAACATATTCTTCTTCACCATTACTACTACTACTGCATGTACTGAATGGACCAGTTTCCTAAAACTCCACTTTTTTCTCTTGTCTTTCTCATTTAGTGTTTGATACATTATATTTTCTAGTTCAACTGTTACAATAATTTTTTTGTACATTGTAGCCAAATTACAAAAGTACTACTTTGCATAATGAATTTATAGAAATATAAAGAAAATTAGTTTCTACTTTTTAGTGCATTAAATTTCATCTTCAAAAGAAAGTCCTTTTAAAAGCTTTTTCTTTTGTTTTAATATGGTTTATTTAAGCTTTCTGACTGAATTATATTCATCACTTGATGTGCTCTTTATTCTCAGACTATCGCCTTCTTATTGTTTCAACATAATTTATCTTGACTGACCATATCAGTGGAACATAGTCTTTGTTTAATACCTATAACTTAATCTCAACATACCGCCCTAGTTATTTGCCGCAAACATAATCTACAGGTGGAGGGAGGCCACCATTTGACATCTCTTGCACTAAAAAGTGTGCTAACAATTCAATTTGTAACCAGTATACTGTGATGGTTGAACATTAAAACTAACGATGGTTATACTTTATACACTTGTAGTAACTGTTCTGCTAAAGGTGCATCTCACAGAGACACCATAAATGGACAACAGTACCATAATCCTTTCTAGACCTGTATGTTAGCCCTCACATCTCACACTTTTACTTTTATGTTACTCCTCACATCTCACTCACACTGATTCTGAATATAAGATGGTGTACGTGCGACAAGTTAAACATTGCCGCATGATTTCTTTTATAATTTAACATTATTACAATAATATATTTTTATTGTCATTTGCTTAACATAAACTACAGTATTCTTAGTTAAGTATATTTTGTCACAACCTATACTAACAGTTATTTCACCTGTTTATTATACCAAATGCTACATAATATAATAGTAATACCAAATGCTACATACAATAGTGATACTCAATTGTACATTTATGTACCACTAAATTCGTAAAGTTTTGTTAGTCTTAGTTAAAATTGTTTACTTAAATATTTAAGCATGTTATATTATATTTAACTAATAGACATGTATCTAGCTGTATGGAATTATTTTGAATAGAATGACAGACCAGGTCGACATGCAGTATGAGATCAACAGGCTTTGATAGAACAGGTCGACATGCAGCTGTGAGATCAACAGGCTGTTTTCCGCCAAAACAGATCATGCACAGATCAAATTGCAACTCTATCTAAGAATCATCGTAGAACAGTCCATCGAACACCCCCTATATATAAGATTTATAGACTACGAAAAGGTCTTTGATAGCCTGGAACCAACAAACATTGTGGAAACTCCTTCGTCACTATGGAGTATCAGGGAAACTAGTCAGGATCATTCATAATTCTTATGAAGAAATGACATGCAGGGTGGTCCACGAAGGATGACTTTAAAATGGAAACTGAAGTGAGACCCCCCCCCCCCCCCCCCAGACGGTTGTGCGCAGGGCTAACAACTCTGCTGCGTAAAAACCCGTTGTTACAAAAACGCAGACAAGAGCAACAAAAGACTTTACGGTCCTGGGAGAAGATAGATTCCCAGCCGCGTAATGCATGACGCCAAGTAGTGAAAGCCAGAATCTGGAAACTACTAGGCCGACGACCATCATCTCCACCAGGACCACCACCGCCATTGGAACGTGGAATGTACGCACCATGTATGAGACGGGAAAGACTGCACAAGTAGCCGCTGAGATAAGGAACTATAACCTCGCCATACTAGGAATCAGCGAGGCAAGATGGATCGGGTGCGGACAGAAGAGACTAGCCTCAGGAGAGATGCTGTTATTCTCAGGGCACGAGAGTGACGATGCACCACACACTCTGGGCGTGGCCCTGATGATATCCAGGGCAGCCCAAGGAGCACTCATTGGATGGGAGGCGCATGGGCCTAGAATACTCACAGCAACCTTTCGGACCAAAAAGCACAGAATCAATTTGGATGTTATCCAGTGCTACGCACCAACAAACGAAAGTGAGGAGGAAGACAAAGATGAATTCTATAACAGATTGCTTACCATTACCCAGGGTCGCCCTAGGCGAAACATTGTCATCCTCATAGGAGATCTCAATGCCAAGATCGGCAGTGACAACACGGGCTATGAAGAAGCCATGGGGCGACAGGGGATAGGAGAAATGAATGATAACGGAGAAAGATTTGCCGACCTATGTGCTACAACAAATCTAGTCATAGGCGGGAGCTTATTCCAACACAGGAGGATACACAAGGCCACATGGGTTTCACCGGACCTCCAAACGATGAACCAAATAGATCATGTGTGTATTGGGAAAAAATTCAGGCGATCTCTCCAAGATGTACGTGTCAGAAGAGGAGCTGACGTTGCCTCAGACCACCATCTTCTAGTGGCCCGGCTGAGACTAAAACTGAAAAGGCACTACACTGAGCAGACATCATATAGGTTGCGCTAAAACACCCCCCTCTTGAAAGATAAGGCCAAACAGGAAGAGTTCAGGATCATTCTGTCCAACAAGTTCCAAGTCCTACAGGAACTGCTAGGAGACGAGACGATCGATGGAAAGTGGCAGGGAGTAAAGAAAGCAGTCAAATCAACATGTCAGGAAGTGTTGGGAAACAAGAAACATACACACAAAGAATGGATAACAGCAGATACATTGAAAGTGATAGAAGAGAGAAAAGGGAAGAAGGCAGAAATTAACAACAGCCGTACACGAGCGCAGAAAGTTAGGTTCCAAAAGGAGTACTCAGAGGCAAATAAGAAAGTAAAGAAAAGCGCTAAGAGGGACAAAAGGAACTTTGTAGACATGCTTGCCAAAGAAGCGGAAGAAGCAGTCTACCAAGGAAATATGCGGGAATTGTTCGCTACCATCAAGAAGTTGTCTGGAAAGTTCAGGAAGCCAGAGAGACCAGTGAAGGACAAAGATGGTAAGAGCATACCAAATGAGGAGCAACAGAGAGCCAGATGGAAAGAACACTTTGAGGAACTTCTAAACAGGCCAGAGCCAAGTAACCCACCAGATATTCAGCCAGCTGACAGTGACCTGGCTATTGACTGCAACGCACCCACCAAAGAAGAGATCCGTATTGCCATCAAACAACTTAAAAATGGCAAGGCTGCAGGACCGGATGGCATCCCAGCAGAGGCACTGAAGGCTGACGTGCACACCAGTGTAGATATGCTTCACCCACTGTTCTTGAAGATCTGGGAGGAGGAACAGGTACCTTCGGAGTGGAAGGAGGGATATCTCATTAAAATTCCAAAAAAGGGGGACTTAAGCTCCTGCTCCAACTATAGAGGGATCACCTTACTGTCCATCCCAGGCAAGGTTTTCAACCGCGTACTACTCAACAGAATGAAAGAAACTGTTGACCCCCTGCTGCGGGACCAACAGGCTGGCTTCCGGACCAACAGATCCTGTACTGACCAAATTGCAACACTGCGCATCATCTTAGAGCAATCCCTGGAATGGAACTCACCCCTCTACATCAACCTCGTTGACTACGAGAAAGCCTTTGACAGTGTGGATAGGCAAACCCTCTGGAGACTGTTGAGACATTATGGAGTCCCGCGGAAAATCACGGACTTGATCAGAAACTCTTACGAGGGGATGACCTGCCGAGTGGTCCACGGACAACAGGTGACGGATGCTTTCCAGGTGAAGACCGGTGTGAGGCAGGGATGTTTGCTTTCGCCTTTCCTGTTCCTATTGGCCATTGACTGGGTGATGAAAACTTCCACACAACAGAAGCGGAATGGTATTCAATGGACCTTGTGGGACCAGCTTGATGACCTCGATTTTGCTGACGATCTTGCCCTTCTCTCCCATACCCAACAACAGATGCAGGAGAAGACCAGAAATATTGCAGACACTTCTGCACGTATTGGTCTTAATATTCACAAGGGGAAGAGCAAGGTCCTCAAGGTCAATGCCGCTACCAATACAGCACCCATCAGGCTCAAAGAGGAAGCGCTCGAGGAGGTAGAGAGCTTTGTCTACCTTGGCAGCATCGTGGACAAGCAAGGTGGGACAGATGCTGACATCAAAATAAGGATAGGAAAGGCACGGGCAGCCTTCCAACAACTAAAAAATGTCTGGGCCTCCAAACACCTAAATACCAAACTGAAGATCAGAATCTTCAACACAATGGTGAAACCGGTTCTACTGTATGGTGCAGAAACATGGAGAATCACTGCTGGGAATATGAAGAGAATCCAGTCCTTCATCAATAACTGCTTAAGAAGGATTCTCGGGATTCATTGGCCCGACAGAATCAGCAACCAGAAACTGTGGCAGCGGACAAAGCAAGAACCTGTAGAACAAGAGATCCTCCAGAGAAGATGGAGATGGATTGGCCATACGCTCAGGAAACCTGCCTCCAGCATAACTAGACAAGCCTTGAATTGGAACCCTCAATGAAAACGGAAAAGAGGCAGGCCTAAGAACACTTGGCGCCGTGAAGTGGAGGCGGATACCAAGAAACTTGGCCACACTTGGGGGAGGCTGGAGAGATTGGCTCAGGATCGTGATGCCTGGAGGGCTCTTGTAGGCGGCCTATGTCTTAATCACAGACGTCGATGAAGATCGGCTGCTGTTCCTCGAGGACGAAAAGGCGAAAGAGATTGACTGGATAATGAAAAAATCCACAGAAAAAAGGAGGAACAGGATAAAGTGGACACTCTGGGAACAACTGAAGAACCTATAATTGCAGATGACATTGTATTTCTGTCTCACGACCAGCAACATATTCACCATTTCAGCTCATCTCGGACTCAATATAAATAAAAGCAAGACAAAGATCATGACGCCAAACTCAGCCAACCAAGAGCAAATCTGTCTGGAAGGAAATGCACTGGAAGAAGTGGTGTCCTTCACAAACTCATCCAACCAAGAGCAAATCTGTCTGGAAGGAAAGGCACTGGAAGAAGTGGTGTCCTTCACAAACTCATCCAACCAAGAGCATATCTGTCTGGAAGGAAAGGGACTGGAAGAAGTGGTGTCCTTCACAAACTCATCCAACCAAGAGCATATCTGTCTGGAAGGAAAGGCACTGGAAGAAGTGGTGTCCTTCACAAACACAGCCAACCAAGAGCATATCTGTCTGGAAGGAAAGGCACTGGAAGAAGTGGTGTCCTTCACAAACTCATCCAACCAAGAGCATATCTGTCTGGAAGGAAAGGCACTGGAAGAAGTGGTGTCCTTCACAAACTCAGCCAACCAAGAGCATATCTGTCTGGAAGGAAAGGCACTGGAAGAAGTGGTGTCATTCACAAACTCATCCAACCAAGAGCATATCTGTCTGGAAGGAAAGGCACTGGAAGAAGTGGTGTCCTTCACAAACTCAGCCAACCAAGAGCATATCTGTCTGGAAGGAAAGGCACTGGAAGAAGTGGTGTCCTTCACAAACTCAGCCAACCAAGAGCATATCTGTCTTGAAGGAAAGGCACTGGAAGAAGTGGTGTCCTTCGCAAACTCAGCCAACCAAGAGCATATCTGTCTGGAAGGAAAGGCACTGGAAGAAGTGGTGTCCTTCACAAACTCAGCCAACCAAGAGCAAATCTGTCTGGAAGGAAAGGCACTGGAAGAAGTGGTGGCCTTCACAAACACAGCCAACCAAGAGCATATCTGTCTGGAAGGAAAGGCACTGGAAGAAGTGGTGTCCTTCACAAACTCAGCCAACCAAGAGCAAATCTGTCTGGAAGGAAAGGCACTGGAAGAAGTGGTGTCCTTCACAAACTCAGCCAACCAAGAGCATATCTGTCTGGAAGGAAAGGCACTGGAAGAAGTGGTGTCATTCACAAACTCATCCAACCAAGAGCATATCTGTCTGGAAGGAAAGGCACTGGAAGAAGTGGTGTCATTCACAAACTCATCCAACCAAGAGCATATCTGTCTGGAAGGAAAGGCACTGGAAGAAGTGGTGTCATTCACAAACTCAGCCAACCAAGAGCATATCTGTCTGGAAGGAAAGGCACTGGAAGAAGTGGTGTCATTCACAAACTCAGCCAACCAAGAGCATATCTGTCTGGAAGGAAAGGCACTGGAAGAAGTGGTGGCCTTCACAAACTTAGGCAGCACCATTGACATAAATGGCGGATCCGACGTGGATGTAAGGCTAGAATTGGAGAGTCTAGGTCATCATTTGTGCTATTAAAGAAAATATTAGAGTCGAAGCAGCTGAAACTTCAAACCAATGTGAGAATCTTTAACACACATGTCAAAACATTCCTACTTTATGGAGCAGACACGTGGAAAACATCAGCAAGCATTACACAGATAGTACAGACCTTCATAAACACATGCCTTAGAAAGATCCTGAACATCAAATGGCCAAATACCATCACCATCAAAGATCTACTTTACCCGGTGCCCATTGATGAAGACATCATAAAGAAAAGATGGAAGTTGATAGGGAATACTCTCCAAAAAACCCCAGATAGCACCACCAGACAATGTCTAACATGGAATCCACAGGGAAAAAGAAAGAGAGGATGGCCAAAGAATACATGGAAAAACAAGTTAGAGGCAGACATGCAAAGTATGGGATATACTTGGAAGCAACTGGAAAGGAAAGCACAGGACCGTGATGAATGTAGTTTATTGTGGACGGCCTATGCCCCAGATGGGGTAAAAAGGCATCAGAAGAAGATATAAAACATTTATTGCATTTTTAGCTTTGTAAAATCAACACTAGTGAAACTGTCACTCTTGACTCCTCACTTTTTAGCATTTCAATGTTAGGGTGATGGTTTTTACCTATTTTAAACAAACATTACTCTTGAATAGCACATCTCATATATAAAATTATCACAACTATCTGTAAAACAGACTTGTCATCAGATATTAACCAGTCTGGTTCATCTGTAACTGGTAATATAGACCACGTTTGGCCATTAGTTTCCTGTGCGTTCCAATTTCATGGATGACACCTTTCTTTAACACAGCAATAGTGTCAGCAGATGTGATTGTACTTAATCTGTGAGCTATAATGATACAGGTGCGGCCTTTTCTTGCCTTGTCCAAAGCCTCTTGTACTACCTGATATGTAGTTGAAGATTACAAAAATTTTGAAATTTTTTTGTTTAAAAATTATTCATGAATCATAAAAATAAAACAGATATTTTTTATCCTGAGTATATGAGTAAATATATTTGAAATATATGAATATATTTAAAATTAGAAAAAATTTTCTGCACCATTTAGCAATTAAGTAAAACATGTTTTCTCAAGATATAAAGATCTTCCTAAACAAAATCATCAAGGCATAAATAACATAATTAGAAAACATTTGTTTCATTTTAAAAAATATAGTATCAGTCAACTTACTCCATTATTATAATACACATGAAAACGACAACTACAATAAAATAACAAGAGTACATTGATTTCTATGAGATTAAGAAAATTTTCAACAAAACTTTTAAAAAATCACAAGTTATATTTTTAAAAATAAAATTTAGTTTTTTTACTTTTTCATTCTCTGTGTCCAGTGCTGATGTTGCCTCATCCAGTAATAATATTTTTGGGTTTCTAACAAGTGCCCTTGCTATTGCTATTCTCTGTTTCTGGCCACCGCTAAGTTGTGTCCCCTTGCTTCCAACATTTGTTTCATAACCCTGAAATTTTTAAGTTTTAAAACATGTATTTACTATCTCAATGATGGTAATTGTACTGTCACAATGACTGTCCTGTCTTAATGATTGCACCATCTCATGTTTTAGAATGATTGATTTCTTTTTCTAAACTGATGATAATGAAAACAAAATGATAAAAAAAGAATATGCGTTCTTAAAATTAATTATCTAAAATTTTAATTTAAAAATTAAAAAAGACTTTGCATTGATTTTAACTACTTAACTGCAATGATAAATCAAGACTTACACATGGCAAGGCTTCTATAAAATTGTGTATGTTGGCAGCACGAGCTGCCTGTATTATCTCCTCCATATTAACATTTCTAGAGTTGTCACCATAAGCAATATTCTCAGAGAGACTTCTGTCAAACAGAACTGGTTCTTGGGATACAAGGCCAATTTGAAGGCGTAACCATGGTATGTTCAAATCCTTGATGTCATATTTATCATCTAACAGCTGTTGATAATTAGTTTACAAAATTAACATTTGAAGAATATTAATTGGACTGAGAACATAATCAATATAAATCATGATGAGGCCACATATTAATACAATTCTATATTAAAATTTACAGAATCATATTAAATAATTTTACATGTTTCCAGATGCACTGTAACAATTTATAGCAACCGCGCCCTGCTGCTTAAGTAATATTTTATATTAAGTGATGAAATGCATTTGAAGAATATTATTTGGGCTAAGAACGCAATCAATATAAATCATAATTAGACCTTATATTAAAACATCTCAGAAAATAATACAGTGAATGTCAAATTAAAATTACAGAGTGATATTCAATAATTCCATCATTTTGCATGTTTCAAGACCCACTGTAACAAATTTAGAGCAATATAGCCCTGCTACTTAAAAAATAATTTATATTAAGCTATTAAGTGATGATAAAGCATTTTATGAAAAGAAGTCACACAGGTAAACTTACAATAGTCCCTTGTTGACAATCATAAAATCTCTCCAAGAGTTGCATTGTTGTACTTTTACCACAGCCGCTCTCACCAACCAAAGCCAATGTTTTCCCTGGGCTAACTTGAAGGTCAAGGCCGTTAAGGACTGATTGTTCTGGCCGCATAGGATAGTGAAAGTGAACCCCAGAAAAATGCAAAGAACATTTAAATTCTTCCTAGGAGAGACAGGTAAATGGTAAATTCATTATCATAATAATATATGTAAAGACTTAAAGTTTATTGTCAGACAAACTTAATTACTTGGCAATTAATATTCAAGCTTGAGTCATATAATTGCCCTGTCAGATTTACCTCATCTATAGTTAAGGTACCACATCTACATTCCTCAATGGTAGGAGCCTCATCTATTAAAGTAAAGATTTTATCCGCTGAAGAATTTGCAGCTGTAGTATCTGGCAGTAGCATGAGTCCTCGGAATAGTGAGGTAGAGCTCATAGACATGCAGGTCAATGTTCTAAAATAAAAAAATAGAACATTCTAGAAAATAATGTAAATATTTTGGAATGTTAATTTGTTTGCAACCAAATGTTTGCATTTAAGAAATGTGATAAGAACATTTGATGGTAATCCAAGTAATAATGTAAATATTGTACTGAATAAAATTTTTGCACTTAAGAAATGTGATAAGAACATTTGATGGCAATCCAAGTAATAATTTAAATATTGTATTGTACAAAATGTTTGCATTTAAGAAATGTGATAAGACCATTTGATGGCCAGCCTAAAAATATGTAATAAAAGGTAATACTTAAAAAAAAATTATTTCCATGTTTGTTTTTTTTCTTTGTGTTTAGAAAGGTGAAAGGATTTTATTGAAAACTACAGCAATGTTTTGTTTAATTTATATGTTTATACCTTAACATGTTATAAAACTCCAGTTCTTGTGATTCTACTAAGATTCCTCCAACAAAAAAACAGACACAGTTCACAAAGTAAGGAATGGATGTGAAAAATCCATAGCAGATTCCAGCACAGAGAAGGTAGCCATTCATACTGTGAGTAGATTTCTCCAAGCTTCTTGCATATTGTTCATAAAACACATCTTCTATTGTCAGAGAGGCAACAGATTGGATATTGCTTATACTCTGTAGAGCACCCTGTTAAAGTTCACCAAATAATGAACACTTAAAAAATTGAAGAACATAAATTTGATCTTTAAAGCACATCTCAAAAGCCAATGCAGCAGGATTATAATATGACACTTATTTTATAGACTTGTTTATATAAGTGCATCTTGGAAAACTCATCTTCTCAAAAATACAAAGACATAAAGATAATATGGTTTCTCTGAAACAGTTCTAATAATCATGTTACTTAAGAAGTAATTTCTCATTTATTTTAATGAATTATTCCATACACAATTTTTTCATATGACCCTACCTACTATATTTTTTATTTCTAAATCTAGTTAAAATATATTATCATCTTACAGCAGTAGCAATCTCAATTAACTCGTTTGATGTCTTTTTAATTGCAAGTGTGACATTTTGTTGAACTCTAGCACTGGAAAGCAATATATTTATTATAATTACAATTATTTACAAAGATATAAAAACATTTGAATTTGAAGATCTAAAATCACTGGAATTTATCACAAGTAAAATAGAAACAAAATATATATAAGAATGAGATGGGGTATCAATATACTTGAATATAATGATAAAAAAATTAATCAATTTAAATTTGTTCCGATTCTTAAAAACAATGATAGTGATTTTCTATTTTTTATATGGAAATTGAATAAATGTAAATGTGCTAAATATAAAATATATCCGCTTTATTTTAGTATATGTATAAGTATTAATATTATACATATACTCATATACACATTTAAAAAAAAATTAATAAGTATAATTGATTGCTTTTTAAATTGTTAATAAATAATAAATGTACTTCTATCAAATTTATAAATCAATAAAAACTTAACGTCTAAAATACTTTTATTAGAACAGTTATAGGTGTGAACAAAGATGGGTTAAGATTTTTTTTCTAAATATGAAAATAAATTTATGTTTCCACTTTGCAAAAAGTAAAGTGAGTGTAATTTTATATTAATAATATTACTTTAAAAAAAAACAACACCCAAGGCTGTTACAGATATGAAAATGGGTTAAGAGATTCTTCTTGAGATAAAAGAATTATTTGTTTTACGATTTTCGGATAATATAGTATAAAAATAAGTCAAAAGCTTGGTTTAAATTTTAATGAAGATACCAATATATCAAATTCCGTTAATGTAAAAGTTCCTTTAAATGGTATATAGATTTTTTTGTTCTAAATTTAAGGTAATGTTTTTGCAAATTTAGGTCAGGGGCACAAAAAGGTTATGGAAAAGCAGGTGTAAATTACATAGCAGATAAGTATATCTCACAACTAAATGAGGTTAGAAACATACACATCATTACATAGATACTTCTATTGTAAAGCAAATTGCCTACAATTGTTTACCCGCTAACATTGGGTCATATATTCTAGTACCGGTATATAAATATAACATCATTTTTGTGGGGTTGAAAAGATGATAAAAAGTATTTTATGAACAAAGTATTTTATTATAGTATAGTAAAAATGTAGTAAATAAATATCAATATTTATCCCTTTTAAATTAACTGAAAATATAAAAAAAACTTTACTACCTTACAAAAACAATCGGTGCAGCACCTACAAAAACAAAAGCCATTTTCCAGCTGAAGTAAAAGGTAAAGACTACACCCAAAATGAAGATTGTGGCACAGTTGACAATCAGTCCAATAGTTGTAGTAAATGCCTAAAGTATAAAAAAAATTATTTTAACATTAATTATATACTAGTCTATTAATACTAGATTATCTAACCCATTTCTGATTTTAAACATATCAAACTTACACTTACATTAAAAGTTTAAAGAATATTTAAAGGGAGAATGGGATTTTTCAAATGAAAAAAAAATTAAAGTTAAATTTTCTCTTTCAGTACATACAATAATGTTTAAATGGTTGGTTGAAAAAAATATACTCACCTCTTGTACCTGAGATGCTTCTGTTGCTAATCTGGTTGTGAGAATTCCAACAGAATTCTTGGGGTCATCAAACCATGAAATTTTCTAAAAGAACAGTTAACATGAGTCTATGTGTGATGAGAATACAGGTTTACACATTTTATATACTTTACACTGAGTAAATAAATTATGTAAATATTACTCTTAAATAAAGATTTGACATCTGAACAAAAGTATTTTATTATTATATTTCAATTACAACCTTTCTCTCTAAAATTTCATAGACTAATTTAAGTCTTGAGATAGTTGTATCATTCTGCTGATATCTGAGCCAATGAAATGTACCTTTTTCTCTGTAGCAATGAATTTTAATATTTTTATTTATTATCTTCTTTTAAAATTTTAAAACTATTTTTTATTAAAACCTACTTGTCTGACAGTAGCTCTGAAAAGTTTATCACGTAATCTAGTTGTTAGAGATTCACCAGAGACAGCTAACATTGCATCCTGTAACAATTCAATATATTGTCACACTTTCAATTTATATACACCTTTTTGGGGGCTGTTGTAACTCAATATCAATTACATTTAATTATTCTTTGTCGGCAGTTTCCAAATTTAAATAGAATCCATGAAGGTTAATAAGTAATACATAATATTTTAATTTTTGGAGTTTTAAAATTTACTTTCACACTGAGCAAAGTTTATTTAAATTTTAGCAAAAAATGATTAAATTGATGCAAATAAAACTAATTACTTGAGTTAAGATTTCACAAAAGAGCATATAATATTTATTTCACTAACCTGGGCCATGCTTGCAATGACAACAAAAATTCCAACAACAAAACAAAGAAGACTTATAAGATGTATAGTTTTTGCCTGGTACTTTAAGTCTAGAGAAGACAAAGCCTGTTCAAAATAATTGTTAGAATCTTGATTGCAATGAACTGATCACTGATATACATTTGGGCAGTATCATAAGAAGGAAACTCACTTGAATCCAATATTATAACAATTATTATACTTCTGCTTAACTTTATTCTAGATTTTTAAATATAAATAAATTATTATAAATACCAAGAAAAATTATTTAAAATGTTTAATTATTTAAAGCGTAACAACATATGTTTAGGCTTGAAAAAAAGACATGACAAATAAACAGATGTTTTGGCTGGATGCCTTCTTGAGCAGACAATATAATATAAAATAGTATTGTTCTGTTTCAAGCCTAAAAATATCTTGTTAACCAATTTATTTACTTCAGATGTCTTGAATATAGTCCCTTATATATATATTTAATTATTTAATTGTTTATAAATTAATATCTCACAAAATATTTTTCCTTTTCCTTTATATAAAGAGAGTCTTTAAAATGACCCCAAAACTTAAGAATATTTCCTACAATAATATTTTGCTACCTCTAGAATATAACCAATGAAGAGAGACCAGATGCACTGTATACAGCCAGTCAATGAGCTCCCCAACAAACCAATACTGATGTAAAACCTTTCTGGAGCATTTAGTTTCAACAGTCTCATTAAAACATTTTGTTGCTTCGCATTTTCCAATACTCTTTGGTCTTTCTGTCAAAAAGGATTTATAATAGATGATGTATGCTCAATCACTATAAATATAATTTTATTAGTACCGGTAATACATTTAACAACACATTTTCAATTAATACATTCATTGCAAAAGAATAGACAAATCATATAATTATTTATACAGCAATATTTTAAAATGTTGCTAATTTTTATATTTCATATATCATGTTAAAGGACAACTGTATATAAAAAAAAGATGTATTTCTATATATGTTAATGTAAAGGGCAAAAAGATGAAGTATTCAGAATTTGATGAGGTCCCATCGTTTACTTTCAATGTGGATTTTGAGTAATGTACTAAACAGATTGGAGTTCAATACAAATTTTAGCTTTTGTAAGTGTTAAGAGATATCTTTAAAAGACATACATAAAACTCACAGCATCTAGAGCATGACTCCTATTAGCCATGCACCATCTGAAATTTTCAGCCTTTTTGTTATTTTCTTTTGGTGAATGGATTGCACTGTCACTGAAATACTCATCTTCATATAAAAATGAATACATATAAACTAAATCCCAAAAATCCACCTCCAAAGTGGTCTTCTCTAAAAGATGTTTTTTGTTATAGAAATGACATTTATTATTTATAATCTATATATTTAGTAATGATCATACCTTTAACGAATTACATAAAGCTCTTTTCTGAAAGGTGGCTCAGGAAGTTCAATTTCATAAAGATATATCAGAACAAGACTAATGATCTGTAATGAACTGATTTTGTTTTGATATTAAAAATGAATATTACTTACTTTTTCTGGTCTGCATGCATTTGATAAAAATTAAATTAAAAAAATTAATTAATTAAGTCTTTGTTTTAAACTCTTGCTCAAATTATATGACTGAGGTTGATTTTTTATTTTATTTAAATGCATTCTATTTTCAAACTTGAATGAAGAATGGACAATGGCTTCTTTCTATTGATTGATTATAATGAAAGTTTCCTAGACACCAAATTCACTAATGCATATAAACCTGTTTCTTTGAGTTTAAGTTAATGATAGAAGCTAAATACCTTAATTACTTTAAAATTAACTATTCAATGTAGTATTATATTATTAAATACTTTGCCTACTGTAAAACGAATTTTTGTGATTATTTAATTTTTTTGACAAACACTTTAAAAAAACCCAAAAAACTTTATACTTTTTTTAAAAATAGACCAACCTGTAAAGTGACCAATTGAGAATAGACTCCACCTCTGACCATAAGTTCATCATGTGTGCCCTGCTCTGCTACACATCCACCTTTCAATGCTAAAATGACATCAGCATTTCGTATAGTGGACAGTCTGTGTGCAATGATAATAGTTGTTCGGCCTTCACTAGCCTTAAGGATGTTTTAAAGAAAGAATATTTTTATTATACTTTTAGTTCAAATTTTAATTTAACAATGGCAAATCTTTTTTTAAAAAATTTAATGATTACTTAGTGCCAGAATTAAACCTTTTCAAGAGCATCTTGTACAATAGACTCGCTTGCTGTGTCCAGAGCTGAGGTTGCCTCATCGAGTAACAAAATCTTTGGGTCTTTGATCAATGCCCTTGCTATGGCAAGTCTCTGCTTCTGACCCCCACTGAGTTGTGCACCTTGTTCTCCAACATAAGTCTCAAATTGCTGCAATGGAGACATTTAATCAAATCAAGTACTTAGTGCTAAATAAATTGAGATAAATTTCAATTTTAAACTCATAAAAAATAATTCATTTTGTAGCTTTGTTACAGACCTGTTTACCCTCAAACTCTTAAAATCGTACAATATCATCACAAAATCATTCAATACATAATCTTAATAGTAAAAAAATAAACACACAGTATATATAATGTATACACCTAAAAATCGTACATTGTACGCCAAAATCGTAAGAGTAAACAGGTTTGTTGTTAGGAAACATAATGATAAGAGGGCAATATAATAAAAAGACATAATAACTTACTAATGGCAAAGCCATAATAAAATCATAAGCATTTGCTTTCTTGCTGGCCTCTACAATCTCTTCAATTGTGGCGTCCTCTCTTCCATAACGAATATTCTCTGCTATTGTGGTGGCAAATAAAACAGGTTCCTGACTAACAAAGCCGATGTGTTGACGAAGCCATTTGATGTTCAAATCTTTTATATTGTGTCCATCAATGCAAACCTAAATAAAAAATGATAGTGATAAAATATTATGTAGTTTTCTTGAATTTCAGAAAGTCAGCAGCATTGTGTTTAATGAGATACTGTTTTAAAAAGAGAAGAAACTTTAAAAAAAACATATGTAAAACATTTATAAAAATAAAAGATGTGTAAATTACCTGCCCCTGAATAGGATCATAAAATCTGAGAAGTAATTGTACAACCGTTGATTTACCACATCCACTAAAACCAACCAGGGCTATCGTTTGACCTTTGGACAATATAAGGTTAAGGTCATTCAGCACCTGAAATTAAAGCCAATATTTGTTAAATTATTTGGTGGTCAAAAGCAGCTTTTTATGAACAATTTTATGCACTTTTTAAAATATATTTTATAATGAAAAGTTAAAAAAATTAGTGTTATCTACATATAGACCTATCTTTAAAAATTAATGTTGTTATTTTAAAAACCTTTCTTTATCTTTAAAAAATATTGTTACGTGTATATATTATCTTCTTTGTAGCAAGAGTGAAATTTTTAGCTGGTGTAGATCTATTTAAAAACATTATCTTTTAAGTCTATGGTTCTTACAGTTTTGAGGCTTGACATCACATTTTGATTTCAAAACATATTTCAAGGGATAAAAATGCTAATAAAAATTATTTTCTGGGTCACCCGAACCCCTCGACACTGCCTCCAACACCCGCAGAGACTCCCCACACCCACTAGGATGCAGGCACAGCTATTTTAGATCCACAGTTTTTTGTAAATTTAATTCAGCATACAGATAACTTCTTTATTTTATTGTCTAACCTTGACGTCCAGTCGGGAAGGGTAAGCAAATGTTACATTTTTAAACTCAATTGTTCCTGACACAGTCTGAGGTGTAAGACCTTCTGTTGAACTGCTGTCTATGGTGGATATCTGAATACAAATGAATGGCAAGGTTCAATTGGAAATATAAAAAATATTACATATTAAAAAAAAACATATTAAAAAATAGCCAATATGAGTTGTCATCTTCTGTAGACAATTACTTGTTAATTAAATTGCTAATTGAGAATTTAACATACAACAACTAATGTTATGTGTTATTTAGATTGTGACAGAAACATTTAATTTAAAAATGAAGGCTTACTTTGATTTGACCTTATCTTTCTCTCACTTATATTTTATGATATGTATTTTTGCATGAGATTGTCCTTTCCAATTATTCATCTTACAACATCAGTTTTGGATTTGTCATTGTTTCACTGTTTTACTTTTCATAACCCTCTAAAATATTTAATCTGTTAAATTATAGAACTGATTTTCACAAACTGTTTCTCAAAGTTGTTCATTAAATATTATTATAATATATTTTTTTATCAACAAGTTTTTAAAACATCCTGTAACCCTCTAAACTAAAATCAATTTTTGAATCATGTACTCACCTTATCAATTATGGAAAATATTTTCACCAATGCCGCTTTTGCCTCTTCAATACCTTTAACAACTTGGAGAGCAAAAGATATGTACCAAGTTCCAACAAATGATGTAAAGAACACCTGATGCAGAGAATGGTTTGATTCATTTAAAGCAACGCACTATAATAACTTTAGAGAATTGACATTGGATTCATTTAAAGTAACGCACTATAATAACTTTAGAGAAATGACATTGGATTCATTTTAAGCAACGCACTATAATAACTTTAGAGAAATGGCATTGGATTAATTTAAAGCAACGCACTATAATAACTTTAGAGAATTGACATTGGATTAATTTAAAGCAACGCACTATAATAACTTTAGAGAAATGACATTGGTCATCATTCACAACTTTGTCACTTCCTATATTAAAGATAATTTTAATTAATTTTTCTTTTATATTTTTATACTATAGGCCTAGTATTTTACAGCACATATTTTATTTGTAATATTGCTGCAATTACAACAAAAGTCAGTTATCTTGTGGCGCCCAATTGGGATACAGGCAAAGGAACTGACCATTTTACTTGTACAGTTCAGGTCGAGTATCAATGAATTCTGAGACCACCATTATCTTTATCACTTTAATGGGTTCCACATCATTGCCTGCTTTAAGATACCTGTGTATTTTGTTGTGTGTGTTTGTGTCAATTCCACCGCCAATTACTTCTAACAAGCTACATTATATTGCTAGATTGGTAGCATTCTTACCAGTTATAGTCTATTGCTAGATTGCTTTTCAGAATTTGGAACACCTGGAAGTTAAGGGGCACATAAAAGTTAAGGGGCACATAAAAGTTAAGGGGCACCTGAAAGTAAAGAGGCTCTTGAAAGATTAGGGTACCTTAAAGTAAAGAGGCACTTGGAGGTTAGGGGACACCTGAAAGTTAAAGGGCTCTCTACCTAGAGTTTCTTGCATCCCTACTTGCATTAAAACATGAATTTAATTTTACAAATTGTTGAGATGGCTAATATTAATAGTCTACTTGGCTAACTTTCAATACTACAGCAATGAATATTGATTTGAAATTTAGCATTGAAATATATGCTGAAACACATATTCCAAAATCTGTACTCACTGTCATCATTTGAGACACACTGTATTCGCCATTTCTGATTAATATGCCTCCGTAATAGAAACCAAGAGCATAGCCAAAAAAGTTATTTCCCCATTTGAGCCCACTCTGCAACCCAGTCCTAATTCCTTTCTTAATACCAAAGCCCCTGGCTTTGTTCAAATGCTCCAAATATCTGAAAATATAAACAAGATTATCTTTTACAATATGTTTTAGCCATTCTGAGAAAATTGTATTATTTTATGTTACATAAAAGATTGAATATTTTAAGATAAATAAGGAATACAATTTTGTTAATACAATGAATATTATTGTCTCCTGACTTAATAGTAAGACATTGCAATTTTAAGAAACATGCTTTAGCTGAGAAGTATATAGTGATTCTGTCAACACTAGAGGAAACAAGATGTTAATATTTCAGCATTTTAGCAACGTATCCTTATAAAACGTGCGTCCAATGGACATGAGACATTATAAAAACCAGGGAGGGGGAAAATCCTGGCATCATTGGAACAATGACTGACATTTGGTGTCTGTCATCTGATGCCATGTCGTGCACTACCGTGACTCCATATTTGGTGTGGCAATATATGCGTATTATTGCGTTGTAGAGAAGTTAAGAAAATTGATCTACATAACATAGAAAAATGTACTGAGTGCATGTAATAAAACATGCATGTTCAAATTCTAATGAATAGTCTTAGAGAATTTGCTTTTTTCTTAGGTCTTGCACCATAAGAATCATCCTGTAGGCCTACATTCAAATATATTGTATATAATTTATAAAAATGTCAATCTCATTAAAGTCCTGTTCGTTGTGAAAGAAATTTACCTTTTGGCTTCTTTCTCTTCCCCACTTAATGCTACAACCGTTCGAATATTTGAAAAAACTTCTTCAGCCACGATCCCAGCACTTCCGTAAGCTCCTCTCTCTTGTGAATTGAGCTGACCTCGTTCCTAACAGCGGACCCAAGATGGAACATTGTTACACCAGAGAAAATTTTATATTAAACTTATATGTCATGATAAAAATAATTATCATTTCAATATTAAAATGGACAATCATTTAAATGAAAGAAAATAAATTATATTTCATAACAGAACATTATTCTTTCAAAATAAACTGATTCTGCTATGAAAACTAATAAGATATCCAAGTATTCCAAGTCAAGAGATTAACAAAATGACTTTGAGGATTTTCTCAGAAATTGTTACACGTCAGCGACGAATGGATCAAAACCCAAGAAATGAAAAAAACAACATTATTTTTACATTTATATTTTTTCTCTTTTGGTCAAACATAAATTAGTGACTAGGCACATGGACTGTGGAATATTGGCATTAGGCCTATGATTAACCCAAAATAAATGTACATTTTGTACCTACCATATTTGAAAAGTACATAATTGCAGATGATACAGGGAATGTTGCAAGCATGACAAGGCAAAGTTTCCAACCATAGATAAATGCTGCAACTGTGCTGGTAGCACCTGTCACTAGCCACTGGGCAGTCAATGGCATGTTGTTTTCTATTGCCTTGTGCACTATGTTTATATCTCTAGGGATTAGGGAATAAATCTACATTTAGAGTTTTGATTTGTAGAGTTGATTTAAAGTTGATTTAGAGAGTTGATTTAAAGATAATTCAAAATAAATTATTGATTTAAGCTAATCTTAACATAAATTTATAATTCTCGAAATAAAAAATGTAAAAAGATAATTTTAAATTTTAAGAGAGTAATTAGTAATTTTGAAACATAAAAAGTTTTTTCAAAAATAAATTTAACAGTTTCTTATCCATTTGAAGTAAAGGTATATGATGTTTTATCTGGTCAAATCAGAAGTCACATTTGTGTCAAGGCCACAATGCACTCATGCATAGACAAGTCTCATCTTTTATTTCGATTTGCAAATCAGTGAGTCCCACGCAGATATTCTATGCAGACCCCAGGCAAATCAATCGTACAGTGGATCTCATGCTGTTGATCCTTCGTGGCCGTCCTTGTTTGAACGTTACCATTCGTAATTTAAATTTACTTTCATAAAGTAATACTTTTTTGGATGGAGTGGTCGTCTCTTGCTTCTCTGTGATGGTGATAACTATGAAATCTAATATCCGCCTGGGTTTAGCCCAAAATTGTCATTTATGAATTAAATTTTTGTTAAACCAACAATTTACATTGTTTTAAAGTAAAACCAATATTAACTTTCTATGATACTTCTAATTTGGATCAGAGCAAATTGAAACCAAATTTAAATTAATTTGACACAAACAATTTGTGAAACTAAAACAACATAGTAGGCTAAGTAGGTTTAGATTTATTAAGAATGATAAAACAGAACAGAATACAAATGTATAGTATAGTCTACGTTTTGAGTTTCGGCAAATGCCTTCATCACAGTTCTGGATTAACCTCTAGGTAAACAAGGCACGTGCCTTGGGCACCAAGCGTTTGGGGGCACCACAATTCCTCAAGAATTTTTTTTTTTTTGGAACAAATTTAAGTCCAGAAACAACTGAAAATTGAACAAATGCTATGAAAATGAAGAAATACATTATAATAAAAATTCACATTCAAATTTGGTACAATCTTGAATGCTTAAAAATTAAGCGCATAAAAAATTAAAAAAACTCCTGGTAAATGGTAATGAGCAAAATGTGGACTCACTCGTCTTGTAAATAAATAATGCGGTCGTATTCAAATTTTAAAAATTTTTGGGAAGTTTTATAAAAATTTTTAAACCATTTTTATATTTGCAATAAATAATATTAAAATAATAACATTAATTAATTAATTCGACCGGGAACCCCCTTGGTAATAGACACAAAATGAGCATGTGAACTTGAAAACGTGTGCTAATTTGTATTTTTCACTAGCAGATCACTTGCATAAATCTAGGAATGAATTTGAAAGATTTGAAAAGGTGTAGAATGATGTAGCAGTTCGATTTTCTTGTTTGGTCGATGTATCACTATAACAAGCATCTCAGTGTTGTGAAGAACTAATAAATGCTTATCCTAAAGATCTGAACAATAATTTATGTACTGAACTACAACAGTTTCATTCATATATTCGCCACAAGTTTCCTGCATCAAAATCGGAAAACAAAACGTTCAATCATGGAGAATTATACAAAGTAATAGTTAGAGACAACATCGAGTGTGCCTTTCCAAATGTTGAAATCGCCCTGCGCATATTTTTAAAATTAATGGTTACTAACTGTTCAACTGAGCGCTCTTTTTCTCAGTTGAAACATACAAAAAATCCAAATAGATCATCAATGAAACAAGAAAGGCTCGATTCCTTATCTCTGCTTATGATCGAGGCAGATGTGTTGCGCAAAATTAACTTTGACGATATACTCAAAAACTTCGCTAGATCTAAATGACGCCATGGCCACACAACTACATATCAGCCAAAATCTTCAAAATTTTTAATCTAATAAAATATAAAGTATTTTTGTCTATCATTATTTCAAAATGTATTAACTATTAATTTTAATACCGAAATACTTTATTGTAGGTTTTATATAAGTGATAGTAATACAAACTACAAACATATTTGTTAACAACTTTTTTCTTTGAATAATATTGAACGTACCAGCGGTCACGGTCAGTGAAAGATCAGGGGCCCCGGGCAGAAGGGGGCGGCTTAATCCGGCCCTGCTTCATCAGTACACTTTTTTCTTAAATAACTTATTCTTGTATAAATTAAATGTGTATTTATATATACATGTAACCTATATAAACATGAGCGAAAAGAATAAAAGTGGCCGCAAGTCCACGACATAAACAAAATTCAGTAGAAAGGAAAGGAAGTGGGTAGAAGTAACATTTAAAAAAACAAACGGGAAAAGACTTTGAGCTATGTAAAATTGTGAATTTGGTTTTTACCGTATGAAGTCAACTTAACAAATCTTGCATTTGTATAATATTCTATCAGGTGTATTACTTGCATTTGCATACCAAATTCCAACAAATGCAATGTCTAAAATGTTATTATTGTTAGCACTATTAAAATGTTTGGAATCAGGAAAACGATGGTGTAAATCACGTTGCGATTTGTGCAAGTAACAACATCTTTGAAAGTTTGAAATCTCACCTCAAAATAGCCTAAAGAAACATCGAATGTGCCAAAATAATCCCTTGCATTTTGAATTTGCGTGACTGTCTTCACCACTCTTAATTTAAGCACCCCATTCCCTCGCGCTGATCAATGTTACATTATGAATTTGAATATAAGCTTGTACCAAATGATTACCCTGGGGCACGCCACAATGGGATGAATTCAGTTTATGTTTGACACTGGCACCATAATGCCTCCCACGATCATTAAGATTTCCTTCTCCTGATAAATAATTCTAATAGAAACATTGAATTCAACCATACCCCAAAGTGCACCTCTTGATTTTGAGATAATAATTCCCCAGACCCCTATAACGTTCAAGATTCATCTTACTTACTTACTCATGCCTTTTACCCCGCCCGGAGCATAGGCAGTCTACAACAAGTTTCCATTCATCTCGGCCCTGTTCTCTGAAACTAATTATTTTCAACCATTAAATACACCAACGCCCATTTAGATGCCCCCGCTAGCCACATGTCCCGGGACGTTTGTCCCATATGCCAACCCTTAGTTACGTCTCAGGCCACTGCCCACTCGTACTGCCCCCCCCCCCCCCCCCCCCCCGAAAAATGTCTGAAAGAACCACTGGCTCAGACTCAGTACTGAGTTTTGCGAAATCTAATAGTCACACCTCTGACATAGTCCATCTTAGATCATGATTTATCAGCTTTAGTTTGCTGAATGAGTTCTCTGCAGAGGTGACAGTGGCCCAAATTGTAAACAGAATATGGAGACAGACACATCTTTGGAAAGAATCCTTTCAGCTTGTATCTTTTCTAGCAAATCAGTAGCCTCCATGTCACTCAGCCCTCTCCAATGGACTCATTTGGCACTTTTCAATGGACTCAGTTGGCCCTCCTTATTGGTCTCAAGTATCTCTCTCCAAAGGACTCCGTTGGCCATCTCCAACTGACTCAGTTGGCCCTCCTTATTGGTCTCAAGTATCTCTCTCCAAAGGACTCCGTTGGCCATCTCCAACTGACTCAGTTGGCCCTCCTTATTGGTCTCAAGTACCTCTCTCCAAAGGACTCCGTTGGCCATCTCCAACTGACTCAGTTGGCCCTCTCCAAAGTTTGCTTGTTGGACAGTTGGCAAATGTCTTGTCTCCATTTTCAAATCTTCACTGATATCAGCATGATATTGATCTGCCAGCAATTTTGATTTTTCTTTAAGTTCATCTTGAGAAAAAATTATTTGTAGATACTTCCATAAAAAAGTTGAGCTTCTCAGAAATGTTCACTGCAGCGTTTAAACGAACAGCGAATCCACAAATAGCATTAACATTATTCAATGTCACATAGAAGTAAGACTTTCTACAATATGTTTCCTTGGGCGATTCATCCATTTCCAGTATGTTTTGACAAACCTTCTTCTTCCCTAGCAATTATTCATGGAAGCTTTTTATTTTGCGTTTTGCTTCACCCCATGTTCAAAAGAGTTTCATTTCAATGCACAAATTAAAATCAAGATGTTTAGCTTCGCTCCCCATACTTTTCTTGACTTTCCGAAGATTTGTCAGTTCTGAGATCAAGCTTTTAAAGTTGGACACTTCAATATTTAGCGCTGTCTTTATGGACTGAATAACCATGTTACTTAGATCAACTGTAACTAATACTCGGTACCATACAGACATTATCACGCAAATAAAGGATGTGACATACGACGAAGCTTCATTTATCTCTTTTCTTGTTTTGGTAGTTAGGGCAAAAAAAGGGTTTTATACTTTCAAAAACGGTCTGAAAATTTGATGATCTCATAGGAGAAGCAGCGTAAAAAAAAAATTAAATTGCATAATAAAGCTATTAAAAGGTAACCCAATAACGTCACAATGACCAACTTTTTGACTTAATTAAGTCACATTAACTTACTGTTTGACCTTAAAGAGCCAAACACCTTTCCATTTGACTTTATATAGTCACATTGACATACTCTGTTAGTTGACTTAATAAAGACCCATAACTGACGTGTAAAATAAAGTAACACGACTCACTCTGTTAGTTTGACTCCCAGGTCTCCGGTCTTGTTGTCATCAAACCACGATATTTCTTGTTTCAGCACATTCCTGTAGAACGCTAAACGTAGCCGTATAACTTGGCGCTGTGCTGTAACCATAAACAACGCCATATTCACTGAACCACACAAGAACACACTCAGTGCTACACCTGAAAAATAAAATGTTTACATTAAGAACACACTCATTGCTACACCTGAAAAATGAAATGTTTACATTAAGAACACATTCAATGCTACACCTGAAAAATGAAACGTTAACTTAAACAATTAAAAGCATTCATTTGCAAGAGTCGTGTTTGAAATACCAGAGCACACATAGTTTTTATGACAAGACACACTTCTGCTTCATTATCAATCGTTCTTTAAAAGTTAGGACCAGGGGCGTCTACACAGGGGGTAAAAAGATGCAGTTGCTAACAATCTGCTGTAGTGGTCACAATTTGTTTAAATCTAAAGTCTGGTATTTTGCTTCCGTCACTAATTGGGCTAGAAGCGCCTGTTTCAGACCAGGTATAAAAATGGTAACATTTTATATTTTATATTGGTTTCCTTTTTCTTCCTTTCAATTTTGTTTGTCTTGTTTATGTTGGTTTGTTGGTGTTTATTTGTTTGTGTTTATTTGTTTGTTTGTTTATTTTGTTTGTTTGTTATGTTTGTGTCATCTCTGATAACTTTCCATCCATCAATTTTTATATTGATGGGATAAAATATCATGTGACTGACATGATTTCTAGATTTATTCAGTAGTTCTGTTAAAATTTAATAAAACTTGAAAAAAGTCTTGCACATAAATTTGCGTTTTTGTTCTATTATTGTTTAAACATTTAGTTCATTCAAAGACCCTTATGTAATGTATCCATACCGAAATCACCGTGTGTGGGGGCAGTGGCATAACTAGGGGGGCAGTGGCATCACTAGGGGAATAGGAAGGTGGGGACCACACCGGGTAACACAACCCAAAGACACCTGTGTGGGTGGAGGGCTGGCATGCTGTATTTAAAATTGTTGCACACCTATTGCTCAAAATAAAATTTCCACCAAAGTCAATTTAACAGAGCCACAGAAGTATTATAATAAGTCAGGTTTCTAAAAATGTATTATTTTGTTAAATATAACCAGATATGTAACAGATGAAGAAAAAAAACTTAGTTTTTATTTCTCTTCTTGTGTGTGTGTGTGTGTGTGTGTGTATGTGGTGCTTTTAGCATAACTGGGTTAATTGAACAAAATTAGCAATTTTATTTTTATTTTTGTTATATTATTATTATTATTATTATTTGTTGTCTTATATAGCGCGGTACCCTAGCCTAGGGCTAGGCTCACCGCGCTGTACATAAAAATATTAGAAAAAGAGACATAATCGTGACAATAACATAAGATACATATATGTAATAAAGAACTCATTTGCGTCTGTTGCCTCAGGCCTTCCAACCCCTAGTGCATTATACCCTCACACAGTTACTCTTGTAACCAGTGAAATATCCTCATCAACACCAGGCACAGAGACATTGCAAATCCCATCTACATTCATAGGAGCCATAATGATCAATAAAATGATCGTGGGCCCTTAATATATAGAAGAAGAACAGCTGTATAGAGACAAAACAAAAATCTAATGCATATTCACCTCATCCACACCAGAATTTTTACATGACAAGCCATGGACGGCGGCGAGCATCAGCGTTTATCGGTCAGATGTGGGGAATCAGTCGGGGTAGTAGAGTTTAAAGAGATGTGTTTTGATTGCAGTTTTGAAGGCTGTGATAGTTGATATATTGCGGATGTGTAGTGGAAGAGAATTCCATTGTTTGGGGGCACTGTAAGAGAAAGATCTTTCACCGTATGTTTTAGTGCGATATATATATCATGATCCAATTTTATAATGCATTATGTAACTTGGTCTGAAGCTGTGACCATTTCTTTTTCTGTCGCTTTGTACAATAGTGCATTGAATATGAAATGATAAAATAAAAATCATTTGACAATCTAGGAACGCACGGAGCCACGCATTGTTGCCCACGAGTATTACAGTTCACTTGTTTTGTGAACTTTCTGGTGTCATTGTTTGGGGGGGGGGTGTATTACCGGGTTTCACAGTTCTTGAACCCATGCAGAGATGCAGAAAGTGAATATGGACAGGCAAAAACATAAAGCTTCTTGGGACCCCATACAATAATATAAAACGTAGAATAATTCTCTCGGTGTTTATGGCTTTAACACTTTTCTCAATAGGCGCACGAAATATAATTCCCAGAAGTTAACACTAAATGATGCGTTTTTTAAAAAATAAAGTGTATTAATTGAATGCATGATTTGTCAAGTAACTTTAGTAGGTGCGAAGTTCGTGTATTGCCGCCGCCATGGTTTGGCAGATTATTTCTAGTCTTGAAATGATAGCATACTGCAGGGCCGGCGCTAGGGGATGGCGAAGTGGGCGAACGCGTTTGCGGGGAACCCGCGCGTTGCCGTAGTATATGGCGTTGTTTATGGTTACAGCACAGCTCCCATACTATCCCTGCGAGATGAAGCACAGGAAGACCTCTGGGTGCATGTTTATCAGACGAAAGGGGATTATCAGGGAATTTTATATACGACCATAACGTGTCTTAATATCCTATATGCGGAATATATAACTTCAACGGCCACGCAAAATTCAATTTGCCCAAGGCCCCGCACCCTCCTAGTGCCGGCCCTGCATACAGTCTCAGAAAATATAGATTAGGGAATTTTCTATTTTTCTTAAAGGACAAATATCTTTTAGTTCTAGAAAACAGTATTTGTTTAAATAATTACTAACCCAATGAAGACAAGAAAATCCTCCTTGCTATGTCCAACAAATCCTTCCTGTCTGTGACCAAGTCACCATCTAAGCTGCCATTTGTGTAAGTGTTCATCTCATCACAATACAACCTGTTGACAAAATTGTTGAATGCGTGTTTGAGTTGATACAAATTGGTGGTTGCCTTTTGGGATTCCGGTGTGGAACAGGGAGTTATAACAATTTTGTTATAACAATTTTGTTATAACAATTTTGTTTAACAAGTTAGACAGAACTGTACGAAATAATCTGTAGGCAGTCGAGAGACTTCAAAATAAAATAAACATCTTAAACCGCGATAGTATGGACTAAACCAAATTGTGTGTTTGCTTTTTACGTTATTAGATTTGTTGTTGTTGTTTTTGACATTTAAAGTTAAAAGTTAACATTTATGTATTAAAGAATATTAACGGTTATTCAAAGCTGTTTTAAATATTGAGCGTGGCCCAAGAAAAGTGAGCACATCGCGTTGCAAAAGTTTATTTAAGATAATTGAAATAATAATACAATGTTTTGTCATTTACAATTGTATGCCAACTAATGCTCTAATAAATGTGTCACTCTTGCCTCTCAACGACTTAAACCTATTATGAATACAGTTTCATAAATGTGGATTTAATTTATATTACATTATAAGAGATGTTATCATTGTGTAGGCTACCCTGCATATATATTTGTATGCATGCATGATACCATTGCTAATGTTGACTCCATCGACTCTGAGTGGACTCATCTATGAGATGTTGTGTACGATTCAGTCATCTCAGCCTTTTGGTTAAGGGAACATAAATATAACGATTGGTACGAGGCGCATTGGATTGTGATGGAAACCGTGAATAAGAAAAAGAGAAAAGCCGCACCTGACTACAAAAAAGTATCATTGGCTCGTAAACTAAGCTCTAAGGACTGACAGAAAATATCTAAGAAGTATGGCAGCCACCGTGCCAAAACTGACTGGTTGGACCTGTGCCACTGTATGCAATTGGCTTTCAGTGACATGGATGCAAAGGGGATACTTGAGGGCATCAAGAGGGTATTGAATCCACACACTCCAAAATTTGAATCTCCCAAGGATAAGATAGGTAAAGTAATCATGAACCAAAACTATCAACTTCGGCGTTGTGTTGAGTATTATTTTGAACTGTACTCAACAATGAATGTAGTCACTGAGACCGCACTGAAGAATATACCCCAACTTGTCAATAATGGAAGAACTGGATAAAGAGCCAGATTTGCAGGAGTTTGAAAAAGCCATTGATTATTTGCTGATGTGGAGGCTCCAGGGATTGACAGCATTCCTCCCAAAGTCCTAAAATATAGAAAACCAATTCTACTTCAGCCCTGACATGAGCTCCTCTGTCTGGGTTGGGAAGCAGGTCACATTCCACAGGACATGAGAGACGACAACAAAGTAACAATGCAAAATAATAGAGGTGACCGCAGAGATTATAATAGTTACTGATGCATTTCTTTCCTTGACCAAGTTAGGAAGACTTTGATCCATTCACCTTTAAGTGATTGCAGAGCCTAGCTAACAGCATCCACACAACGTCACAGTGTTGCTTCCGATGTGGTCGTTCAAATATAGACATGCTGTTCTCATACGCCAGTTTTAGGAGCAGTGTCGTGAACGGCATGTGCCAGTTTACATTGCTTTCATAGATTCGACCAAAGCATTTGACTTGGTAACCCAGAGTAGCCTGTACAGAATCTTGTATAAAATTGGTTGTCCCCCATGAATGCTCGCAATAATACATTCATTTCACGAAAACATGAACAGCACAGTAATCTTCAATGGCGTGGTCTCTAATGCAATCCCAGTTAGCAGCGGTGTGAAACAAGGCTGCGTACTGGCACCAACGCTCTACTCCATTCTCTTCCCACTTTGCAATCAGGAACTGTGAAGACCGAGTGTACATCTACACCAGATCTGATTGTAGGTTGTTCAATATCGCCAGCCTTCGTGCAAAAAACAAGTTAAAAAAAAGGTACGAATTCACGAACTGCTGTTAGCTGACAATGCCGCCTTAACATTGCAATTTTAAGAAGGTCTTAAGCGGCTAGTTAATCGCCTCTCTCACTCATGTAAAAGTTTGGTCTGACCATTGGTCTATAGAAAAAAACTGTCATGGTGCAAGTACCACAATAGTTGAGATTTTCATTGGGTCCAAATTCTTTAGCTCACTCTTAGTTGACTCGGAGGTGAACATCAGGATCACAGAAGCAGCAGCAACTACTGCAAAATTGAATACGCGGCGTTGTATAATCTTAAAGAAACTAAAAACTCAAAACTAAGAGTCTATCAGGCATTTGATGGCAGAACAAAGTACCTAACACCGGGTCTTGGAACTTGCCCAAATGTGTAGAATGTTCTCTACTCTCAGCAAGCGGCGCCTTTGCTGGTTAGGTTATGTAAGGAGAATGGAGGATGGCCGTATTCCAAAGGATCTACCATATGGAGAATTGGCGGCAGAACGTGCAAGACATATGGGACTGCAGCGGCTGAGAATTGAGGACGTTTGTAAAGGGAGCATGAGAGAAGACAACATAGAAATCAACGAATGGGAGATCATCGCTGAGCACTGTTTCAGTTGGCAAATACCAGTGTATGAATTAGTCAAACAAATAGAATGTGCGCGAAAACAAGCGACTGCAGAAAGAAAAAGATGAGAGCATTACGGAAGATCAAATTAAAACAGAAGTCAAGATTCTCCTGCGAGAGATTCCTTCAGAGGCTGACATTCCAGGATAGGTCTCGTATGCCATTTGATGAACTGGCTATTGCTACTTTATCTTCGAGCGAAGACCGAAGGATGCCGTATAAATAATATCATCTGAGATAGGTGCCGACAAATATAAATAGCGGAATCTTAACTGTATCTGGTAAATAAATAACAGATATTAAAAGTTATTCGTACTTTTTTAAGTTTGACCTTACCTGAATGTTTCCAAGTAAATAGAAGCGTCTCGTGCCGTCAGATTTCTGACCTCCCAAAACTCAGGTATGGTGCTGAGTTGGTTCTGTAGTAAACCCTGTTCTGTGAAGGCTGCAATAAAATTGCTGAACAGGAAGATGTTGAACGTGTGTAGCAGACCGTTGATGATAGCACACAGGAGACCTACGATCATCATAGCAATGTCTTCGGATTCGGCGAAGCGGAACTAATTGGGGGGAAAGTTCAAATCAGAGGTACATAGTCAAAGAGAAATTCTTTGCAAGTATAAACAATGATTTGTGAACATTCCATAGAATTTTGATTGAGGCATCTGATATATTAACATAAATAAAGAGTAATAATTTGAATTACGTCAGTTTGTTATTGTTTTGTGTTACATAATTGACGTTACACTTACTAGGAGATTATCAAACTATTTTATATTATTATTTCCATGATAATAAAGGTGGGGGAGAGAGACTTCAATCAGGTTAGGTAGAAGGAAATCTGTAAAACAAGTCTGTTTTTCTGCGACATTTTGTCTGTTTTACCGTACCTTGTTTTATACATATTTCCTAGTTTTCACTGTACCAAAGTTGATGCCAGAGAACTAAGTATATTTCTCTTTACCAAAGGGGATGCCAGAGAACTATGTATATTTCACTGTACCAAAGGTGATGCCAGAGAACTATGTATGTTTCACTGTACCAAAGGTGATGCCAGAGAACTATGTATATTTCACTCTACCAAAGGTGATGCCAGAGAACTAAGTATATTTCACTCTACCAAAGGTGATGCCAGAAAACTATGTATATTTCACTGTACCAAAGGTGATGCCAGAGAACTAGGTATGTTTCACTGTACCAAAGGTGATGCCAGAGAAATATGTATGTTTCACTGTACCAAAGGTGATGCCAGAGAACTATGTATATTTCACTCTACCAAAGGTGATGCCAGAAAACTATGTATATTTCACTGTACCAAAGGTGATGCCAGAGAAATATGTATGTTTCACTGTACCAAAGGTGATGCCAGAGAACTATGTATATTTCACTGTACCAAAGGTGATGCCAGAGAACTATGTATGTTTCACTGTACCAAAGGTGATGCCAGAGAACTATGTATGTTTCACTGTACCAAAGGTGATGCCAGAGAACTATGTATGTTTCACTGTACCAAAGGTGATGCCAGAGAACTATGTATATTTCACTGTACCAAAGGTGATGTCAGAGAACTATGCATGTTTCACCGTAGCATTGTACAAAATGTCTTAATACAAACAAGTTATTTGCTTCCCACTGCAATGAAAGAATATCTTCACGGGATGGGAAGTATAGATATTGGGGGAGTGGTGGGGGAAGAAAGAAGAAAAGAGACATACAGAGAGAGAGATAGAACGAGAGAGAGAGAGGGAGAGAGGGAGAGAGCGAGAGGGGTGGGGGAAGAAAGAAGAAAAGAGACATACAGAGAGAGAGATAGAACGAGAGAGAGAGAGGGAGAGAGGGAGAGAGCGAGAGGGGTGGGGGAAGAAAGAAGAAAAGAGACATACAGAGATAGAGATAGAACGAGAGAGAGAGAGAGAGGGGTGGGGGAAGAAAGAAGAAAAGAGACATACAGAGAGAGAGATAGATAGAACGAGAGAGAGAGAGAGAGAGAGAGAGAGAGAGAGCGAGGGTGGGGGGATGCAGCAGCATAAATTTATATAATACATTTTAAAAACTTACTGTAAGAATAAAATGACAACATACCAATGACAGGAAGCTGCCAGCTGTCTTGTCATTTGATGTCTTCCTGGAATATTCATTAACTTTGATCTTTGCAATTAGTCTTTGATTTTCCAGACTCTTGCTAGATAGTCCTTTTCCATTTTCTAAACAAAAAATAATATTTAATTAAATAAAACTATTGGTGTGAGACCACAGGAGTAGCTAGGGTGTTTGGCGCCCGGTGACAAGATTCATTTTAAAGCGCCCCCTTTCTTTTTTAACACTCAAACCCATTATTGTCATCAATAAAATAATATCAAAGCACATTTTGGCGCCCCTAACTAGTCTGGCGCCCAGGGCAATCTGTCTCCCCTGCCCTCCCCCAATCGCTAAGCCTCTGTGTGAGACTATTTACATTGGAAAGATATGACCAACAATGCATTAAAAAATTTAATGATTTCAACATAGAAATAATTCATATTATTATTTCATAAAGACTGTAAGTCAACTTATCCAGTCCAGGGTGGCACTTACATTAGCTACGTCACTGAAAAGTGAAAATCCAAGGCATATCGGCGAATAGGATCAACGATAGCTCCCCAGATAACATTTACATCTCTTTACACAAATTTTATAAAATAAAGAATTTCTTTTTTTAAATAAAAATTTATATTTTTGCTTTAAATTTTAAAACTTTTTCTCCGGGGATGTGGAAGATGACTTGCTTTTTTTGGGGAGGGGGTATGGCAGTGCCCACCCCTAGCAGAGTGATGACTTAAAGAAAATTGTTTGTAAACAATAAATAAATAAATGTATTAAAACATTGGTATTTAGGATGGAATGCTATATTTAGATTAGCCTTAAATAATCGTTAAGTGCCCCCCCCCCCCCCGAGAACCGCCCGAACGAAGAACTGCAGTTAATACTGAAGTTCTGTAGCCTTCAAAATGTTGCATTGTGTTTGTTTACGCCAAAATTGTTTACTTTGTAAGAAAGAAAATAACTCCGCGTGATTAATAAGCCCATTCTTCTTTAACTTGTCTCTGTCTGGTTTTCATCTCTCTTTCTTTTTTTAGGTAGGATATTTCTATATATATATTATGAAAATTTGTTTTATATTTATTTGTATGTCTTGTTGTACTGATGAAGGCATATGCCGAAACGTTTACTTATGTGTATTGTAAAATTATTATTAAAGCTTAATATAGATTGTTATATTGACACAGATTGTTCGTGTCTATTTAATCCTTAATAAGCCCACCTTTTTATCCTTGGTAGTGGATATAAATCCATTATTATTTTTAAAGATAATTTGGGCTAGCTGTTAAAAACTTGTTTTAATTTTTTGAATTTAATTAATGATAGGCCCACATTACTTATGATATGTAATTTTACCACAGTTATTTCCAGAGTGCAAAAAAAAATATTTGATTAAATGTTGTTTTTTTGGAAATAAGAAAAATACATTATTCAAAATGTTATCCATAATTTAATTTTTAATGAGCTCTCTCGAATACGATCAGCTGCGTTCTACTTTGGAATTAATTCAACAATAGGCTGACCATTTATTTAGGACCAATAGAAATTTTAGATCATGTGGGTGGGGGGGGGGGGGGGGGCGGCGCACGGGCCACATGCATGTACGTAGCTGACAGCTGAGTGAGAATAGAAATAAGGAGAAATTTGCATTTCAAAGGCGATTTATATAAGGAAAAAAACAGCTGTTACCATGCCGGTTCTAATTTCTTTCACTAATAAGCGAGCGAGAATGAAAACAAATTAATCAAAATTTTTGTCATGTTATCTCCAAATATAATCAATCTATTAATATTTTGCTACTACTTGCCTCCAATTACCCTTCATTTAAAATCTTAAATTTTACATAGAGAATACTTCAACTTTTGTACCTCATGTCATAAGAATTTGATTGATTGATTGATTGAATACTTATATAGCGCTAGTATCCATGCTATTTTAGCATGCTCATTTATGTGGTGCGCATGTCTCAGCGTTGACTTGAGTGTCTTAACAGACTTGAGTGTCTTAACAGACTTGAGTGTCTATAACAGACTTGAGTGTCTATAACAGACTTGAGTGTCTATAACAGACTTGAGTGTCTATAACAGACTTGAGTGTCTTAGCAGACTTGAGTGTCTATAACAGACTTGAGTGTCTATAACAGACTTGAGTGTCTATAACATACTTGAGTGTCTATAACAGACTTGAGTGTCTATAACAGACTTGAGTGTCTATAACAGACTTGAGTGACTATAACAGACTTGAGTGTCTTAACAGACTTGAGTGTCTTAGCAGACTTGAGTATCTGTAAAATACTTGAGTGTCTATAACAGTCTTGAGTGTCTATAGCAGACTTGAGTGTCTATAACAGACTTGAGTGTCTAACAGACTTGAGTGTCTATAACAGACTTGAGTGTCTATAACAGACTTGAGTGTCTATAACAGACTTGAGTGTCTTAACAGACTTGAGTGTCTTAGCAGACTTGAGTGTCTATAACATACTTGAGTGTCTATAACAGTCTTGAGTGTCTATAGCAGACTTGAGTGTCTATAACAGACTTGAGTGTCTAACAGACTTGAGTGTCTTAACAGACTTGAGTGTCTTAACAGACTTGAGTGTCTATAACAGACTTGAGTGTCTTAACAGACTTGAGTATCTTAACAGACTTGAGTGTCTTAACAGACTTGAGTGTCTTAACAGACCTGAGTGTCTTAACAGACTTGAGTGTCTTAACAGACTTGAGTGTCTATAACAGACTTGAGTGTCTTAACAGACTTGAGTGTCTTAACAGACTTGAGTGTCTTAACAGACTTGAGTGTCTTAACAGACTTGAGTGTCTATAACAGACTTGAATGTCTTAACAGACTTGAGTGTCTTAACAGACTTGAGTGTCTTAACAGACTTGAGTGTCTATAACAGACTTGAGTGTCTATAACAGACTTGAGTGTCTATAACAGACTTGAGTGTCTTAGCAGACTTGAGTGTCTTAACAGACTTGAGTGTCTTAACAGACTTGAGTGTCTATAACTGACTTGAGTGTCTATAACAGACTTGAGTGTCTTAACAGACTTGAGTGTCTATAACAGACTTGAGTGTCTATAACAGACTTGAGTGTTTTAACAGACTTGAGTGTCTTTTTTTAAAAAAAGTTCTTAATCTCATAAAAATACACACTTACTTTACTTTTCGCAAAGTAAAGACAAAAATATATTGTATTCAAAAAATAAATAACCCACCTCCATTTTAAAAAATTAAATTTCCCAGTGTGTAAAATGATTGGGTTTTGATATTCATGGGTATACTTATGTAAATATTCTCACGTTTTATTAACACCAATTATTTTCGTAATTGGTAAGCATACGTTTAGTTGTAAAAAGATAATGTAACATCTCTTTTTTCACAAATGTATTACCATAGGATAAAAAAATATTTTCACTCACGTAAAGATGTACACATCCCATTTCCTACTACCGCTATGCATGTACCTAAGAAGTTAAAATATTTATCAAATTTATTCCTTTATTCTGAGACGTATCTTGTGCTGCCTTGGGCAAAATGAATGTATCCCCCCAGATTTTAATCAAACTAATAACATCTTCCACGGATTGTATTATTTTATTGATGACAATAATGAGTTTGACCGTTAAAAAAGAAAGGGGGCGCTTTAAAATGAATCTTGTCCCCGGGCGCCAAACACTCTAGCTGCGCCTGTTGTCTCACATCTATAATTTTATTTAATAAAATAGTATTGTATTTGTTTGCAATTCAAACGGTTTGTTCTTATTAGGATGATTGATAAGTGCATTAGTAAGTGCTAGTTGGCTATGGAGTTTCGCTGCACTGATTGACTTAAACGGCATTTTCTTATTTAAAGTATGTACGTTTTTATTACGTATACATTTAATAAAAGTATATATTTGGAATTTTAAAAAAAGTAAAAATTTATTAAATGTTTAAAATACAAAGCTAACATTTTGTGTGCATTTTATTAACAATTTAAAAAGCAATCAATTATATTTATTAATTTTACTTTTAAAAAGGGGAAAATGCATTATCAATTTTGGCACGCACGGTTATTAAATCGGAGAACTTTTAGCTTTGGCGAAAAAGGCAATTTGCGCTATGACGTGATTTGCCTTTTTTATTTAGAACAAACTAATTTTATTTTAATTCGCAATATTCACACCAGACTAAAAACGCACCGATGTTTGGGTTTCAATGATAAATATGATTATGTTGTAATCTTTAGATCATAATTTTTTAATTAATTTGGTTTTCATAACCCCAAACTCGGATAAACTGATTAAAATAGTTCATATATTGTTATTTTAATGGATTTGTAATTTATAATAATAATACTTAAAAATTTATTAAAATAAAAGCGAATCCATTTCATTTTTTGCGCATTCAAATTTATTTGATTTCCGTAAAATAATTGAAAATCACTATCACTGTTTTTAAAAATCTGAACATATTTAAAGCTTTTCGTCTCTTTGGCGTTATGGTCAGCCTTGATCATTCTTATATTTATACTTTCAATTTCTTCTACCCATCGATGCGACAGTGAATTTTAATACAAAACAACAACAAATTTTAAGGAACACAAATTTTTGCATGAGAATAAATTTTAAAACTCAACCGAGAATTTTCAAAATTTTCAACGAGCTACAATTTCAACCAACGCAAAAATGTTGTAAGATACAAAATATTGTTACAGTTACACATCTTTTTTCAACTACCTGACAATATGAAATTATCTGAAAATATTCTATTTCTCATATGTAATTATCCTACAATATTCCGATATCCTAACAATATTCCAATATCCTACAATATTCCAATATTAATATCCAAAAATATTTCCCTATCTTACATTATTCTTTATTTTAAGCTAATTCGGAGTTTTGTTGTTATTTTTTTAAATTGTTTTTTCTGGACGAAAATGTCATTTTCACTGTCTTTTGTCATTATCCGGGCTTTCATGTACGATGTCGTTATTCAGGCTTTCATGTCGTTACTATCAATATTGCCTTACCTGTTATATTATTAATGTTGACCCTATTGTATTCCTTGAAATATTTTCATTACCTGACCATATTCCATTACCTGACAATATTCTATTACTTGAAAATATTACTTTAACTGACAATATTCTATTACCTGACAATATTCTATTACTTGAAAATATTACTTTAACTGACAATATTCTATTAACTGACAATATTCTATTACCTGACAATATTCCGTTGCTGACCTGGTCATGGTAGGTTCTTCCTTTTATGGTCATTTCTTCTTGGTTATATCTTCACTTACGTCCCAAGTCAAGAAACAGCTTTCTACAGATGATGTTACTCATACGTTGAGCTGCACTTGAAACTCAACAAATCAAAACGTTGGAAAGAAATGTCCCAGTTTACTCCAAAATAAAACTTAAACAACTTAAAAAAATAATTTCCTATCCATTAATAAGAAAACATAAATAAAATGTCTGATCCGCGGTGGTTGGCTACTATTTTTAGCCTGCCAGTGTTGAGATCAATGTTGGTGTATTCATACGACTATGTTTCGGATGAAATGGTATAGACATCCATGTGTCGCCATTCAGCTAATGATCTAATTGCTAAATCGATATGTCTTTTTTTTTGCACTAGTGAAAAACTTGAAATAATACTGGTAGTGGCGATGTGGACAATAGAGACACAACCCAATACTCTTATAAAAGCTAATTTTATTCTATAGATCAGAGGTTCTCAAAATGTTTTCGGCCATTGTTCCCTTGGCACCATAAACATATTTCTAGTTTTCTCCCCCCCCCCCACATGTATATATATTTTTCCATCACAAATCATGTAAAAAAGATAACAACACAATAATAAATGCTATGTTATAGTTATTATAAAAAACCAAATTCATACATTATTGAATTCAATAATAAATTAAGTAACTCGATCTATCAATTCTATCAATACAAACAATTTTAAAGAAGGATTGAGATTAGGCATTTAGCTATAGTAATTTACTGCTACATGGCTCATGTGTGCTTACTCTATGCTTATAGTACCTTACTGCTACATGGCTCAGGTGTGCCTACTCTATGCTTATAGTAATATACTGCTACATGTCTCAGTTGTGCATACTCATACTCTATGCTTATAGTAACTTACTGCTACATGACTCAATTGTGCCTACTATATATTTATTATTCTATGTTTATAGTAACTTACTTCTACATGGCTCAGTTGTACCTACGTTTTGCTTAGGATGGTTTTAGTCAAGTAAAGTGATTCCTTTTCTTCTATGTCTGGTTTAAGGTAACTAAATTAGAACACTCTTAAATCAATACTTTATGACATATGGCTTACATTTCTTTTTAAGACAGCTCTTCTTGACCACATTATACACTACACAATAATGCCATGACATTTTATCTAGAGCTAAACTTTTAAGTATGACTTCTTGAATCTTGGATTAATCTATAATTAGCCATCCACCAAAATAACCAATCGGATGTGAAAACACACGTTTGTTTCAATGGTAACAATATATCTTAGGCAGTAGCTTTAATAAGGGATGCGGACCGCACCGGAGGGCATCCTCAAAGGGGTGACAACATAATATGGAGAATTGCAAATTTGATAGTGTTCTGTCAAGTCTGTTTCAAAATAGAACTATGTTAATTAGATCAGCAGGGTGCCACACGATTACGATATCACAAGATAGGATTGGCACACGAACAAGGTGTCAAAAGACAGAGAAGGGTGTAAAACAGACATAGCAGTGTGTCAAAGGATAGAGCAGGGTATCAAATGATAGAGCAGGTTATCAAATGATAGAGCAGGGTATCAAATGATAGAGCAGGGTATCAAATGATAGAGCAGGGTATCAAATGATAGAGCAGGGTATCAAATGATAGAGCAGGGTATCAAATGATAGAGCAGGGTATCAAATGATAGAGCATGGTATCAAATGATAGAGCAGGGTATCAAATAATAGAGCAAAGTATCAAATGATAGAGCAAAGTATCAAATGATAGAGCAGGGTATCAAATGATAGAGCAGGGTATCAAATGATAGAGCAGGGTATCAAATGATAGAGCAGGGTATTAAATGATAGAGCAGGGTTTCATCTTAGAAGATTGCGACGAGAGAAGCATGTGTCATATCAGTTTGCAAACTGAAAAGTCTCTCACCAGAACAGCGTGTCACGTGAGACGGCAAGTCCGAAAAGGATGAGGATGGCACCATGCCTTGACCATACTGGGTAACTTCAACCCTCGCCCTTTGAAAGTCAATAAACTTAGCGATGAGTGGCATAATACCAAATAAAGATATCATATACTTTTTTTAAAAAAAACTATTCAACACCCTTAGCCTTGATGGTGAAGTTTTAGTTATTTATAAATAATCAAACTTGAGTGAAGTCGCACCTCTCTTCAGGGACGTCATTTGTGTAAGGCAGGGTGGGGGCATTAGCCCCCCACTGAATTTTCAGGTTTTATTTAAATTGCTATGTACTGGGGCGTCTCCAGTAAAAAACAACTTAACAATCCGACCAAGTTTTGGTCCCCCCCCCCCCCGAAAAAAAACCTGAAATGACGCCCCTGCCTCTCTCCCTCATAAAAATACTTTTATTTGACTCCTGCTTCTAAATCAAGACTAAGAATTTTCTCGAAAACAAAGAAATAATATTTTCCTGCATCATCACCAGAGTAAATTTACTTTCTTTAGTTATGAGTCCTGTCAACTGTCAGTTCCGTGAATCTGTATCAAGCAAAACAGGTCGGCGGCTCCTCTTTAAAGTGAATTCACTTCTTTTATAAAGAAGGTTTGCTGATTTCACCTAAGTTGATATTTTTTGTGTTTCATTATATTCTATTCATGTCTATTCATGACTCTTGATCAAGGCTGATAATGATCACATAATTATATATCACTTTTACACATTTTAATTTTATACAATTTCAATTTTTTTTATAAGCATCTGATATATATACACCACTGCCCCTTTAGGTAGTCTTACTGCCCCATTACATCTACTGAGGCTTTTAACCATCCCCCGGAACATTCAACCACCCCCCGGGGTTGTACCGCTTCTTTCAGAACCACTGTTAGTGTTATAGATGTATATTGATATCATCTATAGTACAATTTCGTCATTCACCACAACCAACACAATGAACTTGTACTATCATGGATGTTTTAAATAATAAAAATAAAAACGTTCGATCGTATAAGTATTTTTTTAAAGTACATATATATTTAATTGATGTGTATTAGGGATAAAAAAATTAAATATATATGTATATTCCAATGAATAAAATACTCCGTTTTAGATAAAGAAGACATATATTTATGAACTCACAGCTTAGTTAAATTTTTCTGTTAAGTTTATATAAATATAGATATATATCATACTAGCCAATATACACGGCGTTGCCCGGGGTTGCATTCGGAAAGACAAATTCGACAGCCTTTTAATTATCATTAAAATTAAGCACCACGTGAAAAAAACAAAACACTCCTATGGGGTCGTCCGTTAATTATCTCAACAATAATGGGGGGCGGGGGTGGTGGTTGTGTGGTTTGGAAATGTTTGACAATTGTTGACAAGAGGGAGGGGAGGTTAGATTAGTGGACGTCAACAGACATGTTTTCTCTATTAAATTTTTAATCTTAAAAATAGACTGGTTTTTTGGTTTTTACATTGATTCAACAAATTTAACGAGTGTACATTAAAAAAAAGTGATTTAATTTTTAGGCTTTTAACAGTGTAAGATTTATTTGATGTGTGTCTGTCAGTGCACTGCTGAGGGCTGGTCAAAATGTTAGCACACTTTGTTAGTGCTAGAGAAGTCAAAAGTTGGCCTCTATTCGCCTGTACATTCTGTTTGTCGCAAATGGCTAGGGTGCCATGTTTCCGATCGTGTTGCAGGCAGTGTTCTTTCAGAAATTTTTTCCCCCGGGGGGGGGGGGGCATTCACGATTTTCGGGGGGAGGGGGAGCAGTGCCAGCTGTCAGTGGCCAAAGGCGTAGCTAAGGGGTGGCAGATGGGACATACGTCCATCGATGCCAGACAAGCGGGGGGGGGGGGGGTGTGGGCTTAGATGGTATTAATTGTTGAAAATAATGGGTTTCAGAGTTGGAGGGCGCGTAAAAATGAATCTTGTCCCCTGACACCAAACTCTGTAGATACGCCCCTGCTAGTGTCGTCGAAATAAGGCGGATGGTGTGGTCCACCCAGGTGTCACTTTTTCTTTATGTGCAAATGTGGCATTTTCGGACAACTGCAGAGGATGTATCGTGAAAGGGGGGACGGAAATTTTTGGCCGCTCATGGCAGCACTAATAGTAGCTACGCTACTAGGAAGTGTACCTATCGATACCAAAATCAGCGATCGTTTTCATCGAGAAGTAGGGCTGAAATCGTGGGCACCGATAAATCTTGAGAGCTTGCTCCCCAGAAAATTTTTGATTATTTCAAAATCAAGAGGTGTATTTTTGAGTATACATGAATTCGATGTTACTATAATACCTTTTGAACGGAAGAACATTTTTAAGGTTTTTTGGGAGGCATTATTTAGTCCAGTGCCATATATAAACTGAATTCACTCCATTTGCCGTATGCCCCATGGTAATCATCAGGCACAAGCTTATAATCAACCCCATACTGTACCATTAATCAGCGTGAGCAAAGGGGTGCATAATTTAGGGTGCTAAAGACAGTCGTACAAACTCAAATTGCAGGGATGCATTATTTTGGCGCATACTTGAATTCGTTTTTTCTTTCAGACAATTTTGAAGTGGCATTTGGCATTTCAAATATTCGGGTGGAAAGTGCCATAATTATCCATAATAATGACGAAAGACATCTTAAATTTCGCACCAACAGGACGTAAACTATATTCATTCTAGTTGTGTCACCCTTGAGGGTAAGCTTTTGCCCTAGATTATTCTCGCCCCTTAAATCATTATAGTCCCCATAATTTTTATTAATTAATTCAAAATACAAGAATGCATTTTATCACACATTTGAAATTAGTAGTGCAATAGTCTACACTTAATTGGAGAGCAACGGAAAAGATCCTAGTTAAAAAATGTAGGTGTCACTTAACTTCAGAGCCATTGTGTGCGCCCAGCAACCACTACACCTGCAGGGGGCCTCGGATATTTTAGGGGCTTAAAGATGTGATGAGGATATTTTTATTAATTATCATCTTTCCATGCAGGTTTGGAATAAAAGGAAATTTCTTGACCTACTTGTGTTATACAAAAAAAAAAATAATTAAAAAAATAATTACATAACTAAAAATAGTTTTGTGGCTTGAATTTTTTATTCAAATTATTATTAGAGATAGCTACTCAATAAATAAATGAATTTTCAAAAAACAAAATTCTTAGCTTTCTACCGGATTCTCATCTAAAATAACATTAATAATATAAAAAAAAAATGAGTGCAATGCCAATGGATGGGGCACTTTGTTATTCTGACTTTAGAAAGAGAAAAGCAGCTGGGAAGTTAAACAGGTTGCACATGTTTATTACGTGACTAACTATTATAACATTTTTAGACCTTTATATGTATGTAAATGTATCTTAATACATTGTCATTAAAGTCTGTTCACTTGTCAGTTGCAAAAAAAAAAAAATAATAATAAAAAAAAATTGCGATATATGCGAACAACAGAAAGTAAGACTGGAACACTCAGTGCGATTTTTATAACAAAATACGATAACTTGATTAGCCTTAAATATTCGGATCATCAAATATATCAAGTCTAGCGATATTTTATAGATTACAATAATTGTAATCAGTTAAAGGCACCAGTTACTATGCTTTTTAAAACCGTTTTAAAATGACAATTTTGTCATTAATAATAAAAAAATTATATTTGTTTTATTATTTTACGCATTGAGCTCCGGCTGGGGTGGGGGGGGGGGGCAGTGCCCTCCTGGAGAGATATCTGAAAGAAACACTGTTGCTAATAATAACTATATTTTTAAAGCATGATGACATCATTAAATTTTTAATTAACATCATTCTCTACTGTAAAAGTCATGCTTTTATTTTAAAATATAATTTGCAAACATAAAAAGATTGCTCACGTTTAATACTAGGTGATAACTCTATTAAAATTATAGACCTTAAAATTGAAGCAACTGTAGTTTATTACAGTGTTACTAGAGAGTTTAAACTTGCGAGTGGCATAAATAATTAAACAAAAAATACAGATACATTTTTGAAACATTGCGATATTTATAATCGAATAATGGAAGCTTCTAAGAAGATTTGTCTTAAATATACGGATCATCAAATATATCGAGCGTAGCGATATTTCATAGATTCCACTAATTGTAATCGGTTAAAGACGCCAGATTGCATTCTTTTTAAACTGTTTAAAATGACAATTTAGTCGTTTTTAATAAAAAAAAATATAATCGTTTTATTGATTTTACCCATTTTGCTCCGGGGGGGGGGGGGTCACTTGAGTTTCCCCGGGGTACTGCCCCTCGGAGAGATGCCTGAAAGAAACCCTGGTTGCAGGTATGGAACAGTGACAAGGTTCAAGTGTCATGTGCAGTCAAGATAAATGATATTGATAGAGTAGGAATACGATATTTTCAGAATTAGGGGAAATTAAAGTGAGTAACAATAATAACATCGCTGCTTGAACGGATTTGCCAAAATCTGTAACATCTGCTGCTTGCATGACCTGGCACCGTCCTATCTCCAAGCGCTCATGACGCCTTACCTGGCTACTCTATGGGAAGATAATTGCGGCTAGAAACTACAATTGTCATCATCTTCTTCTTCTATATTTTGAGAGCCCACGATTGATCATTCTGGCTCCTATGTATCAGATAGGTTTGCGATGTAACTGTGCATAGTTTTGAAGGGGCTACTTCACTGGTTGCAAGGGCTAATACAACTGGGGATTGGAAGACCGGAGGCAATTGGCAATAGACCCAAATTTGTCAAGTGTAGTCGCCTCAACTGTTGCTTTTGGAATCTTGTACATTTATACTTCCACAAACAATGATATTTAGTATTTACCTTTAACAACCTTTGCATTGATTCTGCATTATAAAAATTAAATATATAAACCTTTTAACTTATTGATTTTGCAAGCTAAAGATACAATAAAATGTTTTTCCTACAATTTTGTGTTATTAAAATAGATCAGCACAAAGTAAAATGTATTTATATATTTATTTATATTACAATTAATTAATTTTTTTTTTTTGGGGGGAGGGGTATAAAAATAGGTAACTTGATTGATTGATTGATTGGAGTACTTGTATAGCGCATACTTCCGGTTAGATGGGATTCGTGTACATGTTTTTGTGATAAGGAATATTTCTTTGAAAATGACATTATTAGTCCACCAAATTCTCAACAAACTGTGATTTATAAACTAAAATGTTCCCATTGCTGGTCAAGGGATTAGCCAAAAGTGACTATTTTCAACATGTTTAGCTAATATGTGATTTCGGGGTTTGTACACTATGGGTTTGTACTGCATTGTTGATATTCGGCGCCATGTTTGTTACGACTTCCGGTCTTACTTTAAGCATAGCATTGCTCTATTCCTGCGTGTGCTCTCAGACTGATACACACCGGAATGACTTGTGGTATGTTCAGACTGATACACACCGGAGTGACTTGTGGTATGTTCAGACTGATACACACCGGAGTGACTTGTGGTATGTTCAGACTGATACACACCGGAGTGACTTGTGGTATGTTCAAATACCATATTACATTATATACCCTTGTGGCAACGGCTCTGGCAAATAAATTGTTCATCTGTGATGTCAAGAGACCAGAAATAGACGCTTTACATGATAATTTAGAATTCAGTAAGAAGACAGCTTTTCGCACAGCTGGTACTGCTCACTGTGTGTTTGTAGATATTTTACATATATCATGTCGATCTAGCTCTACTCAGAGGCCCTTAGGCCGTCAAAGACTGGTACTATTGTATCTGGCCTGCATCCTCCTGGCAAATTCGTACTCTCCTGGACCGAACGTCGCTAAGAGTGCTGGCTGTCCTCCCTTGCATACCCCCTCATGTTCCAAATCCCAGTCATCATGGATCTGCAGAACATGTGACCTTGCTGTACGGTGGGAGGACAGAGGAGTTGCCTAAGAATAATGTGGGCAATAGTTCCATGGTCAATGCCAAAGCATCGAGACAGCTTATTACAACCAGCATGCTGAAAATTCTGGCGTGCCATGGTATTGTACTTTGTGCGGCGGCCAGATAAGCCAGTATGTGCTTGATCTCAGTAGTGAAAGGGACAGACTCTACCTTCCCAGATTTCTCTCTGAATCCCACATGCTCCACACCAACGGACACTCGAAGTTTTCAGCCAAAACACTGTTCAAAATCCTATGCGCTGCAATCAGCAAGACAAATGGAAACACAGACCATTGCGCATATTGAACGTGAACTTTCAGTCTGGAAGCGGAAAGAGAGTCGAGATAGCCAACTTGATCAACAGCTTAAAATCTGACATCATACTGGGCAAAGAAACAGAACAGGACTGAATCCCTCCATAACCATTGCAGAGGTTTTACCGGATAATTACAAATTATTACGGCGAGACAGAAAATACAGAGGAGGAGGTGTACTTGTTACTGTCCATCACAACCTGGACGGTCACGCTGTTCCAGAACTAGATGTTGATGACTGCGAGATCCTGTGGGTGCAAGAGAAACTGAAGGGCAGACGCACACTTTACATTTGTGCATATTACAGACTCAACACAGCAGATGAACCAAGCCTGAGGAGGCTCGAGGTATCGCTTCAGAGAGAGCACAGTCGAAGAACGCTGTACTCCTTATAGGGGGGGGGGGGATTTAACTTTCCTGGTTGGAACTGGCCGATTCCTGCATTGGAGCCCAAGTCCCCATACCGTGTCCTACACTCTGACTTCATGAAGACGATTAACAACCATGGTCTGGAACAGCTGGTTAAAGAACCCACGAGGGGGGTAAACACTCTTGACCTACTCCTCACCAACTGTCCACATCTCATCCCAAAAGTTGAGGCTATCCCGGGGATATCAGACCATTGCATACAATATTGTGAATTTCAGGTCATCACACTAAAAAAGAAGCAGGTCATACGAGAAATCCCAATTTATGCTAAGGCAGACTGGGATAGCCTGAGAAGTTCAACGACAGAGCTGAGCTCAAACATGCAGGACTTTCAGGGTACAGCGAAACAGAAGAGCTGTAGGTGAAGTTTAAGACAACAATGACTGATACAGTGAAGAAATATATACCACACAAGACCACCAAACCTAAGATAAATCAGCCATGGGTCACGGCTGAAATTCGTAGGCTTATCCACAGGAGAGACCGCCAATACAAGCGATTGAAGAAAATGGCTCCGTTGAACTGAGAGAGGAGTTACTGAGGCTCCACCGAACCATCCAACGATTACTGCTCAGATCGTACTGGCACTATCTGAACGGTATCTTTTCAGAGGAAGACACTCCGACCAAGGGTGTCTAGAACAAGCGCTTCTGGAGCTATGTGAAGCATCAAAAGTCCTCAAACGCTGGAGTTTTCCCCTGAGATGGGATGACCATCTGACCCAAAAGCACATGCTGACATACTCAATCAACAGTTCGAGTCGGTCTTTGGTGATGGTAGAGAATACTCTGAAGACCAACATGATGAACAGAGCCGACCCCGTCGTGGAAGATATCCAGATTTCAGGGCAAGGTGTGCTTGCTCTCATCAAAAACCATTGACCCTTAAAAAGCATGTGGTTCTGACAGCATCAAACCACGAGTGCTCAAAGAATTAGCCAAAGAAATCGCTCCTACACTGACAATCCTCTTCCAATCGTCGCTGTGCACAGGCAATGTTCCAGCAGACTGGAGAACAGCGCATGTCATTCCAATCTACAAGAAAGGGAAGCATTCCGACCCTTCCAACTGTCATCCGATATCCCTCACCAGCGTAGTATGCACACTGTTGGAGCACATAATCGTAAGCGCAGTCATTAAGAATCTTGAAAGCCAAAATATACTCAATGACTGTCAACATGGCTTACGAGTCAATAGATTATGTGAGACCCAGCTCCTTGAATTTGTAGAAGACTTGATGACCAATCTGGAGAACAGCAAGCAAACAGACGTGCTGTTGATGGACTTCTCAAAGACATTTGACCGTGTCAATCATGGTTGGCTTTTATACAAACTTCAGATATATGGGATCCAAGGCACTACTAAAACACGGATCTCTAGCTTTCTCAGCAACCGATGCCAAGCAGTAGTGGTGGACGGTACAAGCTCCTCCTTTGTCGGTGTTAAGTCAGGGATCCCCCAAGGCTCGGTGCAAGGCCCTTGTTTGTTCCTACCATACTATACCAGAGAAACTGATAACCCAAGCAAGACTATTCAGTACGTCATGTTCTTTGGACCTCATCCCCACCCCCCTGTTGGTTGAGTCATTAGATCATTTTCTCCCAACGATAACACGCATAATCAATGAAAGCTTGTTTTCTGGCACTGTTCCATCTATTTGTAAGTCAGCTATCATCAAACCTTTGCTTAAGAAACCTGGTCTGGATGAAAATAATTTAAAAAACTACAGACCTGTATCTAACTTATCATTTTTATCTAAAGTCATTGAAAAGCTAGTTCTGAAACAGCTTTTTGCTTACTTAAACGACCACTCTCTTCTCAGTCCTAATCAGTCAGCCTATAGACCTTTCCACAGCACAGAGACAGCTCTCTTGAGAGTCACCAATGACCTCTTGCTCGCATTGGACAGCGGTAATGTCTCCATCCTGATCCACTTAGATCTCAGTGCGGCCTTTGACACTGTCGACCATGGAACCCTTTACAAAACCCTTGAAAATTATTTTGGCATTTCTGGTTCTGTTTTGTCTTGGTTTAGGTCGTTCCTCTCAAATAGAACGCAGGCGGTCTCTATCGATGACTGTCTCTCCGGCAGTGCTGATTTGGTGTACGGAGTGCCACAGGGGTCAGTTTTGAGCCCGGTTCTATTCACATTGTACACCAGGCCACTGCTCCTCTTGCTTGGGAGGCATGCTGTTGAGAGCCAGTCATTCGCAGATGACACGCAGCTATACAAGCATACCCATCCCTCTCTTGTGGATTCCGCTGTCCAGACTTTGCAGGAGTGCATTGGTGATGTTAAGTCTTGGATGACACACAGCAAGTTGAAGCTGAACGATGACAAAACGGAAGCACTCCTCATTCACAATCACAAATCATCATCTACCTCAACTCTCCCCAACTCATTTCAAGTAGGTAACGTCGACATACAGTTTACATGCTCTGCTAGGAATCTTGGTTATATTCTTTGTAACAACATGTCTCTTGATAAACATATCTCTCACACTTGTCGTTCTGCATACACCGCTATCCGTCAGATCAGCTCCATCCGTCACTACCTCACAGTTAGGGCAACAAAAACACTAGTCTGTGCTCTTGTTCTCTCTCGTCTTGACTATTGCAACTCTCTTCTGTCAGGTTCACCAAAACACTTCATAGAAAAACTACAAAAGATTCAAAATTCAGCTGCTAGGCTAGTTCTAAAGGCAAAAAAACGTGATCATGTCACTCCACTACTCCACTCACTGCATTGGCTTCCTATACAGGCACGCATTGATTACAAGCTGTCTGTTCTCTGTCATAACTTTTTCTCCGAGTCCTGCCCTTCCTATCTAACCGAACTTCTTTCTGTCTATTCACCCCTTCGACAGCTTCGCTCCTCCACAGACACGCGTGTTCTGTCCGTTGCTAAGACACGTACTAAAACATATGGTGAACGATCTTTCTCTTTCTGCGCCCCCAAACAATGGAATTCTCTGCCACTTCACATCCGTAATATACCAACCACACAGGCCTTCAAAACTGCACTCAAAACACATCTCTTTAAACTATATTACCCCGACTGATTCCCCACATCTGACCGATAAACGATTCTGCTAGCTGCCGTCCATGGTATGTCATGTAAAAGTTCTGGTGTGGGTGGGGTGAATATGAATTTGTTTTTGTTTTGTCACTATACAGCTGTTTTTTGTATCACATAAATGCATTTTATTTTATTGTCACGATTATGTTTCCTTTGCTAATATTTTTATGTACAGCGCGGTGAGCCTAGCCCTAGGCTGGGGTACCGCGCTATATAAGACAACATATAATAATAATAATGACACGGCGTTGTACAGGTCGATCTCAATCGGTTAGCTGAGTCGGAGATGAGCTGGGACATGGAATTTCATCCTGCCAAGTTCCAGACACTGTCAGTCTCTAGAAGTTGTACTCCTCTACACTACCATTACGAACTGCATGACCATATACTTGAGCCAGTTTCCTCCGTACGATACCTGGGTGTTACCATTCAAGAGAGGTCCGCTGGGACGAGCATATTAACAATGTGTGCAACCAGACAAACAAGACCCTGGGCTCTTAAGGCGTAATCTAAAGATCAGCAACTCCAGTGCGAAAGAAAGAGCCTATATGTGTATTAAAATAATGGAGCAAATTGTTATGGAATGGTTGGGCGAATACACATTTGTTTTGTTTTTTAATTAATTTAAGTTAATTTTTAAGTTCATGATTATGTTTGTTAAATTGTTTGTACAGCGTGGTGAGTCCAGCCCTAGGCTAGGGTACCACGCTATAGAAAACTACCAATAATAATGATAATAATTACCGAACTAGTTTTTCCGTTAATGATTATAATTAAGAGGGGTGCCAAAGTTAAGCTTTCACAGGCCGCCAGCAACCGTCAGTGGAACATTGTCCTTGTTTAATACGTGCAACCTGATCTCAATATACCACCCTAGTCATATGGCACAAACAGAATCTACAGGTGAAGGGAGGCCACTTTTTGACTTCTCATGCATTAAAACAGTGTGCTAAAAATCTGATCAGCCATTTGCAGTACATAGACAGACAAACGTTGCATAAACCTTATATTATTAATAATTATAAAAAATTCTTTGATTATTTGCACCCATTGGTATTAGCTATAAAAAAATAAATTTAAGTAGTAACCTGTCAATTTTTTAGATGCCACCATAATGTAATATTAGACATTGCAGTTACTGTTTACTGCATGGGAGTAATACACCTGATATATATATATATATATATATATATATATATATATATATATATATATATATATATATATTTATATTTATTATGTTAATATTATGTTAATATTATGTAAATTTAATTTAAACATATGTGATGATTTTGTTGTTGTACTGATGACATCATTTGCCGTAACTTTTAAATTTGTATTTCGTGTAGGCATAATTAATTAAAGCATATAAAGGTGAACATTTGTTTTAATGACACAAATTGTCTCTCATTAAACGATCTAAAAGCTTTATCGCAGTCCAACACTTTTACTTTTACAATTTTTACTATTAAAATTTTGAAACAGAAAATAGGGTTGTTGATGTCAATTAATCCTAACCTCCCCCTTCCACTAATCAACAATGTTCACAATTATTAAGATTGATATAAGAGAGTTAAACACAAGCTGATTGGGAAGTTCCTACCTGACTGATTTCATTTGGCGCTTAATTTCTTGTCTTTGCTAGTCTTAGTGGGGCATATAGACTTTATTAGTGGGGCATATAGACTTTATTAGTGGGGCATATAGACTTTATTAGTGGGGCATATAGACTTTATTAGTGGGGCATATAGATTTTATTAGTGGGGCATATAGACTTATTAGTGGGGCATATAGACTTTATTAGTGGGGCATATAGACTTTATTAGTGGGGCATATAGACTTTATTAGTGGGGCATATAGACTTTATTAGTGGGGCATATAGACTTTATTAGTGGGGCATATAGACTTTATTAGTGGGGCATATAGACTTTATTAGTGGGGCATATATACTTTATTAGTGGGGCATATAGACTTTATTAGTGGGGCATATAGACTTTATTAGTGGGGCATATAGACTTTATTAGTGGGGCATATAGACTTTATTAGTGGGGCATATAGACTTTATTAGTGGGACTTATAGATTTTATTAGTGGGGCATATCGATTTTATTAGTGGGGCATATAGACTTTATTAGTGGAGCATATAGACTTATTAGTGGGGCATATAGACTTATTAGTGGGGCATATAGACTTTATTAGTGGGGCATATAGACTTTATTAGTGGGGCATATAGACTTTATTAGTGGGACTTATAGACTTTATTAGTGGGGCATATAGACTTTATTAGTGGGGCATATAGACTTTATTAGTGGGCATATAGACTTTATTAGTGGGGCATATAGACTTTATTAGTGGGGCATATAGACTTTATTAGTGGGACTTATAGATTTTATTAGTGGGGCTTATAGATTTTATTAGTGGGGCATATAGACTTTAATAGTAAGGCATATAGACTTTATTAGTGGGGCATATAGACTTATTAGTGGGGCATATAGACTTATTAGTGGGGCATATAGACTTTATTAGTGGGGCATATAGACTTTATTAGTGGGGCATATAGACTTTATTAGTGGGGCATATAGACTATATTAGTGGGACTTATAGACTTTATTTGTGGGGCATATAGATTTTATTATTGGGGCATATAGACTTTATTAGTGGGGCATATAGATTTTATTAGTGGGGCATATATATTTTATTAGTGGGGCATATATATTTTATTAGTGGGGCATATAGATTTTATTAGTGGGGCATATAGACTTTAATAGTGGTCATATAGACTTTATTAGTGGGGCATATAGATTTTATTAGTGGGGCATATAGTCTTTATTAGTGGGACATATAGACTTGATTAGTGGGGCATATAGACTTTATTAGTGGGGCATATAGACTTTATTATTGGGGCATATAGACTTTATTAGTGGGGCATATAGACTTTATTAGTGGGACTTATAGATTTTATTAGTGGAGCATATAGACTTTATTAGTGGGACTTATAGATTTTATTAGTGGGGCATATATACTTTATTAGTGTGACTTATAGATTTTATTAGTGGGGCATATAGATTTTATTAGTGGGGCATATAGATTTTATTAGTGGGGCATATAGATTTATTAGTGGGGCTTATAGATTTTATTAGTGGGTCATATAGATTTCATTAGTGGGTATATAGATTTTATTAGTGGGGCATATATATTTTATTAGTGGGGCATATATATTTTATTAGTGGGACTTACAGATTTTATTAGTTGGACTTATAGATTTTATTAGTGGGGCATATGGACTTTATTAGTGGGGCACATATATTTTATTAGTGGGGCATATAGATTTTATTAGAGGGGCATATATTTTTTATTAGTGGGGCATATAGATTTTATTAGTGGGGCATATAGATTTTATTAGTGGGGCATATAGATTTTATTAGTGGGGCATATAGACTTTATTAGTGGGACTTATAGATTTTATTAGTGAGGCATATAGACTTTATTAGTGGGACTTATAGATTTTATTAGTGGGGCATATAGATTTTATTAGTGGGGCATATAGATTTTATTAGTGGGGCATATATATTTATTAGTGGGGCATATATATTTTATTAGTGGGACTTACAGATTTTATTAGTTGGACTTATAGATTTTATTAGTGGGGCATATGGACTTTATTAGTGGGGCACATGGATTTTATTAGTGGGGCACATATATTTTATTAGTGGGGCATATAGATTTTATTAGAGGGGCATATATTTTTTTTATTAGTGGGGCATATAGATTTTATTAGTGGGGCATATAGATTTTATTAGTGGGGCATATAGATTTTTATTAGTGGGGCATATTGATTTTATTAGTGGGCATATAGATTTTATAAGTGGGGCATACAGATTTTATTAGTGGGACTTATAGATGTTATTAGTGGGGCATATATATTTTATTAGTGGGGCATATAGATTTTATTAGTGGGGCATATATATTTTATTAGTGGAGCATTTAGATTTCATTAGTGGGGCGTACATATTTTATTAGTGGGGTGTATAGATTTTATTAGTGGGACTTACAGATTTTATTAGTTGGACTTATAGATTTTATTATTGGGGCATATAGACTTTATTAGTGGGGCATATATATTTTATTAGTGGGGCATATAGATTTTATTAGTGGGGCATATATATTTTATTAGTGGGGCGTATAGATTTTATTAGTGGGGCATATAGATTTTATTAGTGGAGCATTTAGATTTCATTAGTGGGGCGTACAGATTTTATTAGTGGAGCATTTAGATTTTTTTAGTGAGGCATATAGATTTTAATTTTTTTATTGATTTAAAAATTGCAAGTACCTTAAAAAAAATAATGGAGTTAAGAGTGTGCTATCTCCAGGCTTTTGTGATCAGCATTATTGCAATTATCTTGACTTTACTGCAAGTGTTTGCTGAGGGTAATCATTCTTAGTCCTATTACATTATAATCCCATTTTAGACACAAACACTAAACCTAAACAATTCAATCTTTAAAACCTTGATATAATTTACATTGAAACAGTAACTAAAACACATGAACTTGTATGGGATTCATTACCATTCCAGACATCATTAGAAGGACAAATATTGCTCATATGCGTAAAAAGAGAATTGATTAATTAAAAATAATTAATGATATCTGGCCTAAGTAATTTAGCATTTGATATTTTTAAGTACCCAGTGTACGCATTTATTTTATTTAGTTTACTGATTTTATTTTATTTTGAATTTTGTGTCCATGGTTTCTTTTATTTGTAATGTAAAATTATTATTAAAGCTCAATATATATTGTTATATCGACACAGATTGTTCGTGTCTATTTAATCTTCTTTTAACTTTTATGTTGCATACAGGATTTATTTTATTTTGTGTTCTGGGTTCAATATTCTAGAGGTTGCTTTTTTGTAAACAACTAAAATAAATATTCTTGACTAGGCAAATCTTTAATGTAAACTCAATTGATGAAACCATTGAACTGTTGAATTTATGAAATTATTTGGGAAAAAAGGCAACAATTTATGTTATAGAAAACATTTATTGGATTTTTAGTTTTGTTTCAAAAAGTATAAAATCAATACTAGAACAATTGTCACGCTGACCCCTCACTTTTAACATTAAAATGATAGTGTGATGGTTTTTACATATTTTAAAACAAAAATTGCCCTTGAATCATACATTTCATATATAAATTTGTCACACTTATCAGCATTTGCATCTAAGGAAAACTATTCCCATTTACATGTCTCTACCATTTAAAGGTTTAGCAAATGTTCAAGTTCACTGATAGATTTTAAGGTGCGGTGATGTATATCCCTGTTCACCATGAGACTTGTAGTTACAGTTTAGTGTTAGATATCTAAGTGAGAGAATACAATGTATCCCAGTAAAACAGACATGTCATAAGACATTAACAAGTCTGTGTCATCTGTAACTGGTAATATAGACCACGTTTGGCCATTAGTTTCCTGTGCGTTCCAATTTCATGGATGACACCTTTCTTTAACACGGCAATAGTGTCAGCAGATTTGATTGTACTTAATCTGTGAGCTATAATGATACAGGTGCGGCCTTTTCTTGCCTTGTCCAAAGCCTCTTGTACTGCCTGATATGTAATTGTAGATAACAAAAATACTAAAATGATATTTACCAATTAAAAATAGATTCATGTATGATAAAACAGCTATTTTTTCTACTTCTACTGAGGATATAAGTAAATACTTCAAAATTTGAAATAATTGTTCTTGCATTAAAGAACGTTTTATCGTTTTATAATTAATTTAAAAAATGTTTCCTCAAGATATAAAGATTTATAAAGATGTTCCAAAACAAAATCAAGGCATAAATAACATAATTAGAACACATTTGTTTTGTATTAAAAAATAAAGCATCTGTCCACTTACTCCATTATTATAATACACAGGAAAATGACAACAACAAAAATATTGCTTTCTATGAGATTGAGAAAATTTTCAACAAAACTTTAAAAAATCACAAGTTATATTTTTAAAAATAAAATTTAGTTTTTTTACCTTTTCACTCTCAGTGTCCAGTGCTGATGTTGCCTCATCCAGTAATAATATTTTTGGGTTTCTAACAAGTGCCCTTGCTATTGCTATTCTCTGTTTCTGGCCACCACTAAGTTGTGTCCCCTTGCTTCCAACATTTGTTTCATACCTCTGAAATGTTTAAATGTATAGATTGTACCATCTTGATGATTGTACCATCTTGGGGATTGTACCATCTTGATACTTTTACCATTTCTATAAATGTACCATCTTGATGATTGTACCATCTCAAATATTATACATCTCAATGATTTTACCATCTTGATAAATATACCAACTCAATAAATGAATCATCCCAATGATTGTACCATCTTGATGACTGTACATTATGATAATTGTACCATCTCAATGAATGCACTATCTCTACAATTGCACCAGCTTGGTGAATGTACCACATCAGTGATTGTAACACATTGGTGATTGTAACACATTGGTGATTGTAACACATTAGTGATTGTAACACATTGTGATTGTACTACCATGGTGATTGTAACACCTATGTGATTGCACCACATTTTTGATTTTACCACATTATTGATTTACAACCCATGTAATTGTACCACACTGGTGATTTTACCTCATATGTGATTGAACTATCTTGGGGATTGTGCAACATTAGTGATTGTACTTCCTTGGAGATTGTACCACCTATGTGATTGTACCACACTGATGATTGTGCCCCATTGGTGATTTTACTACATTGGTGATTGTACCATCTCAATGATTTCACTATATAAATGATTGTGAAATGTTAATAAATATACTATTTCATGTAATGTAACATAGGAGATGGCATCAGTGGGCCATTGATGCGAGCTCTTAATGCCCCCCCCCCGGCACACCTCCATACGGGGCAGACACCAGGTTTCCCCGACAACATACTGTGCGTCGGCACGCCGGGAACCTCGCCCCTGGCCTGGGGGACGTCCGGTCGGCCGAGAACACTGCATTTAAAGCGTTCCCAGTCCACTCTCCCTAGGGTCAGGGCAGGTTTGCTTCCACTCCGGAGGGAAGGTGTTGCGTTACCACCCCCCACCGCCCAGGGAGTCTTTCAGTTGGGATGGAAAGCTGGAACAAAACGGTTGCCTAGGAGCGGCTTTCTCACGTGGACCCCATGTGGACGCCTCCGATTTTCATCGGTGGCGCATTCCTAGTGGAACCGGTATCTCATGTAATAGAATGGTTGGTTTCTTTTTTAAACAGTTAATAATCAAAAGGATTTGATGAAAATGAAAAAATTATCATTAATTAAAATTTTAATTTTTAAATGAAAAAAAAAGAGTTTGCAAATATTTTAACAACGTCCCTGCAAGGATAAATCCAGACTTACACATGGCAAGGCTTCTATAAAATTGTGTATGTTGGCAGCACGAGCTGCTTGTATAATCTCCTCCATATTAACATTTCTAGAGTTGTCACCATAAGCAATATTCTCAGAGACACTTCTGTCAAACAGAACTGGTTCTTGGGATACAAGGCCAATTTGAAGACGTAACCAAGGAATGTTCAAATCCTTGATGTCATATTTCTCATCTAACAGCTGTTGATAATTAGCTTACAAAATTTGCATTTGAAGAATATTAATTGGTGTAAGAACAAAATCAATATAAATCACAATTACGCCAATATATAAAAACATCTCACAAAGTAATGCAGTTATTCTAACATTAAAAATTAGAAAATTTTGTTAAATAATTCAATTTAGAGCAATAGAGCCCAGATACTTGTACAATAATTTAAGTGATGATAAAGCATTTTATGAAAAGAAGTCACACAGGTAAACTTACAATATTCCCTTGTTGACAATCATAAAATCTCTCCAAGAGTTGCATTGTTGTACTTTTTCCACAGCCGCTCTCACCAACCAAAGCCAATGTTTTCCCTGGGCTAACTTGAAGGTCAAGGCCATTTAGGACTGATTGTTCTGGCCGCAAAGGATAGTGAAAGTGGACGCCCGAAAATTGCACAGAACTTTTAAATTCTTCCTAGGAGAGACAAGTAAATAATGTATGTAAAGAATGAAAGGTTAATGTCATACACATTGGATTACTTGGCATTAAATATTAAAATAATTTAAAGCCTAAGTCATTCAATTTCCCTGTCAGATTTACCTCATCTATAGTTAAGGTACCACCTCTACATTCCTCAATGGTAGGAGCCTCATCTATTAAAGTGAAGATTTTTTCTGCTGAAGAATTTGCAGCTGTAGTATCTGGCAGAAGTATGAGTCCTTGGAATAGTGAGGTAGAGCTGATAGACATGCAGGTCAATGTTCTAAAATAAAAAAAATAGAACATTCTCATAAATAATGTAAATATTGTGGAATGTTAATTTGTTTGCAACCAAATGTTTGCATTTACGAAATGTGATAAGGACATTTGATGGCCAGCCTAAAAATATGTAATAAAAGGTAATGCTTAGCATAAAGTATCTATCTGCTTGTTTTCTCTCTCTCTCTATGTTTAGAAAGCTGAAAGGCTTTTATTTCAAACTATAGAAATGTTTGATTTAATTTATATATTATACCTTAACATGTTATAAAACTCCAGTTCTTGTGATTCTACTAAGGTTCCTCCAACAATAAAACCAACACATTTCACAAAGTAAGGAATGGATGTAAAAAACCCATAGCAGATTCCAGCACGGAGAAGGTAGCTATGCATACTGTGAGTAGATTTCTCCAGGCTTCTTGCATATTGTTCATAAAACTTATCTTCTATTGTCAATGAGGCAACAGACCGGATATTGCTGATACTCTGTAGAGCAACCTAGTAAAGTTCATTAAAAATAATGGAACAATTTAAGACCATTAATTGAATCTGAAAATGCACATTTCAATAGGAAAAATACAGTGATTTCAATTTGACACTGATTTTTATAGAATACAGCAAATAAATAAAATATATTTATGTAGAGGGAGATATTTCTGTGTGTATATACATATATTATCATGTGAATTTCACTTGTTTATATACATGCCCATGCATCTTTTAAAAATAATCTTCTCAAACAAAAGACAAAGATAATAGATTTTCTCTGAAACAGTTCTAATAATCATGTTACTTAAGAAGTAATATATGAATTGTTACAAAAGCAATATTTTTAATAAGATTTTACTAACTCAATGTTTTATCATATATCAAATCATATCATATCATAATCATATCATATAATATCATATATATATATAAAAGTGAAAATTTTTGGGTTTGTTCCACAAAGGCTTTTACACGGATTGATGGATCTTGACCAAACTTGGCATATATATCCATCATTATCCAGAAGGAACTCTTAAGGGGTTGAGAACTTTTAATAACATTTTGTGTGATGCCGGGGGCCCCGAATTCGTTTTTTTCTTATATGAGCTATATAAAAAATGTTCAAACAAATACTCCTACGTGAATGGATGGATATCGATAAAACTTAGTACACGTACACTTGATTATCCACATTCAAATACCGAAGGGTACTGAACTCATAATATCCATTCTCCTGGGGCCGGGGGCCCTATTTCATTTTTCCTTATATGAGCTATATAAATAGCGATAAGCTTAATACTCCTATATGTATGGATGTGTCTTGACCAAACTTAGTACACATACACTTGATTATCCATACTCAAATACAAAAGGGTACTGAACTCATAATATCCATTCATCTGGGGCCGGGGGCCCCATTTCATTTTTCCTTATATAAGCTATATAAATAGCGATAGGATTAGACAACACTATAGTTTCTATGTCAATTGATGGATATAGGCTTAGTGTGGCTGCAATACACTTCACTGTCCGTACAGAAATATCGGTGGATGTAAAACTAATAATATCCAATCTAGAATTTTCCAGAAAGTTCGATATTCTTAAAATGCTATATATATGGCATTATTCAATAGATTTTATCGGGAAATGGGATAACATTAGAAAGCAGGGTTCCTAGACGGAACGGGATCCTACAGAGAACAGTATCCTAACGTATCTGTAGGCCACCGGGATCAGGGTCCTAATGCAATCCCGGGCCACGCCGGGTATATCGGCTAGTATATATATAAAAGTGACAATTTGTGGGTTTGTTCCACAAAGGCTTTTACACGGATTGATGGATCTTGATCAAACTTGGCACATGTATCCATCATTATCCAGAAGGAACTCTTAAGGGGTTGAAAACTTTCAACAACATTTCGTGTGGGGCTGGGGGCCCCGAATTCGTTTTTTTCTTATATGACTTATATAAAAAATGTTCAAACAAATACTCCTGCGTGAATGGATGGATATCGATAAAACTTAGTACACTTACACTTGATTATCCATATTCAAGTACCGAAGGGTACTGAACTCATAATATCCATTCCTCTGGGTCCGGGGGCCCAATTTCATTTTTCCTTATATAAGCTATATAAATATTTATAGGCTTAGACAACACTGTAGGTTCTATATGAATTGATGGATATAGGCCAAGCGTGGTAGCAATGCACTGTCCGTACTGAAACATCGATGGATTTAAAACTAATAATATCCAATCTAGAATTTTCTATAAAGAAAGTTCGATAACTTTAAAACGCTATATTTATGGAATTATTCAATAGATTTTAATGCGACAAATTTAAAATTTTAACTTCATAACTTACCTGAATGATTTTTATAGGGCCCCTTTTCAGGCAAAACTAATTCAGTAAAATTATGCAATGGGCCCCCGGGGCCCCCTCTTTTAGCCTTAATGTATTATAGCTATAACAATGCATTTAGTTGTATAATGTTTCGTATTCGAAGAATAATTATTACTAATAAAAGACTGTTTTTACACAGTTCGCGGAGGATAAAACATTTAATCTAGAATGTTCCAGAATGTTCTATAGTTCAATAGGCTTAGATAACACTTTAGTTTTTTTTGTGAATTGATGGATATAGGCCTAACGTGGTAGCAATACACTGCACTGTTCGTTTTTAGATATCGGTGTATTTAAAACGAAGAATATCCAATCTAGAATTTTCCAGAAAGTTCGATATCTTTAAAAAGCTAAATCTATGTCACGACCAAATAAGGAAATGGGATAACATTGTAAAGGAGGATCCCTAGATGAAATGGGATCCCAAAGAGAACAGTAACCTAACGGGATCTGTAGGCCACCGGGATCGGGGTCCTAATACAATCCCGGGCCACGCCGGGTATATCGGCTAGTATATATATAAAAGTGAAAATTTGTCTGTTTGTAGGTTTGTTCCACAAAGGCTTTTACATGGATTGATGGATCTTGACCAAACTTGGCACATATATCCATCATATCCAGAAGGAACTCTTAAGGGGTTGAGAACTTTTAATAACATTTCTTGTGGGGCCGGGGGCCCCGAATTCGTTTTTTTCTTATATGAGCTATATAAATATAAATAGGTTTAATACTCCTACACTAATGGATGGATCTTGACTGGACTTAGTTCACATATGCTTGATTATCCATACTCAAATACTAAAGGGTAACGAACTCATAATATCCATTCCTGGGGGGCCGGGGGCCCCATTTCATTTTTCCTTATATAAGCTATATAAATATTAATAGGCTTTGAAAACACTTTAGGTTCTATGTGATTTGATGGATATAGGCCTAGGGTGGTAGCAATGCACTTCACTGTCCGTACTGAAAAAACCAGGGGATTTAAAACAATTCCTATCCATTCTAGAATTTTCCAGAAAATTTGATAACTTTAAAGCGTTATATCTATGGCATTATTCAATAGATTTTAATGGGACAAATTTAAAATTTTAACTTCATAACTTACCCGAATCATTTTTAGAGGGCCCCATCTCAGGCAAAAATAATTTTGTACAATTATGGAATGGGCCCCCGGGGCCCCTCTTTTAACTTAAATTTACTATAGTTATAGAAATGCATTTAGTTGTATAATTTTTCAAGTTTAAAAAATAATTACTTAAACAAGACCGTTTTTACACTGTTCTAGGAGGATAATACATTTAATCTAGAATGTTCCAGAAAGTTCCATAACTTTAAACGCTATATCTATGTCACGATCAAATCGGGAAATGGGATAACATTGGAAAGAGGAACCCTAGATGGAACGGGATCCCACAGAGAACAGTATACTAACGGGATCTGAAGGCCACCGGGATCGGGGTCCTAATGCAATCCCGGGCCACGCCGGGTATATCGGCTAGTCATATCATATCATATATATATATAAAAGTGAAAATTTGTTTGTTTGTCTGTTCCACAAAGGCTTTTACACGGATTGATGGATCTTGACCAAACTTGGCACATATATCCATCGTTATCCAGAAGGAACTCTTACGGGGTCGAGAACTTTTAATAACATTTCGTGTGGGGCCGGGGGCCCCGAATTCGTTTTTTTCTTATATGAGCTATATAAATATCAATAGGCTTAATACTCCTACATGAATGGATGGATCTTGACCAAACTTAGTACACATTTACTTGATTATCCATACTCAAATACTAAAGGGTACTGAACTCATAATATCCATTCCTCTGGGGCCTGGGGCCCCATTTCATTTTTCCTTATATAAGCTATATAAATATCAATAGATATAATTCTCCTATATGAATAGATGGATCTTGACTAAACTTAGTACAAGTACACTTGATTATCCATATTTATGTACCGAAGGGTACTGAACTCATAATATCCATTCCTCTGGGGCCGGGGGCCCCGTTTCATTTTTTCTTATATGAGCTATATAAATATCAATAGGCTTAGACAACACTATAGTTTCTATGTGAGTTGATGGATATAGTCCAAGCGTGGTAGCAATACACTTCACTGTCCGTACTGAAATATTGTTGAATGTAAAACTAATAATATCCAATCTAGAATTTTCCAGAAAGTTCGATAACTTTAAAACGCTATATCTATGGCATTATTCAATAGATTTTATTGGGACAAATTAAAAGATTTAGCGTCATAACTTAGCTGAATGATTTTTATTGGGCCCCATCTGTTATAATGTTTGGTACAATTATGGAATGGGCCCCGGGGCCCCCCTCTTTTAACATATATGTACTATAGTTATAGAAATGCATTTAGTTGAATAACTTTTCGTATTCGAAGAATAATTACTCAGAAAAGACAGTTTTTATACAGTTCGAGGAGGATAATACATTTAATCTAGAATGTTCCAGAAAGTTCTATAGGTCAATAGACTTAAATCTCCTAGAATAATGGATGGATCTTGACGAAATTTGGCACATATATCCATCATTATCCGGAAAGATCTATTAAAGGGTTATGGACTTTTTATGACATTCGGTTTGGGGCCGGGGGCCCAAAATGTAGTTTTTTCCTATATAAGCTATATAAATAAAATGACCAACAAATACTCCTACATGAATAGATAGATCTTAAACAAACTTAGTACACATACACTTTATTATCCATATGCAAATACCGAAGTGTACTGAACTTATAATATCCATTTCTCTGGGGCCGGTGGCCCCATTTAATTTTTCCTTATATAAGCTATGTATAAATATCAATAGGCTTAGACCGGTAACCCACCGGTATCGGGATGCGACAGCTATCGTTATGCCACTGGCATCGAGATACCACCGGGATCGGAATACCGACGGGATTGGGATCATACCGGAATTGGTATCCAGAGGGATCAAAATCCCACCGGGAAACGGTATACTAACGGGAGCGGGATAGGGAGCCCACCGGGATCGGAATAATTATAAGGCTGAAGACTGTTGAAGTTCCTTCGTTCCGAATGCTATCCCGGCAAATTTGCCGGGTATATCCGCTAGTATATATATAAAAGTGAAAATTTGTTTGTGGGTTTGTCTGTTCCACAAAGGCTTTTAAACGGATTGATGGATCTTGACCAAACTTGGCAGATATATCCATCGCTATCCAGAAGGAACTCTTAAGGGGTTGAGAACTTTTAATAACATTTCGTGTGGGGCCGGGGGCCCCGAATTCGTTTTTTTCTAATATGAGCTATATAAAAAAATTACAAACAAATACTCCTATGTGAATGGATGGATATCGATCAAACTTAGTACACGTACACTTGATTATCCATATTCAAATATCGAAGGGTACTGAACTCATAATATCCATTCTTCTGGGGCCGGGGGCCCAATTTCATTTTTCCTTATATGAGCTATATAAATAGCGATAGACTTAATACTTACTACATGAGTTCATGGATCTTGACCGAACTTAGTTCACATACACTTGATTATCCATACTCAAATACTAAAGGGTACCGAACTCATAATATCCATTCCTGGGGGGCCGGGGGCCCCATTTCATTTTTCCTTATATAAGCTATATAAATATTAATAGGCTCTGAAAACACTTTAGGTTCTATGTGATTTGATGGATATAGGCCTAGCGTGGTAGCAATGCACTTCACTGTCCGTACTGAAATATCGGTGGATTTAAAACTAATCTAGAACTTTCCAGAAAGTTCGATAACTTTAAAACGCTATATCTATGGGATTATTCAATAGATTTTAATGGGACAAATTAAAAATGTTAACGTCATAACTTACCTGAATGATTATTATAGGGACCCATCTCAGGAAAAACTAATTCGGTACAATTATGGAATGGGCCCCCAGGGCCTCCTCTTTTAACTTAAATGTACTATAGTTATAGAAATTTATTTAGTCGTATAATTTTTCGTATTCGAAGAATAATTACTACTAATAAAAGACAGTTTTTACAAAGTTCGAGGAGGATAATACATTTAATCTAGAATGTTCCAGAAAGTTCTATAGGTCAATAGGCTTAATACTCCAACATGGAATGATAGATCTTGATCAAATTTGGCACATATATCCATCATTATTCGGAAAAAACGCTGAAGGGTATATGAACTTTTTATGACACTCCGTTTGGGGCTGGGGACCCAAACTGTCGTTTTTTCCTATATTAGCTATATAAATAAAATTAACAACAAATACTCCTTCATGAATAGATGGATCTTGAACAAACTTAGTACACATACACTTGATTATCCATAATCAAATATCGAAGGGTACTGAACTTATAATATCGATTTCTCTGGGGCCGGGGGCCCCGTTTCATTTTTCCTGATATGAGCCATATAAATAGCAATAGGCTTAGACAACACTACAGTTTATATGTGAATAGATCAATATAGGTCAAGATGGAACGGGATCCCATAGAGAACAGTATACTAACGGGATCTGTAGGTCACCGGGATCGGGGTCCTAATGCAATCCCGGGCCACGCCGGGTCCTTACGGGATCTGTAGGCCACCTGGATCGGGGTCCTAATGCAATCCCGGGCCACGCCGGGTATATCGGCTAGTATATATATAAAAGTGAAAATTTGTGGGTTTGTGGATTTGTTTGTCTGTTCCACAAAGGCTTTTAAACGGATTGATGGATCTTGACCAAACTTGGCACATATATCCATCATTATCCAGAAGGAACTCTTAAGGGGTTGAGAACTTTTAATAACATTTCGTTTGGGGCCGGGGGCCCCGAATTCGTTTTTTTCTTATTTGAGCTATATAAAAAAATTACAAACAAATGCTCCTACGTGAATGGATGGACATCGATCAAACTTAGTACACGTACACTTGATTATCCATACTCAAATACTAATGGGTACTGAACTCATAATATCCATTCTCCTGGGGCCGGGGGCCCCATTTCATTTTTCCTTATATGAGCTATATAAATATCGATAGGCTTAATACTCCTACATGAATGGATTGATCTTGACCAAACTTAGTATATATACACTTGATTATCCATATTTAAATACTAAAGGGTACTGAACTCATAATATCCATCCCTCTGGGGCCGGGGGCCCCATTTAATTTTTCCTTATATTAGCTATATAAATATTAATAGGCTTTGACAACACTATAGTTTCTATGTGAATTGATGGATATAGGCTTAGCTTTGTTGCAATACACTTCTTAGTCCATATGGAAATAACGGTGGATGTAAAACTAATAATATCCAATCTAGAATTTTCCAGAAAGTTCGATAACTTTAAAACGCTATATTTATGGCATTATTCGATATATTTTAATGGGACAAATTTAAAATTGTAACTTCATAACTTACCTGAATGATTATTATAGGGCACCCATCTCAGGAAAAACTAATTCGGTACAATTATGGAATGGGCCCCCGGGGCCCCTCTTTTAACTTAAATGTACTATAGTTATAGAAATTCATTTAGTCGTATAATTTTTCGTATTCGAAGAATAATTATTACTAATAAAAGACTGTTTTTACACAGTTCGGGGAGGATAATAATACATTTAATCTAGAATGTTCCAGAAAGTACTATAGGTCAATAGGCTTAGATAAAACTTTAGTTTTTTTTGTGAATTGATGGATATAGGCCTAACGTGGTAGCAATACACTGCACTGTCCGTATTGAGATATTAGTGGATATAAAACTAATAATATCCAATCTAGAATTTTCCAGAAAGTTCGATATCTTTAAAAAGCAAATTCTATGTCACGACAAAATCAGGAAATGGGATAACATTGGAAAGGTAGGTCTCTAGATGGAACAGGATTTCTCAGAGAACAGTATCCTAACGGGATCTGTAGGTCACCGGGATCGGGGTCCTAATGCAATCCCGGGCCACGGCGGGTATATCGGCTAGTACATATATAAAAGTGAAAATTTGTTTGTCTGTTCCACAAAGGCTTTTACACGGATTGATGGATCTTGACCAAACTTGGCACATATATCCATCATTATCCAGAAAGAACTCTTAAGGGGTTGAGAACATTTAATAACATTTCGTGTGGGCCTTGGGCCCCGAATTCTTTTTTTTTTCTTATATGAGCTATATAAATAAAATGAAAAACGAATACTCATACATGAAAGGATGGATCTTGACCAAACTTAGACCACAAACACTTGATTATCCATATTCAAATTCCGAAAGGTACTGAACTCATAATATCCATTCATAGGGGGCCTGGGGCCCCATTTCATTTTTCCTTATATCAGCTACATAAATATCATTAAGCTTAGACAACACTATAAGTTATATGTGAATTGATGGATATAGGCCTAGGATAGTAGCAATACACTTCACTGTCCGTACTGAACTATCGGTGGATTTAAAACCAATAATATCCAATCTAGAATTTTCCAGAAAGTTCGATAACTTTAAAACGCTATTTTTATGGCATTATTCACTAGATTTTAATGGGACAAATTTAAAATTTTAACATCATAACTTACTTTAATGATTTTTATAGCCCCCCCCCCCCGCACCCCCGAATCTTAGACATAACTAAATCGGTACTTTATTGAATGGGCCCCCACCGGGACCCCATTTTCAATTTAAATATACGATAGCTATAGAAATGCATTTAGTTGCATAATTTTTTCGTATTCTAAGAATAATTACTAAGAAAAGACAGGTTTTACACAATTTGAGTAGGATAATACATTTAATCTAGTATGTTCCAGAAAGTTCTATATGTCAATAGGCTTAATACTCCTAGATTTATGGATGGATCTTGACCAAATTTGGTACATATATCCATCATTATCCGGAATGATCTCTTAAGACATTATGCACTTTTATGACATTCCGTTTGGGGCCGGGGGACCAAAATATCATTTTTTCCTATTTGAGCTATATAAATAAAATGAACGACAAATACTCCTTGTTGTGAACATGATTTGTTAGTGTGATATCTTGGTATGAAAGGTTGTCCATACATGGTGAGAGTTTGAATGTGAGAATCACTGTTGTTAGTGTCAATACTTTTTGGGTGCGTGAGTTGTTGTGAATTGTATTAGTGTTGCTGAATGGTCATTGGCTGACAGGGGAATTATGAATAAAGAAGTGCGTGTATAAAATGACAGTGTGTTTGTCGAGAGAGAGACCGGCAGATTGGCATAGAGAGATCGAGGGATTCCAAGAGAGGACAAGAGATTTATTTAGGGAGATTTAGAGCTAGTAGAGAGAACGTGTGTAAGACGAAGTTTAGTTTCCTAACTGTGTAGTGAGGAACTTCGTTATGTATTAGTGACTCCTGGCCATGTGGCATTACATTTTGTATATAATGGAATAAAGAATTAACTTATGAAACTATGTGGAGTTATTGTGAAGTGTACCAGGCTGTAACATTTGGAAACCGTAACGTTGTAAAGGTCATAACACTCCTACATGAATAGATGGATCTTGACCAAATTTAGTGCACATATACTTGATTATCCGTATTCAACTGAACTCATAATATACATTCCTCTGGGGCCAGGGAATTGATGGATATAGGCCAAACGTGGTAGCAATACACTTCATTGTCCGTATTGAGGTATCGGTTGATTTAAAACTAAGAATATCCAATCTAGAATTTTCCAGAAAGTTCAATATCTTTAAAAAGCTATATCTATGTCACGATCAAATCAGTATCCAATCGGGAAAGGGGATAATATTGGAAAGGTAGGTCCCTAGATTGAACAGGATCCCATAGAGAACAGTATACTAAAGGGATCTGTAGGTCACTGGGATTGGGGTCCTAATGCAATCATGGGCCACGCCGAGTATCTCGGCTAGTTTTTAAATATAAATAAATTATATTAGCATCTTACTGCTGTAGTAATCTCAATTAACTCCCTTGATGTCTTTTTAATTGCAAGTGTGAGATTTTGTTGTCCTCTAGCACTGTAAAACAATTTATTTCTTGATTAACATTTTGTTTACAAGGAACTTAATAAGAAATCTGAATTTGCACCATAAGATTACCAGTATTGAAGATATAATATCACTAAAAATATCAAAAGTAATATATAAATATCAAATCAAAATTTTGGGGGGGGATCTTAAAAAGATGATAGAAAGTATTTTACTTATGAACTGTTTATTTATTACACAAGTAAGAATGAAGTAAATAAATATCAATATTTTCCCTATTAAAATCTCTGAAAATAAAAAACCATTACTACCTTACGAGCACAATAGGTGAAGCACCTACAAAAACAAAAGCCATTTTCCAGCTGAAGTAAAAGGTAAAGACTACACCCAAAATGAAGATTGTGGCACAGTTGATAATCAGTCCAATAGTTGTAGTAAATGCCTAAAGTATTAAATTTTTTAAAATTATTTTAACATTATTTATATACTAGTATATTAATACTATGTTTTCTAACCAATTTCTGATATTAAACATATCAAACTTGCCTTTAACGTTTAAAGGATATTTAAAAGAATTAAAATTTTCAAATTAGAAGATGCATTACTATAAGCAGGGCTGGAAGTTAACAGCCAAAAAAACAAAATACATGACTATGAAAGAGAAGAACAGACAGATGAAACCATTAAAATTAGAAACCAGACTTTTGAAAAAGTAAATCAATTCTAATACCTAGAATCTTTATTAAATGAAAGAAATGAATTAATAACAGAAAATGAAAGAAAGAATATGGGTAAGAAAACTGTAATCAGAACAGTTGTAGCATATGCAAATGCAAGTGAAACTTGGACCCAAACAAAATTGGCAGAAAACCAATTTAACACATGGGAGAGAAAAGATCTCCAGAAAATGGACCAACAAATGATGAATATGGATAGAGAAAATGAAACCAACCAGGAATTGTATAGTCTATATTAGGATCCAAAGTTACACTGAGCAGGACACTTAGAAAGAATGCCAAATGACAGAGGAGTGAAGAGGGTGCATCACCAAAACCCCAGAGTAAAACGACTCAAAGACAGATCTAGGCTTTGATGGCTCGATGATGTGGACAAAGATCTACAGCAGTTGGGAATCCAAGCATGAAAAAGAAAAGCATTAGTCAGGTCTGAGTGGAAGGAAGTGGGGAGACAGGCCAAAGCCCTACATGGGCTGTAGTGTCCAGGGATGGATGGATGCACATTTTTCAAATGAAAAATCATTAAATTATGGTTTAACAGTACACACAATTATTAAATGTTTTGTTTAAAACATAAACCTGTACTGACCTCTTGTACCTGAGATGCCTCTGTGGCTAACCTGGTTGTGAGAATTCCAACAGAATTCTTGGGGTCATCAAACCATGACATTTTCTACAAGAAAAGTTGACATAATATTATGTGAGACTAGAATATAGGCTGACACATTTAATGTGTCAATAAAGTTTGGAAATTTATCCTGAGTAAATTAATCATGTAAATATTAAATTTAAATAAAGATTTGAAATCTGAAAAATGTATTTATTATTAAATTTCAGTTACAATCTTTCTCTACGATTTCATAGACTAATTAAAGTCTTCAGATAGCTGCATCAATCTGTATCTTTTTTTCTATAACAACAATGAATTGTAATATTTATATTTATTATCTTCTTTAAAAATTAAAAAATATTTTTTATTAAAACCTACTTGTCTGACTATAGCTCTGAAAACTTTAACACGTAATCTGGTTGTTAGAGATTCACCAGAGACAGCTAACATTGCATTCTGTAACAATTCAAAATATTGTCCCACTTTCAATTTATATACAGTTTTTTGGGGCTGTTGTAACTCAATATTGTAGTGAACCTTAGTCATCTCTGTTTCCCTGACTTATTTATCTGGTTGATAAGCTTGCTCACTTGTACTGCACCAATCCGACAACTCAACGATGGTTATAGTCTTTGAACTTTTTTTTGTCATATCCTTTGACTTCACTTTCTCTCTCTCTCTGTCTGTCGTACTCAACTCCGACTGTCCCGGTCCATCTCTATCTCTTTCTTTCAGGAGTTCTCCGGTCTGTCCACTATCCTGCCCGGTTGAGTTCTCCTAGTCCTATCGAACTGTCCCTTTTGTACGCCCCGCGTCCCTAGAGATTTCTTCCCAGGGCCCCAATCCCATTCCTATCTCACACCGCGAAATAGTTCATCCATCCCGTCGCGGCAATCTGACAAGATTGACCCTTTGTTTGATCAGTACCGATGTGGGACTCCCCCCCCCCCACCACTTTACGGGTCGACTACAGGTCTCGACACTCCACAATATCAATTACAATGTTGAGAAGTGTTTAATAATATGTATTTTTAGCTAGAAACTTTCATTAGAAAATTAAATAGATCTTTGCCAACAGTTTCCAAATTCAAATAGAATCAATGCTGGTTAATAAGTAATGCATAATATTTAAAGTTTTGGAGTTTTCAATTTTAATTTTGAAGTGAACAAAATATATTTCACTTTTATAGAAAAATGATAAAATTAATGCAAATAAAATTACTTATTAGGGTTAAGATTTCATAAATGAGCATATCATATTTATTTCACTAACCTGAGCAATGCTTGTAATGATGACTATAATTCCTACACCAACACAAAGAAGACTTATGAGATTTATAGTTTTCTCCTGGGACTTCAAATCAACAGAAGACAAAGCCTTTTCAAAACAAGAGGAATTTAAATAATTGTAAGAATTGTGATTGCCTTAAAGCTATTTACATTTCAGCATTATCATAAAATGGAACCTGACATGAATCCAACATTGAAACATTTATTTTACTTCTTCATAACTTTATAATAGATTTTAAGTACAAATATAAATAATTACAATGAAAAATAAATTTATAAAGGTATAATTATTTAAATAAATAGTGTGACAAGATATGTTGATGCTTGAAAAGAAGACAGGACATTTTGGCTAGATGCCTTCTTCAGCAAACAATACAAAAATAAACAACAGATAAATTATTATTGTATTGTTTCAAGCCTAAACCTATCTTGTTGTCATATTTATTTATGATATGGCTTGAACACAGTCTCCTATATATATTTTAATTATTTAATTGTTTATCCATCAACATCATTATTATTATAAAAGTGGTTTTAATTATATAGCGCAGTACCCCAGACTAGGATTTGGCTCACTATGCTCTCTTAAAAATTAGGAAAACAAAAAGAAACATCACATTTAAAAACAGTTACATAAAATTATTGTTTTTAAAATCAGCTGTGTAAAAATATTGACATTGCCCACCCAAGTACTATTGACCCCTGTCTTGCCATGGATGGCACCCAGCAGCATCGAGCATTGTTATCAGTCAGAGGGGAGTGAGAATGAGTCGGAATAGTAGAGTTTGAATAGATGCATCTTGAGTGCAGCTTTGAAGGCTTGGATGGTTGGTATATTGCGTATGTGTAATGGGAGAGAATTCCATTGTTTGGGGGTGCAGAAAGAGAGATTGTTCACCATATTTTTTAGTGTGTTTCTTGGGAACAGAAAGAAAACGCATGTCTGTGGAGGTAAAAAGCTGTTGAAGGGGTGAATAGACAGAAAGAAGTTCAGTAAGATACGAAACAAGAGAAAAAGTTGTGACAGAGAACAGACAGTTTGTAATCAATATTTATCTTTTCCTTAATATGAATAGAGCCTTTAAAATGACCCTAAAACTTAAGAATATTTCCTACAATAATATTTTGCTACCTCTAGAATATAACCAATGAAGAGAGACCAGATGCACTGTATGCAGCCAGTCAATGAGCTCCCCAACAAACCAATACTGATGTAAAACCTTTCTGGAGCATTTAGTTTAAACAGTCTCATTAAAACATTTTGTTGCTTCGCATTTTCCAATACTCTTTGGTCTTTCTGTCAAATAAAAATTTATAATAGATGATTTACTCTCAATCACTGTAAATATAATTTTATTAGTATTAGTAATTCATTAAACAACATATTTTCAATAAATAAATTCAATTGCAAAAGATTAGACAAACCATATTTTTATTTATAAAACAACCTTTAAAAATTGTACTAATTTCTAATTTTTATATACTTAATTTATCCTGTTCTAGCACAACTGTTATTAAAAATATGTTTTTCTATGTTATGTTGAGGACAAGAAGATGAAGTATTCAGAATTTGATGAGATCATATTTCTAACTTTCAATGGGGCTATTGAGTACTAAACATTTGAGTCCAATAAACATTTTATTTTGCCGAGGGTTAAGAGGTATCTTTGAAAGACATACACTTAACTCACATTATCGAGTGTTTGACTCCCATTAGCCATATCCCATCTGACATTTTCAGCCTTTTTGTTATTTTCATCTGATAAATGGATTGCACTGTCACTGAAATACTCATCTACATACAAAAATGAATGCATATAGTATAGGGCCTACATTAAATCCAACAACAAGAACAGCAAACTGGTCTTGTTATCTCTTGTCAGAATTGTCCAAAAATGCTTTTATTTTATATAAATGACATTTATTATTTATATTAATGTATAATCTATAATTTATTTAGTACCGTAATAATTTATGTTTTTAACTAATGACATAAAGCTCTTTTCTTAAAAGTGGTTCAAGAATTACACAATAATAAACCTATTCAGAGCAAGCATAGGCTAATGATCAAGTAGGCTAATGATCAAGTAGGCTAATGATCAAGTAGGCTAATGATCAAGTAGGCTAATAATCGGTAATGAGCTGTTTTTTTATTTTAATATTATAAATAAATACTACTTACTCTTTCTTGTCTGCATGCATTTGGTAAAATATATAAAAAAAATAAAAATTAAGTCTTTATTTAATCTCTTGCTGAAATTACTTTACTACACTTACACTGAATTTGATTTATTTAATGTATATGCCTTCTAATTCTAGTTTTGGAGCTAAATATAGAATAAACAATGGTTTCTTTCTCTTAATTGATTATAATAAAAGTTTCCTAGACACTAAATTCACTAATGCATAAAAAAACCTCTTTTTTTTGAGTTTAAGTGAATGTTAGAAGTTAAACATTTTGCCAATTTAAAAGTACTGTTCATTGTAGTATTAAATTATTAAATACTTTGCCTACTGTAAATTGAATATTTGTGCATATTAAATATTTTTATTTTACAAATACTTCAAATAAAACCTAAACTTTACATGAGATGATAATTTTTTTTAAAATTTAACCAACCTGTAAAGTGACCAATTGAGAATAGACTCCACCTCTGGCCATAAGCTCATCATGTGTGCCCTGCTCTGCTACACACCCACCTGTCAATGCTAAAATGACATCAGCATTTCGTATGGTGGACAGTCTGTGTGCAATGATAATAGTTGTTCGGCCTTGACTAGCCTAAAGGAGGTATTAAAGAAATAATTTTTGTTATACTTTTTATCTCAAATTTAATTTTAACAATGACAAATCTTTTATTTTAAAATTAATGATAACTTGGTCCCAGAATAAAACCTTTTCAAGAGCATCTTGTACAATAGACTCGCTTGCTGTGTCCAGGGCTGAGGTTGCCTCATCAAGTAACAGAATCTTTGGGTCTTTGACCAATGCCCTTGCGATGGCCAGTCTCTGCTTCTGACCCCCACTGAGTTGTGCACCTTGTTCTCCGACATAAGTCTCAAATTGCTACAACAGAGACATTATATAAAATCAAGTACTTAGTCACTAGTGCTAAATAAAGTGAGATAAATTTCTATTTTAAATATTTCATTTTGTAATTTTATTAGGAAACATAATGATAATAGGGCAATATAATGAATTTACATTATAACTTACCAATGGCAAAGCCATAATGAAATCATATGCATTTGCTTTCTTGCTGGCCTCTACAATCTCTTCAGTTGTGGCGTCCTCTCTTCCATAACGAATATTCTCTGCTATTGTGGTGGCAAATAAAACAGGTTCCTGGCTGACAAAACCGATGTGTTGACGTAGCCATTTGATGTTCAAATCTTTAATATTGTGTCCATCAATGCAAACCTAAATAAAAAAGGATAGTGATAAAATATAAAAAAACCCTAATGTATTTTTCTTCATTTTTCAGAAAGTCAACAGCATTGTGTTTAACTATATACTGTTTTGAAAAGACTAAAAACTTTAAAAAAAATTAAAACACTTATAATTATACAAATAAAAGATGCCCAAATTACCTGCCCCTGAATAGGATCATAAAATCTGAGAATTAACTGTAAAACCGTTGATTTACCACATCCGCTAGCACCAACCACAGCAACCGTTTGACCTTTGGACAATGTAAGGTTAAGGTCATTTAACACCTGAAATTAAGCCAATATTTGTTAAATTATTTAAATTATTTGAAGGTCAATTGTAGCAAATTGATGAAAAAATTAATGCGCTTTTTAAAATATAATTTAAAATGAAAAGTTTTAGAAATACTTGTCATCTACATATAAGCTTATGTTTAAAAAATTGTTTAATCTCTAACTCTAAAATAAGAAGTATTGTTTTATCTTGAAAAAATATTTTTATCTCTATATGTGATAGGATTTGTTGCAAGATTGAAATATTATTTACAAAAGTTCATCTTTTTTTTTTCCTTGGTAGGCCTATTTAAAATTTATCTGTTAAATCTTCATGGTTCTTTACTTTTTTGTGACTCCGCACCACTTCTTGATTTCGAATCATTTCCCACTCCATTTTGATTTCAAAACATATTTACGGTGATAAAAATGCTAGTAAAAATATTTTTATGGGTCACCCGAACCCCTTGACACTGCCTCCTGCACCCCCCAGGTCCAGGGATGCAGGCACAACTGTTTTAGAACCACTGCTTTAAGTAAATTTAATTCAGCATAAAACTGATTTGTTTATGTTTTAGTCTAACCTTGACCTCCAGTCGAGAAGGGTATGCAAATGTTACATTTTTAAACTCAATTGTTCCTGACACAGTCTGAGGTGTAAGACCTTTTGTTGAACTGCTGTCGATGGTAGATATCTGAATACAAATGAATGTCAAGGCTCAATAGGAAATATAGATACATATTAGAAATAACCAATATGAGTTGTTATATTCTGTAGATAATTATTTGTTAACTAGATATAAACCGTCAAACATTCAATTGGCGACAGCAATGCGTGAACTTCCCATCTACTAAAGATACTTGACAAAACATGAACTCATCAAGTAACGCACATTTAAGAATCCCAATTTGTGCTTCACCCCTTCCGGTAAATTTATAGAGATGTGTCCGCGTCTTTTACCATGGCCGCCATCTTGGTAACTCATGTTTTTGATATAATGACGAATAAAAAGTTTTTAAAAATGAAAAAATGATCTAAATCTATCCCTCACCCTAACCTAAACCCTAAATTCCTCCCTAACCCGGTTTTGACAATCTCCCTAACAGGGTTTTGACATCGCAAATGACGTCACGGATACACAACTACAAATTAGCCCCCCTTCCCCCATGATACGTCACTGCACACTTTTTATTTCACGCCCATGAACTATATTAAATATTCTGATTCCCAACCACTTTTAAACTGACTTTTTTACACCATACTTAAATTGAGACAATATCATTTTCCGAAAAGCAAATATTACGCACCAAACGCAGTTGCGTTATATATATATATTTAATCATTTAGCGAAATTATCGGGAATTATATATTGCGCGCTATTGAACTCATTATTGAACCATACTTTTTTTTCAAACATATAGAATTATTTGTAATATACTCTCAATACCAAATTCGGTTATTAGGAAGCAGTCCAGAGTCACACCAGAAGCGTAACATATATAAGACATATTGCAAAATGATAATTTAACATACAACCAATTTCATGTGTTCTTTGGATATTTCCACAAACATTTAATATAAAAGTGAATGCTTGCAATGATTTGACCTTATCTTTCTCTCCCTTAAATTTCATGATGTGTACTGTCAAATATTTCTGGTCCCATGTCAGAATATTCTGGCTCATACAAATATTTTGCCTAGTCTAGGGTTGACGAGCGGTAGATCTCAGAGTGTGACAATAACTCTACTCCGATTGTCGGACGACCTTTAGGATATCTCTGCTTCTCTGACTATACACTGAGTCCATTGGACAATACTCTGAGTTTATTAGCATTATCACATATAGCAAGTCATGTAACATACACTCCAATTCCGGAGGTACACAGCAATAATCACTCGTTCACAATAGGTCTGCCAGACTCAGCAACACACACCCTCGTCCGTGAATATAATAGTCTCGATCCAACTAGCTATCTCCCCTTTTATATCCTCACAAACCATGAACTCGTGATATGAAAATAGTTCACATTCGTTCACATTCGTTCACAAGTCCCATTTTTCCCCAAAATCACAACACACAAACTCTCACTGATTTCATGACCTTGACATGTACTTTTTTAATGAGATTTTCATGTCCAATAATTCATCTTTTAATGTCAGTTTTGGAATTGGTTTTGTTTCACGGTTTTACTTTTCATGCCCCTCTAAAATATTTGATCTATTTACTTATGGAACTGATTTTCAATAACTAATTCTCAACATTATTCATGAAATTTTATTATTACATTTTTGCTTTTATCGTACAAGATTTTAATTACATCGTGTGACCCTATAAGAACATCTAAAATCAATATTTGAATTATGTACTTACCTTATCAATTATGGAAAATATTTTTACTGATGCCACTTTTGCCTCTTTAACCCCTCTAACGGCTTGGGAAGCATAAGATATGTACCAAGTTCCAACAAATGATGCATAGAACACCTGACACAGAAAATTACTTTATTAATTTAAAGCAACATACTAAGTTTATAATCAATTTTTTTATGTTATTCACAATCTTGGCACTTCCTATATTATATTTATTTTAAATTATTTAATTAATTATTTCTATTATTTTATTTTATAGACCCTATTTTGCTGTTCTCTTGGTTACTGCATTACAGCTAAGTGCTATTTTTTAATTTAATTACGTTATTAATGATGTCTGTTTGTTTCTGAAGTCTTCTTGTTGAAATGTTTGTTGTTTTATTGCATCATGTTTTCAGGTTTTCCCATACTTTATTTCGCTCCCTTCCTTGCAATTAAAAAAACAAAAATCATTTATCATCTTGTGGCGCCCCATCTTTGGGACACAGGCAAATGATCTGACCCTTTTACATGTTCAATGCAGCTTATCTTTCAATGAATTCTGAGACCTCCATTGTCTTTATCACTTTATCGATCTCCACAATAGCATCTGCTTTGTAATACCTGTGTATTTTCGTGTGTGTGTATTTGTGTCCATTCCACCACCAATTACTTCTAACAATCTACATTATATTCTATTGCTAGATTGCTTTTCAGAATTCAGAACACCGAGACGTTAAGGGGAAACAAGAAGTTAAGGGGACATGAAATTTAAGGGGCCCCTGTAAGTTAAGGGCACCTGAAAGTAAAGATACCCCTTGGAGGTTAAGGCACACCTGAAAGTTAAAGAGTTCTCCTCCAAGAGTTTATTGCATCCCTAAGTCCATTAAAACATAAATTTTATTTTTACCTGTTGGGATGGCTAAAAGTACTATTCTACTTTACTAACTGTAAATACTTTAGTAGCGAATATTAATTTAAAATTTAGCATTGAAATATACGTTGATATGATACACATACTCCAATATCTGTACTCACTGTCATCATTTGAGACACACTGTATTCGCCATTTCTGATTAATATGCCTCCGTAATAGAAACCAAGAGCATAGCCACAAAAGTTAGTTCCCCATTTGAGCCCATTCTGCAACCCAGTCCTAATTCCTTTCTTAATACCAAAGCCCCTGGCTTTGTTCAAATGTTCCAAATATCTGAAAATATAAACAAGATTATCTTTTTCAATATGTTTTAGCCATTCTGTGAAAATTGTCTTATTTTATATGTAAATGTAACATAAAAGATTGAATACTTTATGATATTATTATAAGCATTACAATTTTGTCAATACAATGAATATTATTGTCTCCTGACTTAATTGGCTGACATTGCAATTTCGTTAATACTAATACAATGACTTAATCTGCCGTGATGCCATTTCTGGTGTGGCAATAGAATACGCTTATTGTGTTGTAGAGAAGTAAAGGATATTGTTCTACACAACAGAGAAAAATGTACTCATTGCATGTAATAATACATGCATGTCAAATTCTAATGAATGAATAGTCTTAGAGAATTTTCTTTTTTCTTTGGCCTTACACCATAAGAATAAGAATCATCCTGTACATTCTATTTATTGTATTTAAATTCTAAAAATGTCAATCTCATTAACGTCCTGTTCATTGTGAAAGTAATTTACCTTTTGGCTTCTTTCTCTTCCCCACTTAATGCTACAACAGTTCGAATATTTGAAAAGACTTCTTCAGCCACGGTCCCAGCACTTCCGTAAGCTTCTCTCTCTTGTGAATTGATGTGACCTCGATCCTACCAACGAACATAAGAAAGAATAATGTTACACTAATAACTGTTTTTAAAATATTAGACTAATAGTTAAAAGCATTGAAATAAATAAAATAAATTCTTTTACATAACGTAACATTATTCTTAAACTGATTCTGGAGACGACAACTGAGCTAGCTGAGAGAATAGTATAGGCCTAATGGCTTTGAGGATTTTTCGGGAATGTAGCATTAAATATTGTTACAAGTCGGAGACGATTGGAACAAAACCCAAGCAATAAATACACTATTTTAACTTGTATATTTTGATCCCTTTTAATCAAACATAAATTGGTGATATAGGACATGTGATGCGGTATATTGAAATGAGGCATACAAATTATGATTTGCCCTTAAATAAAATTAAATTTTTATTAATTGTAGGCTACCTACCATGTTTGAAAAGTACATAACTGCAGATGATACAGGAAATGTTGCAAGCATGACAATGCAAAGTTTCCAACCATAGATAAATGCTACAACTGAGCTGGCAGCACCTGTCACTAGCCACTGGGCAGTCAAGGGCGTGTTATTTTCTATCGCCCTGTGCACTATGTTTATGTCTCTAGGGAAGAAATCTATATTTAGAGTTTTGATTTAGATAGTTGGTTTAGAGAGTTTATTTAAAATTGATTTAGAGAGTTATTTAAAGTTGATTGAGGGGGCTATTTAGAGATTAGACTTAAAGTTGATGTTGATAGTTGATTTAGAGAGTTGATCTAGAGGGTTGATTTAGAGGGCTCATTTAGAGACCTGGTCAAGAGAGTTGATTCTTTTCCCAGATTCTTTTTAAAATCAATTATTTATTTAAGCATGTCTTTACATCAAATTGATACTTATAGAACAATAAAATTTTGTATAATATTAGTTGAAATTTTTGAAGAGTAATTAGTAAGTTTAAAGAAATTTAAAAATAGAAATGTTGTATAAATAATTGAATATGGGAAATAACTGTGATTGTTTAAGGTTCATATGAAATAAAGTTATCTAAAAAAAATGTTTTATTATTAAATGGGACAAATGAGATGCTGTAATTAAATAGATCACAGTTATATCTCAAGCATTTGTGCGTCAATTGGTTCAAAATGTTAGAATATACAAAATGTCTCAGGCTGGTCATGTCTCAAGCTGGCCATAACAGATGTCTCAAGCCAGTCATAAAAGATGTCTCAAGTGGGCCATAACAGATGTCTCAAGCCAGTCATAACAGATGTCTCAAGCTGGCCATAACAGATGTCTCAAGCCAGTCATAACAGATGTCTCAAGTGGGCCATAACAGATGTCTCAAGCCAGTCATAACAGATGTCTCAAGTGGGCCATAACAGATGTCTCAAGCCAGTCATAACAGATTTCTCAATACAATAAATGAACCAGAGCAAGAGGGAAAGAACGATAACCTAGATTTCTGCTACCGCTCAACAAAAGAGTTACCTCAATGGTCACGAACCGAACGAAGCCAAAGTAATAATAGCCGCGTCCATCCATGAGTGTAGGCTACGTCCCAATACACGCTTTATCATATCAGCTAGTGAGTGTACGTTCCAATACACGCTTAACATATCAGCTAGTGAGTGTACGTCCCAATACACGCTTAACATATCAGCTAGTGAGTGTACGTCCCAATACACGCTTAACATATCAGCTAGTGAGTGTACGTCCCAATACACGCTTAACATATCAGCTAGTGAGTGTACGTCCCAATACACGCTTAACATATCAGCTAGTGAGTGTACGTCCCAATACACGCTTAACATATCAGCTAGTGAGTGTACGTCCCAATACACGCTTAACATATCAGCTAGTGAGTGTACGTCCCAATACACGCTTAACATATCAGCTAGTGAGTGTACGTCCCAATACACGCTTAACATATCAGCTAGTGTAGGCTACGTCCCAATACACGCTTTAACATATCAGCTAGTGAGTGTACGTCCCAATACATGTGCTTAAACTTAAACATATCAGCTATTCATTCGGTGAGTGTGCGACCCGGTATTATTATTATTCGTCCTTTGAACGCGAAGATGACCAAGACTTTATTAATAGCTTTGACTTGATCTGTATCTTTGTTAAATGAGGGAGAGTTGCTTAACTAGCCATCTTCACTCACTCGTCCTCGCCTATTTGTTCCAATGGCAAGACAACTGGAAATAGACCAGGATGTAATAGATGACCAGCAGTTTGTTTCACTGAATTCATTATGCGTTCCACGACGTTGGAGTTGTCGGAATTTTCATTTTTTTCAAGTCTTACCGCCTACGTGACTCCACTTCTGAGTTTGAATTCAGATTTTGCCTTCTAGTAGATGAGGTGCCATCCTAGGTTAACGAGTCCCATCCACCCGGGGTAATGATAGTCCGATCCTCAATATTGGGATTGACTCAGTTTAAACTGTCGAGCCACCCAACACGTCACTGTACATGCCTATCAGCTGGGTCCCTGTACATGCCTATCAGCTATCAATCAGGTCAGTGTATGTGCTATTTGCCTATCAGTGAGTTCACGCAGAGAGCATGTGCAGACCCCAGCCGAATCAACCGTACAGTCGGTCTCATGCCGTTGATCCTAAGCGACCGTCGCTGTTGACCCTTAGCGACCGTTGCTTTTGACCCTTAGCGATCTTCCTTGTTTGAACGTCATCATACCTAAATTAAACGTTCTTTTGCAAATGAATATTTTGGGCCAAACGCAGGCCGACCTTGGATCTTGTTTAGTTAACATCACTATCACCTCAAAGTCAAAGATGCCAGAAGACTAGAGGTCGAGGATCATGCAGGTAAGGAAAGGGGGGAAAGAATAGCAGAACGCATATCTAGCAAAGAAAAAGAAGATAGATGAGCACAGGCTAACAAAGAAAAAGAAGATAGATGAGCACAGGCTAACAAAGAAAAAGAAGATAGATGAGCACAGGCTAACAAAGAAAAAGAAGATAGAGAATCTAATAATGAAATAACAATCGAAAGATTGAGATTAGAGAAGAAGAAACAATGGAATCAAATGGAGAAACAAGTGTAGGAACTGAAATTTATAAACATTACATTTGACGACATCGAAAGGGGGGCGTCAACAAATTATTTAATTGCATAATGAAGTTATTAAAAGTTGACTTAATTAATTACTCTATTAGTTTGACTTAATAAAGTCACATTGACTGTTTGACTTAATAAAGTCACATTGACCAACTGTTTGACTTAATAAAGTTACATGACTTTCTCTGTTAGACTCATAATAAGTGACACTGACTTAATGTTTGAACTTATAAACCCAGTGACCAACTGACTTAATAAAGTCACATGATTTACTCTGATAGTTTGAACTAATAAAGTCACATGACTTACTCTGAAAGTTTGAAATAATAAAGTCCCATGACTTACTCTGTTAGTTTGAACTAATAAAGTCACATGACTTACTCTGTTAGTTTGAGCTCATAAAGTCACATGACTTACTCTGATAGTTTGAACTAATAAAGTCACATGACTTACTGTTTGACATATAAAATAAAGTCACATGACTTACTCTGTTGTTTGAACTAATAAAGTCACATGACTTACTCTGATAGTTTGAACTAATAAAGTCACATGACTTACTGTTTGACTTATAAAGTCACATGACTTACTGTTTGACTTATAAATAAAGTCACATGACTTACTCTGTTAGTTTGACTCCCAGGTCTCCGGTCTTGTTGTCATCAAACCACGATATTTCCTGTCTCAGCACATTCCTGTAGAACGCTAAACGTAACCGAATGACTTGGCGCTGTGCGGTAATCATAAACAACGCCATCTTGACTGAACCACATAAGAATATGCACGATGCAACACCTGACAAATAAAATGTTGATATTAAAACGAATTCATTTCCAAGATTCATGTTTGAACGCAAAAAGGCATCAAGCGTCTTCATGTCAAGACACACTTCTCTGTTGACTTATCAATCATTATTTAAATGATTCAGACCAGAGGCGTCAACACAAGGGGTACAAGAAAAAGTTGCTTCCCATCTGATTTAAGGGGTGGGAATAAAATCCTCAGTACAAAGTTTTACAAAGTCCAAGGTCTAAGGGGACCCAACACTCGGGGGTGGGGGTGGGGGTGTAGAAGCCCCTGTGTCAGACAATGTTGTTATGGTTGGCGACTTGTTTACATCGTGAAACCCGTGCATGAACTCTGGGTGACCAAAAGTTTTGCGACGATGGGTGTGGTATAAGTACAAATTGTCTCCTTTGACCTTGACTACAAGTAAACACAGTCTATAGTCTTTAGAATTAGAATTCTTTAGAACTTACGAGACGGGTCGAGGTACGGATACAATGCCGAACCCCTTTCAGGAAAAGTCTCTTAGAAAGACTATAAATAAGACGATCGACATAGGGAGAGAGATAGCTAGAGAGAGAGATAGCTAGAGAGAGAGAGATAGCTAGAGAGAGACTGCGAGACAAAGGAGAAAGACATAATTTGCGATAACGATACTGTACTGATCGTAGATTTGTATATTAATATTTACTGTGTAAGTGTAAGTGTGCACACTTTTCAACTTTGTACCGGTACAAGTTCATTGCTGTTATGTAAGTGAATAGCCTTAGTTTTATTCTATTTGATTTTGTAATTTTAAATTAACTTAATAAATTATTATTTGTAACTAGCCCTTGTTTGGGTATCGTTCTTAATACTATATTTAATTAATGGTATCTTTGTTTGTTACGTACTGTTTTCCACCAAACATATAGTCAAATAAGATTCTAACTTATACGCAACTTTGTTTATTTGTGTTTTATGTTGTGATATCTGGTAACTTATCACCAAACACGTTTATATTGATGGGTGAAAATATCACATGACCAGCACGATGTAGAGATTAATTCATTGTATCTGTTATAATTTAATACAAACTGTTTAAAGTCTTGCATAGAAATCTGCATTTTTGTCCTGTTATTGTTTAGACATTTACTTCTTTCACGACCATACGATAAGGCATCCTTACTGAAATTACCGTGCGTGGGGGGGGGGGGGAAGTGGCATCACTAGGGGAGTAGAGGGTTGGGGACCGCACCAGTGACACAACCAAAAGACGCCCCTGTGGGTGGAGGGCTGGAATGCTGTGTTCAAAATGGCAGAACGCTTATTGTATAAAATAACATTTTCACCAACGTCAATTTAACAGAGCCACCAACGTCAATTTAACAGAGCCACCAAAGTCAATTTAACAGAGCCACCAAAGTCAATTTAACAGAGCCACCAAAGTCAATTTAACAGAGCCACCAAAGTCAATTTAACAGAGCCACCAAAGTCAATTTAACAGAGCCACCAAAGTCAATTTAACAGAGCCACCAAAGTCAATTTAACAGAGCCACCAAAGTCAATTTAACAGAGCCACCAAAGTCAATTTAACAGAGCCACCAAAGTCAATTTAACAGAGCCACCAAAGTCAATTTAACAGAGCCACCAAAGTCAATTTAACAGAGCCACCAAAGTCAATTTAACAGAGCCACCAAAGTCAATTTAACAGAGCCACCAAAGTCAATTTAACAGAGCCACCAAAGTCAATTTAACAGAGCCACCAAAGTATTTGAATAATTTAAGTTCTCAACCCTTTAATACTTTGTTACATATGTCCAGTTACGTAACAGCTGAGGAAAAAGTCCATTTTTAGTTTTTCTCTGATTTGCGCTTTTAGCATAACCGAAGCACACACACATACACAAATAGCAAGTTTAATTGTATACTTGTGTGACTATTGGATATCGTGATCAAATTATATTTTGCATTTTGTAGTTTAGTCTAAAGCTGTGACCAGTTTTTGTCTATGGCCTTGTATAATATAGAAGTAAACAAGGAATTTAAAAAGCTTATCTGACAGCAAATGAACGCATGGGGGCCACGCATTGTTGCCTACGAGTATTACAGCTCACTTGCTTTGTGAACTTGTCGGTGTCATCGTTTGAGGATGTAATACCGGGTTGAACAGTTCGTTAACCTGTTCAGAGATGCAGGACGGGAATGTAAACAGGCAAAGCTTTTAAAGCTACTTGGGACCCAATTACAATTACAACACATATAATGGTACTCTATGTGTGTATGTGTTAATGGTTGTAACACAGTGCTCAATAGGCGCACAAAATTAGCACTAATGGACTACGATGAGTTACTTCCTTGTTTTGTCACGTGATATGAACAAGCCATTGGTAGGCTGTCTGCTACACATAACAACACATAACAACAGATAACAGCTGATCAGCCATTATCATTAATTTTAAAGCAACATGTTTGTCTCCATCAGCGCTTCCCCAATGTTAATTAAAAATTTTACTTTTCAAAATATTCTTGAATACACTTGTTTTTTAAATGACATTCATTAAATGTGACAATAATTATAATTCAGTTATGATTAAAGGAAGAAAGTTGTTTGAAGAAAAATTTGTGAGCGACTAGTGTGTTGCAGACAGCCTCCGTAAGTCTTACTTGTTTTTACACGTATCACGTGACAAAACAATCAATAAATCGTAGTCCATTGCTACGTTTTTGCAAAATAAATTTCGTTACTTGACGCATGTTGTGTCATGTGACTTTAGTAGACGGAACTTCCTGCATTGCCGACGCCATTGTATTGCAGGTCATTTCTAATCTTGAAATGATGGCATACTGTCCAAAAAAAAAAATATAGATGAGTGAATTTAAAACAAATAACGATTTCTGTGGACTGTAGATTTGTTCATTGAGTCTTTAAATTAATTAGTGTTTCGTAAACTTGATTTGCTAGTGAGCATATTTGGTGAGGAGATTAATTATGCAGCTGTTGCTGTGAGGTTTGTATCCATGACTTTCTTTTATATGAACGATGACGTCATTTATTATTACGGTTTTGGTAGTTAGTTGAAGAGAAATAGTGGAAGAGAAATAGTGGAAGAGAGATAGTGGAAGGAAGAAGGCACGCTGAGTAGGTTCTCTTTCAATAAAAAAGCCATATCAAGTATTGATCTTGGTGTTGTTAATAATTACCCATCGAATAATCGAAGCTATCAAACTGCTGATGCAAGTAGCACTTCGCACAATAGACCTTTAAGTGGGTCAAAAATTGAAAAGGAAATATGATTGAGACTTTTGAAATGGACACGACATTAACCTACGTAAATATATACCCATGCTCGCATGTTGACCAGATTAATATTCTTACACTTACAGTGTGGCTCTACTCCTAAAGCCTTATAAAAACATAATTTTGTTACTAAACACAAAATCAGCAAACTCATTAAAATATTTTATAATGTGGCTTTAACATTATACCTGCTTGTTATAATGTGGATTAAACATTATATCTGCTTGTTATAATGTGGCTTAAACATTATACCTGCTTGTTATACTGTTGCTTTAAAAATACAACTGCTTGTTAAATATGTAACCAGTTATAACGTATGTCCGTTTCTTGAATGACACATTTCTGTTAGTCGTAAAAGATAGTATTTTTAAAATTTAATTACTAACCCAACGAAGACAAGAAAATCCTCCTTGCTATGTCCAACAAATCCTTCGTGTCTGTGACCAAGTCACAACCTAAGCTGCCGTTTGTGTAAGTGTTCATCTCATCACAATACAACCTGTTGACAAAATTATTTTGATGCAAATTTGAGCTGACAAAAATTGGTGGTTGTATTTTAGGGATTCCGTGCTTGGTTTTTTTTTTGGGGGGTGGGGGCCGCGAAGGGAGATATAATATAATTTTTTAAAAAACATTTAGTTAGACGGAATTGTAATTTGTAGTCAGTCGAGCGGCGCAAATGTAAACAAAATCTTAAATCGTGATCATGACGACTGTCAACCAAATAATGTGTTTTCATGTTATCAGAATACGTGTACGTAAGTACTACGTTATTATTGGATTTTGTTGCTGTTGCTGTTTTAAAATTAAAAACTTAAATATATGTTACTTAAAAATCTTTATGGATATTAAAATTTGACTTTTAATATATATATATATATTGAATAAAAAAGGTGCCAAAAAATAATAACAAGTTGCTGGACCTGTTTGAAAAAAAAGTCTGACATTACCTAAATTTGTCCAAGTAAATAAAAGCATCTCGTGCCGTAAGATTTCTGACCTCCCAAAACTCAGGTATGGTGCTGAGTTGGTTCTGTAGTAAAGCCTTTTCTGTGTATGCTCCAATAAAATTGCTGAACAGGAAGACGTTGAGCGTGTGTAGCAGACCGTTGATGATAGCACACAGGAGACCTACGATCATCATAGCAATGTCTTTGGATTCGGCGAAGCGGAACTAATTGGGGGGAAAGTTCAAATCAGAGGTACATAGTCATAGAGAAATTCCTTGCAAGTATAAAAATTGATTTGTAAACATTCCAGAGAATTTTGATTGAGGCATCTGATATATTAACATAAATTAAGAGTAATTATTTGAATTACGTCAGTTTGTTATTGTTTTGTGTTACATAATTGACGTTACACTTACTAGGAGATTATCAAACTAATTTATATTAGGGCTGGGGAGAGAGACGAAGTTCGATTTTTCCATTATCCTGTTTTAGTTATTTCCTAGTATTTCACTATACCACAAGGGATGCAAGAGATCTATGTATATAACATTATACCACAGAGAATACAAGAGATCTATGTATATAACATTATACCACAGGGGATACAAGAGAACTATGTATATAAAATTATACCACAGGGGATACAAGAGATCTATGTATATAACACTATACCACAGGTATTGCAAGAGATGTATATGTATATTTCAAAGTACCCTAGTTGATGCAGAAGATCTATGTACAATGCGCAGTATCACAAGGGATGTCAAAGATCTATATACATTGGACAGCACTTTTGGACAAACTGACTCAATAACAAGTTATTTTTCTTCCAATGCAATGAAATAAAGGAGATTTTCACTGGATGGGAATTACGGACAGGGGAAGGAGGGTGTGATGGAT